>CM038728.1:13220863-13700863 GCA_021613375.1 Megaleporinus macrocephalus
CCTACAGTTTTCAGAAAGTGCTCCTCTTTTCTGTCTTGCGACTGCAAAATTATATTGTTTTCTGGTCCCCTGTTGTTTTTCACTCTTTTTTGTTGCCTAATTGTAGAGGCTTATTATAATAATGGTAAAAAGTTCTGTGAAAATGAGTCACTGTTACCAGTACACATCAGTGACTACTTGTAAAAATTTGTCAAGTCTGCTGATTTGATAGTATGCACATGAAAAGAGCTCAGAGTATTATAAAACAGTGTTTTTTATTAAATAGTTTGTGTCTGATTAAATAGTCAGAGTCAGTGCAGGCTTTGGTGTCACTAGGAGTGAGCATTGAAGACAGCACACAGCCGTGTCTTACTCAAGTCACTGAACTAATCTCCAGCCTCCAGTGATGGTAATATTCCTGTATGGGCTATAAGACACTGAGAAATCTGAAAGGATACACCTACTCCAGCAGGGAATTAATGCATGCATTTTCAGGTAATTTCAGCTTCATTTCAGTTGATCATAGTGCAATCAAAAATCTTCACAGGTGCTTCATGCAAGTAAAGTCCCAAGTCTCTGTAGGGTGTGTGTGTGTGTGTGTGCGCGTGTATCTTGGGTCTTGGGTTTATGATAGAGATGGACCGATCAGCGTTTTTGAGGGCGATTTCGGTCGCCGATCACCTTTCAGCACGATCTGCCGATAGCCGATACTGATCGAGTGCGGAGTATACGCCACGGCAGGGCTACATGTAGTTATTAGTGCAAGCAAGTCATGAAACATGGTTGAAACTTGTTTATGACCATTTTTAACAAGCTCATGTGAAACAGCATAATATTTTTTACAAAATTAACAGTAAATAAACAAAGTAAATCAAACAAATATCACCAATACTGCAATCATTAAATTTGGACCCTTCATTTAAAACGAAAAAAGCTAATTAAATAAATTTAGTAAAAACTGCAGTCATTAAACGCAGACTCTAGTTATTTTAAACGACAATCTGCAATCATTAAATGTAAATCTTGAATTGTTGCTGCTGTACTGTTCGTACCGGTCAGATCTGGTCTGCACGGTGTTCTGGTTGTTTATTTTGTGCTAGCTGCGCGTGCTAGCTCTGCTGTTTGCTGGTACTCACTGTATTCAGCCGCGTGCAGTGTCGTATCAGATTAGTAGTGTTAAATGTCTTTGTCTTGGACACTGCCAGACGGATGAAATGCTTTCCATCAGCACTTCCTTTTTCGCGAGGCCGCTACTTTAGTCAGTCTGTGGAAAATGCAAGTGTATGTATTTCCACCTAGCGGTTTAGATAGTAATTGGAGGGAGCTGGCTGGAGGGGGTTCTCTTCTTCCTGGAGGAAACGCTTGCTGGACATACAGAAATTAGGTTAATTTGTTTAACGCCATCGATCGGCTCTCGGGATCGGCTAAATTGGAGAAATATTGGCCGATCTAGGTTGGAGGTTCTTGTTATTGAAATGCTGAATGTCTGTGATACAAGGGATTTCAGCAGTCTGAACCTGGGACGTCAGGTCTTGTGCACTTTACAAACCTAGAAACCTTTGGGTGTAGACTCTGTACAAGTGGACTCTTTGAGAAAATATCCTTGTTTGCAGTGTCAGAAGCCTTTGACAGATCCCGAAATGCCATGAACCGGTTCTAGTGTCACTCTGCCGTCCTGTGATGAAAATGTCAGGAACTGCACTCTGGTGTTTGGCATTCATAGAGTGAAATGGACATCCTTTTAAACAAGTATTTTGCTAGCATCATAGCAGTGTTGCCTTTCTACTTTTGAAGTGTTGATAAAACACTGTTCACTGCTGTTCCCAGACCTGTGAAATGCGTTCTGTGGAGTTTTCTGGATTTTTGTGGTGTTTAAGGATCTCATTAAAGAAAAGGCCACGCCACCATCCATCGAAACCTGAGAGTACAGGGGAGCGTAAAGAAGACAACTCACCTAACCAAAGCAGGTTTAAAGGATTCAAGATTTTGTTCTGAATATTGATAGACTATTAATTTTGCTTGAAATTACCCATAAACTCATCATGTGTACCTTTAAAAAGTAATTAATGTTAAATGCTAAATATGCTGTGGTATCATTTATATACTATTAAATGCCATATGAGCTTCCGTAAACCTTAATGTTCATTAAGAATGTGAAGATTTATGTGAATAGTAAACACTATGTGATGTTTTACTACAATCATACATCAAGCTAAGAACCATTTGTTAGCTAAGAGCCTGTATTTTAAATTAACCTCCTGTTCACAGAGCACCCATAGAAAATTGCACATTGTAAGTATCAACCAGCTTGGCTGTATGTTGTTATGGTTTTGAGCCTCAAGATATATAAATTGAAAAAAACCCTCACCTGCAACAGGATATATTGGATTGTTGTCGCTATTTTGAGCAGCTGTGCACAGCGACCTTGATTTCTAGTTTAATTTGTATTTTGCTAGAAGATAAGATTAAATCGGAAGCACCAAAAAAAAAAAAAAAAAAAAAAAAAAAAAAAATATATATATATATATATATATATATATATATATATATATATATATATATATATATATATATATATATATATATATATACAGCCTGTGTTTTCATTTGTAATTTGTGAATTACTTGTGTCTGCAATGTTTTTGCATGCTCAGCATTTTAGATGGTTATGGAATGCTACAGCTTTGCATGTCATACTTTTCACATATCGTGTTTTTTTTCACTGGCTACAGGCCAAAAGATCAAGATACCCTTTTTGTTACACTCAGAAGTCTTCAGTATTTTAGTCATGTGTAAAAATGTTTTAAAGAACACTGTTAAAACCATTGGTTCACTGTCTCCCTAGAGACATTACTGCTTTCAAATTTATACCTACTAGCTCTAACTCTTGGTATTACATTTCCACTGCCTGCAGCAACTTGGAAAGGATCAGGTCTTTATCAGTTCTGAAACAGAAGCAGTGTGAGGTGGCCTCAGTACAGGCCAAATTTATAGTGACTGAGATGGATGTTTTTCCTCTATTCTCGCCGACCAATATTATCTCTTCCATTTTTCTTAGGAGTCTTTTTTAGATATTATTTTAGACTAATATAGTCCACCATATGTAACATAAATGTGTTCTGTGAGCATACTCTCATAGTCTCTGTGCTCCTGCTGCATCAGCTCGAGGGATGATTAAAGGATAAAGACATCTTGATCATAATTTACTCTGTGCCTGCAGGTATCCTGCTCTCAGTTCACGTTGTAAAGACAGGTTCTGCTTAGTGCCCACTTAGCAATTTATTGGAGTTTATAATACATAAACGGACCCCTCTATCAGCATATTTTTTCCTAAGGTTCTTTCTAGACTTTTCCTGGGCTACACCCCTGTTTGTGTTAAAAACATATTGAATTTTGCCCCATAGTGACATCAGAACAACTTAGTCGCAAGTCAGAAACATTGGGAGACTTTGATAAGAGACTGAAGGATGAGCAACACTAACTGTGCAGCGAAACATGAGTCATCTCTGACTTTACATCTAAAAGGTGTACCAGCAAAGATAGGAGTGAATGGACACAGTGTGCAGCACTGCTGTGTCTGATCCACTCAAGCCAGCCTAGCACACTAACACGCAACCACCACGTCAGTGGCACTGCTGTGCTGAGAATATATCATTACCCATATAATAGCTGTTCAGTGGTGGTCCTAACCACTGAATAACAAGGTAAAGGGGTAATAACTAAGTATTCAGTGAAGATGAAGGACTACAGTCTGTAATTGTAGAACTACACCTTTATGATAAGTGGAGCTGATAAAATGAGCAATGACTGTAGACACAAGGACATGTATCTTATAAAGTAACCAGTGGATGTATATATAGCTGGAGTTTTCAAAGATACTATTACTTAACAGTACAGGCAAAAGCTACACAGCCATAGCAGACAAACATCTGGTGCAACTGGTTACATAATACAACAAGTAGTCCTCCCTTGACAGGTGCACAATGCAAGATTTCACAGCTCGGATGTGAACAGTTGTGACTAATGATAAGAAAGGTACAAGAGATGACAGCAGGTACTGTGAAAAGGTTACATGGTGAAGTGAAAGCAGCAAGACCAGTAACTATACAGAGAATAATACACAAAGAGCAGTAAATTGCACCGTAACCTTTGTCAAGTCAAGTTTATTTATATAGCACTTTTTACAACGATGTTGTCTCAAAGCAGCTTTACAGAGTTTTGACTTTGTCTTTGTTACTGCATTACATTCAAACATCTTGGCATACAAGCATTTAAACAAATCAGAACTTGAAATGTTCTGTGGTCAGATTAAACAAAAATAGTATAGTATAGTAAAATATTAGGATATGACGTGGGTCTGTTTCTCTGCAAACAGTACTGAGGCTGAAATATGAATAGTGTTACTTATAAATATATAACAATGGCATCAAGCATACTGCCAGAGTATCTTTAGGCTGGTTTTGTAAAAGGTACTCCCATTGCCTAGCCAATCACCTGACCTAAATTCCATCAAATTTTTTTGGAGAAGTTTGAAATGATGTGCCCATTAAGTGGACCCTTGTAACTTTGGGAACTGAACCGTTTGCTTAGTGTAGTGTGTCAAAATAAAACAACAGTGCTGCAAAACGTGTATTTATTCTGTATATATCTTAAATTTGTAATTGCCAATAATGGTTTTACACCAAAATACTAATATTGTATATTAGTACTAATATTCAGCAATTAGGCTGAATTTGTGATGTCTGGATACGTACTTATCAGTTACTTATCAGTTTTTTATATTTGTCTTTATGCTTTTGAATAAATACTTTTTCATTCATAATTATAACTACATGGTCAATAGGATTATGTGTCTGAACAAAAGTGTCTAAATATTTGTTACCCCTCAGTGTTTATGGACTAGATAGAGATGGAGGTACTTAAAGTTTAGATAGAGATATTTAAAATTGCCCCTCATTTTGCATGTTACTAATGTAAATAAAATTGTGATGTATAACGTAAATGGGCATAAAATAGGCACTAAAATGTCTTACATTTCTCCTAAATCGGCAATTGGAGCATTTTTTTTGTGTGTTTATGAACAAGAGTAAATGTTTGTGTGTATATCCCTGACATTCCTTTGACTCTGGGATATATTAGGTGTTTATTTCTTTCTGAGACTTCCTAACCCACTCTTGAAACCTTTCCGCATCCTCTTCCTCCGTCTCTGGGCCAGGCTGTTTATCACTCTCTCTATATTCCCTTGCATCTTTTCACCAGAAGACCCCTCTAGATGCAGACATGGCCAGCAACCCCAGCTGCTCATTAACTCCTAACTACTGTGGGCCTGCAGTGGGCAGAAGTGCCTTCTGAATCCCCCTGAATGAGAGCAGTTAGTGGAGGGAGATTGTGCACAGATTGGCAGTGGTTAGAGTTCAGTTGGGCCAGTAAGGACTGGTGTTTACAAGGCCTGTGCAGCCGAAAACACGCAACTCATGTGGCATGGCAAAAATCCTGTGTGGCACACTGAAAGGACTTGCATTTAACGCTTCATGGTGTGTGTTTACATTTGCGCCAGAGAGGGCTCTGTAAGGCTTTTTTACTCAGTGTCTGAGTTTTACAGACAAAACACAAACAAAAGGCTTGTGATATGACATTAAGACTAATGCCGTCTTACACTTAGATATATCTATAGTTTGTTCTCTCCTTGAACACAAACACTCACACTGCATCACTAAATGAACCTCAGCTCTTGTGATGGAATTCGTTGTGCTCTTGAACCATTTTCTTTCTTCTCACACAGTGGCAGCGCATTGCTATCTGTGTGAACCCAAGACCATAAGAACACAAAACACTTATTCTTACTTGCCATCATTTTCATGGCTATTATTGCTAATTATGAATAAATTGATACCCTTCCCCTCAGATCAAATTGTGTGGAACCACTGTTGACCATAAGTAAAATTAAGCTGCCACTTTGAATGTTTCTTCTAAACTTATCCTTTTATTTCTAGAATGATTAGCTTTTTTAAGGGTCATTTGTCTGGATCTGTTGTTGTTTGGAATGATTATCACAAAAACATAAACTGTCATAGTAAAATATCATATTTTGTTCAGCCCTCTGGGATGAATTAGTGTGCGTTTCAGTTTTGCTTTGTAGCTTCATGAAATGTAGATACTTTGTCTTAGTGTTAGTCATATGCAGCCTTGCGCTCTGCAAACAGGGACTAATTCATGTGCCCACATCACCAGCTGCTCTCTCGCAAAGCTTTAATGGTTGTTTTTACCATAAGGGACAAGCGCTGTTTTCTGTTAGTTTCCATCGTGGTGGGTGGTGGGTTCAATTACACTTTAGTTATTTTCCTCTTAATTACCTCTGCCCTTAAATAAACATGTTTACATGCCTTTGTTCTCTGAGCTGATTTTGTGTTTTGACTAGTGTTGTTGGTGTAGGGTTTTTGTAGTAAGTGTATTGCTGACAACATGCATTATTGTTATTATTTTAAGATGATAATTGAGCAAAGTTTGAAATGTGAGTGTCTGTTCCTCCTAATTAGTCATCTGACAGACTCTAGACTTCACATGCATGCACCAACACACACACAAACCCAGAGACCTTTATCCACACGAAAGCAGTACAAAGGCAAACTATTTCTTGTTATTTTGTTTTATATATTTAATCTTATATTAATCTTAAATATATTTTATCTTTTCTGTATGTCAGTTACATTTTTGTAATTTACATGTACATTCTGAAATAGATACATGTTACAAAAAGATGAACAATTTAAGAACATTGTTCAAACATTTAAAAAAAGAGGTGATGTAATCATGCATGCATATAAAGGAGCATCTATCCAAATGGCCTAGACCTTTATAGGATGCAAGGATGATCAGCGCCTGTCAGCAAATACATTCCCCAGAAAAAATCTCTGCAAGGCAAAATACAAGACGCAAAGCCTGTGACCCTCAGTCTCTCAGACGACTCTGCATTAAAAACTGGCATGCTTTTGTGGTTGACACGTGCTCATTAGTTGCGTTATCCACAGTTGCGATTAGGACTATACCATACATGTTGGAAGCAACATGTTAACAACATCCAGAAGCTATGCTGTCCAAATTTCTTTTAGCTCATTTAAATTGGACTGATGCACAGTGGAAATTTGTATTGTAAACACAAGCAAACTGTTCAGATAGTTGTTGCCAATATTGTTCATGTTCTCTTGGCCAAAGAAGTATAGGATGTTGAGATTGTTGCCAGTAAAAAAGTCAGTTCTAAAGCCAGGGTCTGTAATGATGTAGGAGGGTATTTGTGTATAAACCTGCACATCTGTGAAAGCATCAATGCAAAAGAATACATGTATACATTGGTGGGCAAAGTATGCTGTTATTTAGATGTCATCTTTCTCAGGGATGCTGCTTTTTAGATGCCGTTTCAGGAATATCCTTTCTTATTTCAACATGACCTTATTTCAACAATGCCAAGTAACATTCTGAACTTGTTCTAACAGCATGGCTGCTCCTATTTAAATGTGTAGTGTATTATAAAGTCCTTAATACATCAAAAGGAACCCACATGATGTCAAAGACTTGTATAGTCGAAGAATGGCAAAAATTCTGTTTTTAAACTCCATTAATTGATCTTCAGTCCCCAAACGTTTATTAAGTCCTGTAAAATGTTGTGTTTTACTAAATTAAAGTAACTGTTTCTGTTTTTATTGGTATTCACATTCTGTCCCAACTTTCTGGAATTTTTATATGTACACTACTGGTCAACCGTTTTTGAACACTACCGGTAAGAAGTTTAAGAACTCTACTGGTCAACCGCTTTAGAACACTACCAGTGAAAGGTTTAAGAAAACTACTGGTCAACCATTTTAGAACACTACCAGTGAAAGGTTTAAGAACACTATTGGTCAACCATTTTAGAACACTACCGGTGAAAGGTTTAAGAACACTACTGGTCAACCATTTTAGAACACTACCAGTGAAAGGTTTAAGAACACTACTGGTCAACCATTTTAGAACACTACTGGTGAAAGGTTTAAGAACACTACTGGCTCAACCATTTTAGAACACTCCTGGTGAAAGGTTTAAGAACACTACTGGCTCAACCATTTTAGAACACTCCTGGTGAAAGGTTTAAGAACACTACTGGCTCAACCATTTTAGAACACTCCTGGTGAAAGGTTTAAGAACACTACTGGCTCAACCATGTTAGAACACTACTGGTGAAAGGTTTAAGAACACTACTGGTCAACAGTTTTAAAACACTACTGGTTAAAGGTTTAAGAACTGTACTGTTCAACCATTTTTGAACACTACCGGTAAGAGGTTTAGGAACACTACTGGTCAACCGTTTTAGAACACTACCAGTTAAAGGTTTAAGAACTCTACTGGTCAACAGTTTTAAAACACTACCAGTGAAAGGTTTAAGAACATTACTGATCAACAGTTTTAAAACACTACTGGTTAAAGGTTTAAGAACTGTACTGATCAACAGTTTTAAAACACTACTGGTTAAAGGTTTAAGAACTGTACTGATCAACAGTTTTAAAACACTACTGGTTAAAGGTTTAAGAACTGTACTGATCAACAGTTTTAAAACACTAATGGTTAAAGGTTTAAGAACTCTACTGGTCAACAGTTTTAAAACACTACTGGTTTAAGGTTTAAGAACTGTACTGATCAATAGTTTTAAAACACTACTGGTTAAAGGTTTAAGAACTCTACTGGTCAACAGTTGTAAAACACTACTGGTTAAAGGTTTAAGAACTGTACTGATCAACAGTTTTAAAACACTACTGGTTAAAGGTTTAAGAACTCTACGGGTCAACAGTTTTAAAACACTACTGGTTAAAGGTTTAAGAACTACTGGTCAACAGTTTTAGAACTGTTCTAAAATGTTTGAGGTTTTTTCTGTCTGAGCACAAACAGTGCATTACAGTTACTGTATGCGTGTTTATCCAAAGTATTTTTTTTTTTTGCAAATAATTACAGCCTGCTGTTAGTACATGTTTAATGTGTGTAATGTGCTTAGACTGTCCAGACCTTTTCTGTATAGTGTGTTTATGGAAGTATATGGTCCTTAAGTGTTCTGAATAACGCTACCCTTTTTGTCATTCCATTGGGTGAAGAATTGTTTAATCATACAGCAAATTGCTGGGGAAACTGTAAAGGATTATGCTAAGTGCTGGCTGGGATATTAAAACAGAAGTCTAAATGAAATTGAGGTGTCATGCTGTTCCCCAAGATGTCATTCTGGCTTCCTTTTCCACACAGCAGAACTGCTGAGTGAGGGTAGTAAGCGTGTTGCATCCTTGCGATTAACAAATCTCACATAGTGCGACAGCATGTGTGTGTGTGTGCGCGCTTATGTGTGTGTGTTTGGCAGCTCTCTTGGCTTCTAGAGCGTTCTGTTATTTATAAGTTTTGTAAGAACAGATGTGGCTTTGAGGCTCAGCTCTGCAGAGGTAAATCAGTTTTACAGCAGCAGCACACACTCCAGCACCTTTCAACTCATTTACTGAAGAGATTATGCTGCAAAAAATCAGACGATGCTGTCAGTTTGCAAAAAGAGAGGTTTGGATTTAACGAGCGTTACTGAAAGTGCTGGATGATACGGCAGTCTAATCTCTGTTGGCTTTCTGTGCAATGCTGATTTTAAAGTTCTGCTTTTGTGACAGATTCCTATCCAGATTGAATTTTGGTGCAATTTCTGATGCACAAGACACGTTGTTTAATTTTAGGTATTGTTCTCTTGTTTAAATATGCAGTAATGCAGTGCTTTTCAGAATTACTGCCACAACTTTAATTCCTGTAAACAAAACTGAAAAAAAAATGTTTTAGATGTGAACCACCTCATTAACCTTGCTTGTAATTGAGGTGCAAACCTCAAAAAATTAAAACCATTTAAATGCAGGTGGCTAAAAAATATGCTTTAAAAAATGCTTTAAAGCTTTATTAACAGGAACATAAGTAACTGTAGCCTTTTCACATTTTATGTACTAAAACAACTACTAATAAATAAATAAATAAATAAATAGCACTTTCCATTTTAGTTACATTTTAGTTAAATTACAGTACTTCACATGAATAAAAAAACAGAAACCATAAGCCTCAACACCAAGAATATAGGTCAAATTAAATCCCTGTGTAAGTTTAGTAGGTTGTGGAAAACCTAGGGGCCTAAGCATTTTTGCATCATTTTCTATTGTTGTTAGTTGTATTGTTGTTGTGTTTGTATCTAAGTGTAGATGATAACAGAAGGCAAATATGATCAGTTCATTTAAACGTTATTTTATATAAAAAATAGTACAAAGACAGCATATCAATTGTGAGAAATTGTTTTTTTATTACAAAAAAGCATCAGAGGAGCATCTAACAACTAATTAGGCAGGCCAGTAACATGCTTGGGTGTAAATAGAACATGCCATAAATGCTGAGTCTTTTAGAAGTAAAGGGATGGAGGAGTTAACCACAGAAAGGCTGCACATGGAAATAAGAGAAATATCAGAGAAAAGATTCAGCGAATCTAGAGAATTTCTGTATTCAATGGACAAGGCAAAAACCAAAATTGGATTGCTGTGATCTTCAATCCTGTAGTAGAAATAACTGCATGGACTCAGTAACAAGCTGTTGTCTCAGTAACACATTTTTTCAAGCTGTTGTCTGTGAATACAAATTGTTACTGCATCTATAAATGCAAGTTAAAATGATTATTTTTGGAAATCATGCAAGATGCATGATTATCGGCTGGTTATCAGCGCACAGTTCAGAAGCCAGCTTACGCGATGGTGTGTGGGTGCATGATGTGGATGACTTGTTACATTGCATTATATATAGGTTTTGTAGCGACATATGCTGCTAACCAGGCGGCATATTTTTCACAGAAGGCCTTTTTTTCACGTATCCCAGCAAGACAATGCCAAATCACACTCTGCATGTATTACAATAAAGGTCTGAGTGATAAACTGGCCTGCATACACATTTGGCGCTTGTTGAAGGAAATAGTATGAGACTCTGAACTGTTGAGCAGCTGAAAACTGTATCATGCAAGAATGAGAAACATTTTACTTTCAAAACTACAATAGCTGGTCTCCTTAGTTCCCAAACACACTTAGTCTTGTTAAAAGAGGATATGTAACACATTGGTAAAGATGCAAATTTTTTTTAATGTGATGCTGGCATTAAATTTAAAATAGGCCCATGTTTCTTATTATCAGCATTTGATATGTTGTCTTTGTACCATTTTTCAATTAAATATTAAGTTTAAATGATTTTCTTATTATGCATTCTGTTTTAGTTGCATTCCAAGTTTTTTGGTATTACAGCCATATGATTTTATCTTATCATATGATTTAACTTATCACCTTGTACATTCTGAGTAGGTTAAACATGTATACATTATTTGAATACCCTTGTTGTTATTGAATATTTTAATGTAAATTTAAATATATGCATTCCTAATATTGATGAATAACATTTTCATGGGTTTCAATGAATATTTATGCAATCTAACAAAAGTTACTTTGGTCATACACATTATAAAAACAGTGCATTTCTTAGTGCGTCTCTGGCTTGTAATACACTCACTCATTACATAACTGTATTATGCCTTGTACTGGGTACATGTACTGTAAGAACCTTCAACTTTTTTAAAACATGTATGCACATTTAATGCTTGTCAATCTTTTTTTCCAAAGTTTAAAAAGAGTGAGAGTCTCTCCACCTTTTCTGTATTTTATGGAAGGTTTGTGCAAAAGGCCAGTATCTACAGGTCCAATATTATAAAATATTTATACATACACGCAAAGACTTTCTGTAATGTAAGTTAGTGTTAGGTTATTTAGAGCTTTTTACCCTAGTAGCTGAAGTCTGTTTTTTGTTTTTGTTAGGGTCCGAGCTGCTGATTTTTTTATGAGTAGGGAAGGATTGTAGCAACATATCGTTGCTGCCCAAAAATATTAATTTTGTTTTCTTTTTAGATTTTTAGTATTCTTCATAATTTAAGCTCAGCAGTGACTCTTATGTTGTGCGAAAAGGTCATGATAAAACTGCTTCTAATACAATCTCTTTAACTTACGTTAAAAAATAATGTAAAGTTAAATAATGTAAAAAAATAATGTAAAGTCCTGTAAAGTTATCAGTTTGGGGATACATGTTTTTCTTTGGACAGTGACAGCATGCAATGTTGAGTTACAGCTGTTGAGAAATTACAGCTGATGTTTTAAGTTGTATGTGTTTTCTTTTTTTGTGTTACAGGTTCAGTGAATGTGTTGGTGACGAACTGTAAGATCTACAACGATGCAAGCTGTGACATTTCAGCTGATGGACAGCTCCTAGCTGTATTTATACCCAGCAGTCAACGAGGCTTTCCTGACGAAGGCATCCTTGCCATTTACTCGCTTGCCCCCCACAACCTTGGAGAAATGCTCTACACTAAGAGATTTGGTGAGTTACTCCTATGTGACATGTCTCAGGTAATGAAGCTGGTTGTCATTCCAGCAGTGGTTGTGGTTTATGTGAAACTAACGGCGGACTACTTCACAAAGCTTCAAAATTCTTTAACGCAGACTCCAGTAATCCAGTTTCTCATTAAAGGTAAGGAAGTGGGTCACAACCCAAATGTTAAGAAGAACCATTTTGTCACGTTTAATTACTATCAAACCACCTTGGGAGCCACATTTTACTGGTGTAATATTTCAACATTCTGTCTGTGAATATGTTTCATTATGTGCTAATGTCCTAGTATTGACTAAACATATAAAAAAAAGTTATTAGTTTGGAAAATGTGTATTCTGGATTATTTGTCCTGGGGAATTTATTTTCATCAAGGACTTCTATTTTGAAGTCTTTTGTGACTGTGTATGCTGAGTTCTGGAAAAGCAGAACAAGTCTATGGCTGACAGCCGATAAAGCTCCACGTTCTTCAGGGCTAAAGGTCAAAAAGCAGTTCTACAATAATTTTAGCATGATGTGCTGGAACTTTATTCTTCTTCTGCTACTCATCCTACTAATCCTTCTCCCTCCCCCCTGCTTTATTTTTAATTTCTTTAATAAAACGAATCATGCAAAACAAACTAAAAGACAAGAAAGTTGTTTACTATGTAGTAATTCATGGCATGAGCTCAGCCTGATCAGCTGAATGGTGCAGCTAAAATGTAGCTTTAAACTTTTTCCCTCTCCCTCAACATAACTCATAGAGGCAAAATAATTATTTTTCTCCTGTCTACATTTCTTATGTTCTCCAAAAAACTATTAAGCTCTCCTTTCCTGGATCATGAGATTTGTATTTTATGCAAAATCGCACGCTGTTTTAAGAGTGAATGAGTCGGTTTTCATTCAAAATACAGAAATCTGATTAAAAACAATCCTGAGAACCGAAACTTTATAATCATCAGAAAATGTTTAGTCAAAATGAACAACTATTAAAATGAACATTACCAGAAGTCGAACAAAAAACAACATATTTTGGTTAAATAACATTCATATTATGAACTTACCAAAGACAATATCCATTTACTGCAATGTTTTAAAGTAATTGGTTAACAAAACAGTTCATTTTAAGTATGGCTAGTCAGGGTTCAGCACGGATTATAAAGCCTTAGAACTGTCCGTTTACCACAAAACTTAATTTGTACGAAACTTCACAGCCATGTACCTGATGAGTGTAGTAGCCAAAAATAGCAATGTTGGAACCTCTTGCAAATGCAGCTTGAAGGTTACATTTAAAAATCTAATTAAGCTGTGGAGCCACAGGGGGAAATAAAAGAGCTGCATATTGTAGACCTCTGGCCTAAGGCTTGGTGTCACAGTTATTAGTGTTGTTCCTGCAACATCATCAGCTTTGACTTGGGGACTGCTTGCACACATTTTGATGACAGTACTCTTGAGGCATCACAAATAATCTATTTATAGCAAGTTCTGCTTAAAGCGTTTTATTGGTTTGGCTTTTTGAAGTAACAATAAAATCTTTATAATCTATATAGTCTTTATAGTCTATACTGCAGGAAGATCTGATTTTTTTTGTCTGGTTTTGATCTGATGTCTGATTTTTTGCTTCTAGTGTTAGCATAGAAAGAATGATGTATTATTATGGGACAAAAAATGTCTAGATTTTCATTCCTTGCATTTTTTCCTTGTTGAGAACAATGTAATTCATTAGTAGCATGGTTTTACTGCACCTTTAAATACCTTTAAATTTTTTATACTTTTCACCAATTTATAATAAAATACAATCATTGCTCTTGTTCTTAATGACACATTTAGGGAATTGTCTTTTTTACTAGTGTTATTTAGACCTTTAACTTTGTTTTTTTTTTTTCATTTAATTTCTGCAGTGCACATTTGTCTTAAATGCCATCCAACAGTTGTTCCTCACTGAAAGTCTGTTACCGTACGGCATTTTGTGTTATTCTCCAACACTCTCCAACTGCCATGCCAGACTGTTTTTGCAGATTAAATGGTATTCATTTTCCAGAAAGTTTCCCTTGCTTTTAATAGTGTTGTGTTAGTAATTAACCAGTATAGCAAAAGTGCACTTTTAGGTAACACTACAATCTTTATTTCATAGCATTTTTTGTCATTTGAAAACAAATTCTGGTTCTGGTTCTAAACCAGTGAATTGTTTGAAACAATAATAAAGAGATTTTATTTTGATATTCTTGAGTTAAAATTTTAGCCCTGCAGTTTTTGGTGGGTTTAGAGGGCTCTTTCATCAACTGAAATACTGGACTAAAGTTTCTTCAATTTCTTCAAAAAATTACCCTTTACATCCTTGACCATATGGTAATCAAGGATGCACCCAAGGAAAGAAAATATACCCAAGCCCAGGAGACAACGCCCTTGTCATACAGGTCAGAAGGGCCACTTAACAAGTAAAAGAAAATCTACTTTAATTTTAATTAATCTTAATTAATTGACAAAATAAACAATATGTTGCTCAACTGCATCTTACTGGAATGACACCCCCTTCCAGAAACCTACTTAGTCTGCACATTTTCACTTGCTTTCATCGTCATTAATACTTGTTAGCTCATCTACTTCTGTACAGGTGCCAAGCTCAGGCCCTGAGGGAAAGAGGCTGATGTCTATAAAAATAAATTTGGTTTTTACACAAAGCGCTTTAGTCGTAATTAGCACCTCAGCCAGTTCGAGTGCGAACTCTGCCAATTTCACACCTCTGCAGGTTTGCATATCTGAGACCCCTGGTCATAGCTTTTATGAAGTTTTCTTAATTGCTAAACCAGTGGCCATCAGAACAATTGGCCCTGAACTATTTCATCAAAACCCCGGATTCCACAATGTTTTCATTTGTTCAGTTCTTTGTTTGTATTCAGATTTTTTGGGGGTTTATTTTGCTATTTTGCAATTATTATGCAATTCCTACTTTTCCAAACTCTGTGCTTGCCTTGCCCTGATTTCCTGTGACGTGTCTGCCTCGCACAGAGGTGTCTTTCTAAGGGTGCTGGTTATATAGTGCCAGAGCCACCAGGCTATGAACTAGCCATTTTCACACAGTTCTGTCCTTCTAACGCAGCTGAACTGAGTAAAACTTTCTCCCCCTCTCCACACATGTGCATTCATATATACGCTGAAAATATACAGACATTCCAGACAAACTACACAAAACTTTATAACCACCCACTGTTTTGTGTGTGACACCAAGATGTTAGCAGCAGATCCTTGCGGTTTTAGAGACGACCCAGTCTCCTGACCATAGTGATTTTACAGAGTCAGCCAGGTCTTTACATCTGCCTATGTCTTCTGTTTTACCTCCTTGGCATGCACCAATGTTGCTAGATTATCAGTATTATTCACTCCATCTTGACTGGGCATAATGTTTTGCCTCATCATGTTTGAACTGTTTTGTTATCAACTTGTTCTTTGTTAACTTTTCCCCATTCAGTCATGTGCACCTCTTCACATGTTTGAGAAAGGCGCTATGTAAAAAATACATAGTTACATTGAGTTACTTGATCTTTTGTTTTATCCATTTGCAGGTCCCAATGCTATCTCAGTGAGCCTTTCTCCAGTGGGCCGCTATGTGATGGTGGGCTTGGCATCTCGTCGTATTTTGTTACACCATGTCACTGATCACATGGTGGCACAAGTCTTCCGACTGCAGCACCCTCATGGTGGGGAAACATCCATGAGGGTAAGTTACTGCTGGCTGTTTTCAGTGCTAAAGCTTAAGGTTATTAACAAGGTTGGCTGTAGCTTAGACCTACTTATTATTTTATTTTGGTTTACTCAAAATCGTTCATGAAAATCACATAAGTGCTATGAAATTGTGTAACTCATCAGGTACTATCCTTCGTTATGCCTGTGGGAAGTTTTTCTCCCAAATTTTTTCCACCCCTGTTCACATCCCTGGTATTTTTGAAAAGATGAAAATGACAGATTTATACATAGAAAATGTCTCTGTTTCCTTTAAAGATGGAGAGAGACGGTGTTATAGAAAATTGTGGCTAGCATTCTAACAATGTTGTATTCAATCTGTAAGATGATGGGTGATGCTGCTACCCTTGGTTTATCAATGTATGTGATATTAAGGTTTCTTACAGATTCCTGGATTGGACATATGGTTCTAGGACAAGAAACCTGAATTGTTTAAACTTAAGAAAGGTTCTTCAGCCTTACATGTCTTTCTTTAGTGGACCAAAAGCAGATCTTGATGACATTGCTAGAAAGAACCCTTGTTGGCACCTTTATTTGTAAGAGTGCAGCTACATCACACAGACCGAGTCACGCAGCGAGCACCCATCTCCAGGTGTGCTAAGCAACTTGACAGTGTTGCGTACATGCTAGATGAAAAGATGTGGTGACAGTCTTGCAATGGAGGAAGATGCATGTGAGCTTTTGTGGAACTGTCATAACACACTGTCATACTTTCTATGGCATTGTCAGTTGGCTACAGTTAGAACAGAAATAAAAAAAAGAGATGTAAAAGGTTTAAAGACAGAACAAAAGGCGACGCTACACCTGTTTTAGTTGAAATATGCTTTATTCTTACTTGATAAGAAATGCATGTTTAAATGGAGTATGTTTTACTTGGAATGTCATGCTATAATTGGTCTGTAGAATGATAGCTAATATCTCTAGGAACATAGCTAATGTCCCACCCTTCACACTGTATCAAGCCTGTTTCGGCTTCCTTTATCTTAAAATAATTGTTCTTTTGCTTCCCTGTCTGCAGGGGTGTGAAGGTTTTATGAGTCAGTCTTGTTATCTCCACCTCTTGGGACGGAATGAGGTAGAAGTCTTTAGATGTGCTTCATTGGCTGTTGGAAGAATGTGGATGGGTGGGTGTGTGCATATAGTACTGGATACCCTCCTATGTCTGTGTGTGTTGGATGCTTTATTATGTGTATGAGTGTGTTTCTGCAGATGCTTTATATATATCAGTGAAAAAGTCAGAGTTAACACTTTGTTTGTTTAATTTCCAGTCAAACCATTAATTAAGTAAAATTGAAAAATGACAGAATGAATTGTTAATTTTCAGAAGCTATTAATGTTGAAGAGTTTTGTGTCAGAATTACAGTTTGAATGTCAAATATTCAAATAGTGAGAGATGAGTTTTAATTGCATTCTATATTATTGAAAATATCATTTTAAGTGAAAACGTAAAACCTAATTTTACCTGGCAACACTGTGAAATGCCATTCAGGCAAGACGCATTCTGTGTTCTGTCTTTTAACCCTTTATTTTAAATATAGGGCAATATGTCCCTATATGCTTTATTGCCACCATTATTACTTTCACATTATTACATTATTACTACACGAGTCTGACAATCACACACCCAAATATTTGTTATTCTGTCCCAGTGGTGTGCTGCATTCAGATTGTAGAGAGAAATCTATTAAAAAAGGTGTATTTTTGGGATGTCTGTTTGGGACTGTGGGAGATGTTTTTGACATCATTAGTCATGCCTGTTGACATCAGAAACATGACTTTGTGTTGACAAATTATTGTATGTTATCATGTACTAGTTTTTTTGTGGTGAGTATCAGAGGCCAATGGTACAACACAAGTGTACTTTGCCAGTTTACATGATAATGCACATGAATGAAGCTCTAGATCGCATTGCTAACTTTCAGGAAGTCTCCAGGATCCTCACCAGCAAGCAGTCATCTAGTCTGTGCAACCCTTAATAGCCTTAATACTATATTACAAATAGTGTAAACATGTCTATTTGAGCTCAATGTAATTATTTAACCCAGAATATCAGAGTACTATGTTGTATCCATTATTTCTCCTATACCTACCAGCTTCTCCTATCCTTACCAGTAAGAGCTAAGCTTATAGAAATAGGCCAGCACATGTTTAGCAACACAAAATCTGTCATCAGGACTAGCTTGGTAGTATTGTTTACATCATAACATCACTAATACAAGATTGGTGTGCACTAAAATTTATTTGACTGACAATAAAACCTCTTGTACCCCCGACGATGCAGTGCATCTACTGCCGAAGAGTAGAAAAGTGTTAACTAAGGTCTTTGATTAAAGATCCTGACCTATATACTGAGACAGAGACTCACAGGGAGACAGAAAGAAAGAAAGAGATTCAGAAGTATTAATGGAGGGAGCTGTGGGGTGGGCTCCTGGCGGCTGTTTTCATAAGCCCTCTGCCCAATGGGATTTCCGGCTGATTCTCAACATGGATTTATTTTGGAAGGTTGGAACGGAGGGGGCTAATTTCCCTCCTGTTCTCCCCGGTGTTTCTCTCGCCCCAATACACCCAAATACAGCTCATCTGACTAGAGGCACACACAAACAGGGTACACCGAGCACTGGTTGTGTATATATGTGCATGTGCGCCTTTATACTGCCACAGGCTCAAAATTGGTGTCTATTGGTACCTGAGCAAAAGACAGGGTCTAGTTTGGCACCTGCTGTTGTGTTCATAGAAGCTGGTATTAGTAGACTTAAAATCCTTTACATTTAAAATGATTTTCAGCAGAGGGCAATAGGTAGTTACTAAGCAGCCTTCCTAAAAAGAGAGAACAATCTAGCCACCAACAAGTGTGTGTGTTTATCTCGTGTTATGTGTTATGTGCTGTTAACTTGTTCCTGTTGATGTTCTTGCATTTCTTTCAAAACCTCTCAGTGTTAGTGCGTGCACCGTTGAAGCACCATTTTAAAGGAACTGGCAAAGCAGTTATCCTCGATGTGCCTTCACCCAGATTTCATGTGATCTTTCAGAGCTCAGGCCGATGCAGTCACTGAAAGGTCCTGTCTTCAACATATAACTGTTTATTTAAACAGTTGTGTGCACTGACTCTTCACTCTTTGGACAGTTCATCTGTTATCATTGTGTCAGGTGCAGTTTTAAACCCCCCAGAGTCACTACTCATATCATTGCCTCAGCAACCCCCTGTAAGCTATGTTTAGTCTTAAACCTCTTCTCTACATCTTGACAGAGATGCCCCCGCCTTGTTTCTGGTAGAGTTGTACTGAGAATAGGCCACTGTAGCAACGTGTGGCCCTTTAGTTATCTTCAGTTATCAGTTATCGAGGTAGAGGGGGACTGACAAGTTGTGCTGCAGCAAAGTCGGTAATTGTAAGGTGGAAAGTGAGTTGTGTCTTGGCAGAATGAATATTTATACTACACTGTGGCCTGAGTAGTCATGTTTCGCCTGGAACACTGGTTGAAAATCTTCCCAAGGAAGTGGCATTAGCACAAATTAGCTCAGATTACACAACATACAAAGAGCTCAAACCGCAGCAAGGTTAGTGTGTTTAGCTGAAGGGCTGAGACAGAGATGTCACGCTTCAGTAAAAATAAAAACACTACTGTCCCTCACCTCACACCTGTAGTCTGTTTCAATCTGAGGCTGTACCATTTTCTTTTCAAAACAGCGGACAATCATATATAAAATATTTTTAAAGTATGGAGAAAGGTGGAACCAACATTTGCTCTATTGTGGTTAAACCTTTGCCAAGCATGTACACTGTGATATTTAATTAGTTTTACTGTGATACAAATTTTTGGCTGTGTGGACGTGTTTACTGTTCTGCTTACATCATGACCCCAAGCAAGAACTGTTTTTCTCCTTTATCATAACTTCATTTATAGCTTAAACAGTGTTCAAGATAACATATTAGGCTTTTCCTTTTCCTTTAGCGTACCTTGTAGCTTTTGTGCATGTAAATGGCCTACAAAGTTATTACTTACTGGCAAGCTTGCCGTTCTTGTGGCCCACCTACGGACAAGCTTGGCATGCGGCACAAAGACACACAGACCTGAAAAAGTAACTTACCAGTTGTGCTCCAGTCCTGCTGACATTTCAGACTGTGATATACTGATGTAAAGTATAAAAATGTATAAAGAAAATAATAAAAATACAGTATGAAAATATGTTTTGGGAAATTTTAACATGAAATATTGAAACTGACCATAATAGCTCTCCTTAAATGTGTTGCAGTGTTCAGCATGGCTGCTCTTATAAAGAAGAGCACTTTTGTTTGTCGCTGTGTGCGAGAACACAGTTTGGGTTGCAAGATATTTATTATATATGACATTAAATATATATATATACATTACATATATTTGTTCCATTGTTTAATTATTTTGTACTATATAAGCATCTCCCAACTCAAACACATAGGAGGAAGTATAGGAAAACACAAATGGATATTAACCACCACAAATATTAGCCGTTTCGCTGCCCCCACAGGCCACATGATGTCAGCTGTAGCCATAGCAACACCACTGCTCACTTTTGGGGGGGGTGGGGTTGGGGGGGGGGGTGGTTATGCAAGTGAGAGTTCATATCTCTGTCATCTGTTTTTAGTAGTATTTGTTTTTACAGGCGTATATTAATTGTTTACTCATTTGGAGTATTATTATTATTGTTATTGTAAGTGGTGCTATACCTCTCATTAGTATATGCAAATAGTTGGTACATCTGCACAGTTGTTGCACTCACCTGTTGCACTCACTTCAATTGTGATGAAGTGCTTCGAGAGGATAGTCAAGACTCACATCCAGAAGACCATTCCCAACACAATAGATCCTTTACAGTTCGCGTACCGTCGGAACCGGTCTACAGACAACGCAATCAACGCTGCTCTTCACAAAGCCCTCACACACCTGGAGGGCAAGGACACATATGTCAGAATGCTCTTTATTGACTACAGTTCAGCATTCAACACGGTCATCCCACACAGGCTCTCAGAAAAGCTCCTCACCCTAGGACTGACACCAGCCCTCTGCAACTGGGTGCTGAACTTTCTAACAGACAGACCCCAGTCAGTCAGAGTAGGCAGCTGCACATCCAGCACAAGAACAGTGAGCACAGGGGTCCCTCAAGGCTGTGTGCTGAGCCCCCTTCTGTACACACTTTTCACATACGAGTGCGTGGCCTCCCAGAACAACACCAGCATCATCAAATTTGCTGATGATACTACAGTCATTGGACTGATCACTGGTGGGGAAGAGACAGCGTACAGGAAGGAGGTGGCTGAGCTGGTGGCCTGGTGTCATGACAACAATCTTTCCTTGAATGCAGACAAGACCAAGGAAATGATTGTTGATCCAAGGAGGAAGCGAGAGCTACACACACCCCTGTACATAGGGGAGACTGAGGTGGAGAGGGTGAAAACCTTTAAGTTCCTTGGCATTCACATCAGTGAGGATCTCAGCTGGTCCCACAACACTCAGATCATCATCAGGAAGTCCCAGCAGAGACTGTACTTTCTGAGAAGGCTGAGAAAATTTGGTATGCCAACCAAAATTCTCAGCACCTTCTACAGGAGTATGATTGAGAGTGTTCTTACCAGCTCCATCATCGTCTGGTATGGAAACTCTACTGCTCAGGACAGAAAAGCTCTCCAGCGTGTGATCAAAACTGCACAGTCCATCTCAGGAGCAGCCTTCCCCTCACTGCAGAACATCTACCACACCAGGGTCACCAGGAGGGCCCACAACATAATCAGGGACAGTACACACCCCCAGCACACACTCTTCACACTTTTACCTTCAGGCAGACGTTACAGGAGTGTGAAGTCCAGGACCACAAGACTGACAAACAGTTTCTACTCACAGACCTACCTCTCCAACCTCTCCTATCTAAACTGGTTTAACTGGTCTGATTTAAACTGCACCTTACACTCACTGTACTGTCAGAATACTGTTTACATTCACTACTCACACGAACATTATTGTTTACATTTGTTTCTTGCAACTTGCACTTTATGGCTGCTGCTCTTCATACTTGCACATAAAAGCACACATAACTTTTATTTTTTATTCTTTAACTATAAAAATACTTTTATTCTTCAACTTATATTGTTATACTTTGTATATTTTGTATATATATTTTTTATTTCTTTTATTTGTTATCTTTATCTATTGGTGAATGGAGGAGCAGCAAAGTAAGAATTTCATTGTACAGTGTAACTGTTCTGCTGTACACATGACAATAAAACTCTTGAATCTTGAATCTTGAAGTGTTTTAAACAGTCATTGTTGACAAGGAGAAAAGGGAAGAGAGGAGGTTTGGACATTCCTGACAACAGTGTTTTGACAATTTATTTATTAGTTCTATTTTATTTTGATGTCGCAATATTTTTGCATAGCCTTTTTTTCCTCTATTTTGCTTTTGGGGCAGCTGATTATAATTTTATTTCTACTATTTCTACATAAAATGTGTGTGTGATGAGACTGTGAGGCATCAGGGCCTTGTAATTCAAATAGTAGCTAGTTGCCCTGGAACCTGTTTGTTGACTTCAAGTCACAATAGCAGCGATTTTTAAAAATCCCCCATTAGAAAAAGTTCAAGATATGGGAATGGCTGTAAAATGGCTGTAAAATAGTGTAATAACTTTAGAGGTTATAAGGAATTGCTTGATATTGATTAAAGAAAAACAACTATGATGGAACTTTCATCAATTTTGCCGCCGTACAACAAAAACAGTCTAAAGGAAGCAAGATATTTGTTCAACCATATAACCATATATAGTGAAGAAACATAGTTCCATTTGTAGCCTGTTTTGTAGAAATTCTCAGTAAATGAAAGTAAATTTTTTTTTTTTACTTTTACTGTCAGTTGCGGATTCAGAACATGGCCATAGTGTCAGATGTGGGTGAATATGGGGTTACACTACACAACATGTGATGTACAGCACATCCATTTCATCGTTAACCTATGTTTTATACACAAGCAGCAGGTGGCAAGAGTATTTTAGTGGTGCGGAGTGTGAGCGAAGTGTGATGTTGCTTGGAGCCTGGAATGACTTTCAAGAAAGTTGGCACATATGTCTTCGCTTTCATCTGAAATTGCTTCAAATGAGTGATGCAGCATGACTGCTACATCTCGTACACGACGCCCATTCATACACAGCATCTGTGCTGTGGAGCTGTTAAGCAGATATGCTGTCAATTCTCACTAATTGCAGCCATGTTTGGTAGATGTTACACAAAATTAGTCATGCATTTTGCTGTACAAATGAGAAAGAACATTATGTTAAAAGCATGTGCATTTGTTTACCCTCTGCAGTTTTCTAATTGATCTTGTCTTGTCCCAAGCCTATCATTACCAAAAAAAGCCTGCTTTGTGCTAGTTTTTTGGGATGTACAAGTGAGAAGTGAGCAGACTTGAAAAGACTTAATTACACCTCACTTTGAGCAAGGAGCGAAAATGTCTGCCACTCCCCTTACATTTCTTTTCCTTATAGTGAGTGTTAGTGATGGCACGATCCCACTTTTCCTGTTCAATTCAATATTGCTTCCGTAAAGTTTACTAAGCTTTAAAGTCACCTATTTTTATTGAAGCACTTCACCACAGGAGGAATTAAACAGCTTACCAGGATTAAATTGTTATTAATTGCATTATATTTATCAATCAGATCAATCACAATTGATTAATTTTGTCTTATTTGCTCTAAAAAAAAGTGTATTTTGTGTTAACTCTATGATTTCAGCAAAATTAGCTTTATGAGAATATATTTATACTTCCATTTATTCAACTTGACCTTGCAGATAAAAATGCAAACACAGGGTGAACATGAAAATAAGGTGAACCCAGTTTCCAACTTTTATCAACAGCTGTCTATGAGTACAACAGTGGCTGCATGTTCCAAAGCTTCTATAAACCTATTACTTTCATACCATAACATTACGTCTTGTTATTAGGTGAAGTTTGGCTTTCAACTTTGCTGTTGGTCTTGTCAGTTTTCATGTTGATTTATCCCATAAGTAAAGTGTAATCCGCGAAAGGCGTTCTTCAGCGCTAACGTTGCTGCTCTGCTTGATACCTCCGATTTCAGAGCTACACAGGTTTTGTTTAGATTTATTCTGTCACGAGTGTTTGCACACAGCGAAATCTGACCTCCGCATTAAACCCATCTGTGCAGTCAAACACCCACATATACACACACACTAGTGAACATACACACTAGGGGGCAGTGAGCACACATGCCCAGAGCAGTCGGCAGCCCTATCCACAGTGCCTGGGGAGCAGTTGGGAGTTAGGTGTCTTGCTCAAGGGCACTTTAGTCGTGTCCTGCTGGTGCTGGGGATCGAACCGGTCACGACCGGATCCCTAACCTTCAGGCCACGACTACCCCCGAACACAAAGTCACCATGGTATTCGCTGGAAATAACCCTTCAAGTAAGCCATCGATGAAACCTTCCATTTAAAAGCTTTTTGAATGGGAGAGCTACAGTCACAGCAGCAGTCATAGCAGCAGCAAGGTACTGGCTTTAGGGTGGAGCTACAGTGGTTCAAAGCACCAAACTGGGAAAATACATTAATGACAATCTCATTACAATTTATTTTGGTTTGTGTTCTGTTGATATCATACCTATACAGATACCTGGTATCGGATCAGGGCCATGTCTAGTGCATGTAGCTAGAGAAGGTGCTGGAGACTTGATGGGCATCATTTGCATGTATGCATAGACGGGTGCAGTTATTTTAACAGAGAACTTTATAGTGATTTATTAAAGCTGACAGAGGCTGAAAAACATAATAAATGATACACACTCAAAACTCGAAGCATACTTTGTGTGGTAATTTTGCACATCAGGTGGAAATTGTGATTTAATTATCACACTGTTAATTGTGCATCCCTCTTATACATACATAAACAGCCTGACACAATTTCCAGTATAATGTCACCACCACTGGGCCAAAAACATTCCCACTATCTACTGCATCCAGACACACACACAGCACACACATCCCCCCCAAAGACTCTCTTTGAACTGCCAACCTTAGTGGCGTTTTATCCCTGTCCTAAATTTCCACTGTTTCGGAGAGAGAGAGAGAGAGAGAGAGAGAGAGAGAATGAGAAAGAACGAGAGAGAATGAGAAAAAGAGAGACTGAAAAAGTGAAGGAGAGGGTGAAGGGAGGAGAGAGCATGTGAACGAGCAGGGATGAAGAGTGAGAAGGCGATTCAGCCATCTACAGATGAATGGGACTGGTTTCTGTTTTGGCAGATGTATGTTTGCCCTATTTTCTTTTTCTAGAGTCAGTGAACTGTGAGTTGTATGTTGTGGTTGACAGACAGGAACAGTGAGAATAGAACACCAAGAGACAGCAGTGTGACGAAGAGTCTCTCTCTGATACAGCAGAGTCCAAGAAATGAATGAATGAGTAGATAGATGAATGAAGACATTGTAGGCATGTTAACAGAATCACCCATATGAAACTTGTGGGTTAATGATGATGTATTTTACATTTGAAAGGTTTATTCCAAAATACTGTTTGTCCGTTTGTTACTATTTAATTAAAACAAGATTTTGAAAAGAATAACAGCTGATGTAAAATAAAAAAAAGCCCTTCTGATGTCTTCTGATGCTAATACTGAAACATTTATCAACTGTAGAAATTAAGATTATGTATATATCTGGATTAAGTATTAAGGAGCAATTTACTCATTTGTAGAGTCAAATGAATAAAATTCTGAAACAAATACATTTACGTTTAACCAAGTTTAGCCCCAACCATTCACAGTGAAGTACTAAAAAGTTGTTCCAACAAGTGTCTAGTTGTTTTACAAACCGGATTCCAAAAAAGTTGGGACATTAAACAAATTGTGAATAAAAACTGAATGCAATGATGTGGAGGTGCCAACATCTAATATTTTATTCAGAATAGAACACAAATCACAGATCAAAAGTTTAAACTGAGAGAATGTATCATATTAAGGGAAAAATATGCTGTTTCAAAATTTCATGGCGTTGTCAAATCCCAAAAAAGTTGGGAAAAGTAGCAATAAGTGGCTGTAAAAAGGAAATTGAGCATATAACGAATAGCTGCAAGCAGCTATGCAGCAATACCAGAATGGTGTTACCCAGCGTAAAATAGCAAAGACTTTTAAGTTATCATCATCAACTGTGCATAACATCATTAAAAGATTTAGAGAATCTGGAACAATCGCTGTGCTTAAGAGTCAAGGCCGTAAAACTATACTGGATGCTCGTGATCTCCAGGCCCTTAAACGTCACTGCACCTCAAACAGGAATGCCACTGTCAAGGAAAAAACAGAATGGGCTCAGGAATACTTCCAGAAAGCATCGTCAGTGAACACAATCCACCGTGCCATCCACCGTTGCAGCTGAAACTCTACAGTGCAAAGAGGAAGCCATTTCTAAGCAAGCTCAGACGTCTGCACTGGGCCAGGGGTCTTTTAAAATGGAGTGTGGCAAAATGGAAGACTGTTCTGTGGTCAGATGAAGCACGATTTGAAGTTCTTTATGGAACATTTGGACGCCATGTCATCCGGACCAGAGAGAACTGGTGAGCCTGGTGAGGGACTTTGCTGTTTGGTGCCACAGCAACCACCTGCAGCTCAACACCTCAAAGACCAAGGAACTGGTCATTGACTTTGGGAGGTCCAGACCAAGGTCACAACCAGTTCTGATAGAGGGAGCTGAGGTGGAGACTGTGGAGTCCTACAAGTACCTCGGGCTGTGGCTGGACAGCAAGCTAGACTGGACTGCTAACACTAAGCACCTGTACAGGAAAGGACAGAGTAGGCTGTACTTTCTGAGGAGGCTGCGGTCCCTTGGCATCTGCAGGAAACTCCTGTGGATGTTCTATCAGTCTGTGGTGGCCAGTGTCCTGTTTTACACCGTGGTGTGCTGGGGAGGCAGCACATACAAGAAGGACACATCCAGGCTGGACAAACTGATCAGGCGGGCTGGCTCAGTGATCGGCCTGAAACTGGACTCTCTGGTGACGGTGGCAGAGAAGAAGACAATGGACAAACCTCTAGACATTATGGATACTCTGCACACCGTCATGCGCAACCAGAGGACCGACTGCTCCTACGCAAGTGCAGAACCAACAGACTCAAAAACTCCTTTGTTCTTCATGCCATCAGACTGTACAACTCCTCTCTGCAGGGGAGGAGGGGTCACAGGAGCAGAGGATGGGATGGAGCAGTGGACTGATAATAACACAACCTGTTTAACATTAAACAAGTGCAATAGCATCGGTAACATTAAACAAGTGCAATAATAGTGTGCAATACCTCCCCAGTTTTTTTTTCTTTTCTTTTCTTTTTCTTTATTTTTGTACATTGGATTTTTTTTATTTATATCCCTTTCATATGTTTCTTGTGTGTTTATTGTAATTTATTGTGATGCTACTGGAATCTTAATTTCCCTGAGGGAACCCTCCCAAAGGGATCAATAAAGATCTATCTATCTATCTATCTATCTGTCTGTCTGTCTGTCTGTCTGTCTGTCTGTCTGTCTGTCTATCTGTCTATCTATCTATCTATCTATCTATCTATCTATCTATCTATCTAACAAGGATAACCCAAGTTGTTATCAACGCTCCGTTCAGAAGCCTGCATCACTGATGGTATGGAGTTGCATGAGTGCAGCTTGCATGTCTGGAAAGGCACCATTAATGCAGAGAACTATGTTCAGGTTCTAGAACAACATATGCTCCCATCTAGATGTCATCTATTTCAGGGAAGACCCTGCATTTTTCAACAAGATAATGCCAGACCACATTCTGCAGCAATCACAACATCATGGCTACGTAGGAGAAGGATCCGGGTACTGAAATGGCCAGTCCAGATCTTTCACCTATAGAGAACATTTGGAGTATCATAAAGAGGAAGGTGCGACAAAGAAGGCCCAAGACGATTGAACAGTTTGAGGCCTGTATTAGACATGAATGGGAGAGCATTCCTATTTCTAAACTTGAGAAACTGGTCTCCTCTGTCCCCAGATGTCTGTTGAGTGTTGTAAGAAGAAGGGGGGATGCCACACAGTGGTAAAAATGGCCTTGTCCCAACTTTTTTTGGGGGGATTTGTTGATGCCATGAAATTTTGAAACAACATATTTTTCCCTTAAAATGATGCATTCTCTCAGTTTAAACTTTTGATCTGTGATTTGTGTTCTATTCTAAATAAAATATTAGATGTTGGCACCTCCACATCATTGCATTCAGTTTTTATTCACAATTTGTTTAGTGTCCCAACTTTTTTGGAATCCGGTTTGCCATTTATTTGACCCTAAGATCAGTGAAAAAACTTAAGAGCTTAAGAGCTGAACTCAGAGACAGGCCCTGTGTTTTAAAACCAAATAATTAACATTAATACAAGCCATTGAATTATGTGATAACATATATTTAATTCTAAATCTAAAAATCTCCAGTATACACCACCCCCCTTAAAATCACTCATGCAATTTTAAATATTTTTTTATTCTGCTGCTTTGCACAAAATGCAGCATCTACCAACAGCATTTGTCTTACTTTCACTTCTTATTAAGGCTGAACAGAGTTATTGAAATTTTACATAATTCACAGTATTGTCAAATAATTCATGTAAAATAAATAAAAATAGTAGTAGCTTATTCCTTTCTTTTTGTCTAATTGTTGACATTATGAACTTTCCAGGATTCCAGTACATTCTTGAAAAGTTTTAGAAAGTCTTAAAATGCATATGAAAAACTCAAGGTTATAAAATGCCTGAAATTCATTGAATATAAAGAAATAAATGGGAATGAAGTGTTCTTAATGCATGAAGTCCAGTCCAAAGCAGTTTTAAAAGTAAGGAAATGAAAACCTGTAATTTCTACAGCGCTCATGTTTCTACTGTGTCTTCAAAACTGACACAAAGTGTGAGCATGCAGCTTTTCCACTACCTGTCATAAATAATATGCTGCCACATATCACGTAGGAAATATTTTTTTTTCCTCTTATGAGTGTTGACTGGTTAAAAACCAAACAACAGACATTGCAGACATATTCTGCTTTACCAGACATGCTGCACCGGTCCTGGTTTCAAAAATTGTATTAGCAAAAGTGCCAGATTAAAACCAAAAGAAATTGTGCTCGAAAGAAAGGAGTGGCTATTGCAAGTAAGTTCCAGCAAGTGAGTTGTAGTGATTTCTTTTTGAAATCATTTTGGATTTATTACTCTTTTAGTCTGTTATTTTCCCCACGTGCTTTACAAAAAATAACAGATATATAGTTTCTGTATAAGAAAGGTCACTAATAGGCAGGCCGCGGTCCGGACCCAGATGTTATCTAATGCGGATCCAAACTGATAATCTATTGAGAACGATTTAGATTAGACAGTGTTTATTTTAAATGGTGTAACTTTTCTTTTTTTTAATGTATACTCACACACCAGTCATGTGCGCTTTAAGATCACCAAAGGCATTCAGCCAATCAGATCTGATTTAACAGAGCATGTTAGAGAGTGTGTGTGGTTGGGGGAGGACGTGTCCCACCCAATATCAGAACCAGGTAGATTTGTCCCACACAAAAATTTAACCACAGAAAAAGTGGAAACTGTTTAAAAACACATCATTTTAAAAGTGTGTTTTGGCAGCTCTCGCAATTTGCGCGCTGTTTTTGTTGTTAGCAACTGGCTCTGGTTGTTAGGTGGTCTTTAACTTTAAGGTTTGTGTTGAGATGCCTGTTCAGAAATATCCTGCAGCCAGCAACTTCACTAGCCCGAGCTTTTGCTTCGCTGGAGCATAAACGCGGGGTCAGTGATGAGAGCAGTGAATAGCACAATTTACTGCAATAAAAACTGCTTTTGGATAATATGTTGTTATGGTAACAGACTAGAAGGGGTTGGTTTAGCTAAAGTTTTGTTAACTTTAGTCAGAAAGCACTCTGAAACGTAAAGTTACATTACTATCTGGCCACGTCTCAAACTGCAGGCCAGGTGTGCAGCTAGTTCTAGTTTAGATTTATATTGAGTCTCAGCATCCTAAAGATCTTTTTTTTTTTTTTTTTTTTTTTAAAGTCTTTTTTCTTTAAGTCTTTTTTCTTTTAATGTTAAAATGTTAATTTGTCTCTGACAAGCTGGAAATGTTAAAACCATAGAGAGTATTTAGTTAAACCAATTATTTTGCTCAGAATCTGTTGATATTCATAATAATATTGATAACTGATTATTATAATTGGTGTGTCTGATCTAAATTATTCTAATTATTCTGTCATGACACACTCACCCAAGTTTCATACCCTGAATTTCTCTCATTATCTGGTCACGCTAGCCCACAGAAGCTAAATATTCAATGAGAAAAATGTGTTAAATTAATATAAATCTATATTTAGATTTATGCTGCAGACTACTACACTAAATACATATATATATAGTATTTAGTATATATATATATATACTGCACTACTGACAGCACTTCTAATAATGGTGTCATGTTATTTATGAATTAATTAATTTATTTATTTTATTTATTATATATATATATATATATATATATATATATATATATATATATATATAATATATATATATATATATATATATATATATATATATATAAGCCAGACACTGCATGTATAATTTGAAAGTTTTCTGACAACAGTACCATGTAATGTGGAGTATCTTGTTTAGTTTGTAAAGTGATCTTTAATTGGATTTATCTAATAATAAACAGAAGTTCAGGTAATGTTATATTTTGTTTATTTATTTGCAATTTACCGTAATTCCACAAATGTTGTTCTACATCACTATACATTTTGATTTACTATCTTACCTACAGTGGAATCAGATATAGGTAATATTTAGGGGATAGGGTGGGCTTTGATTCATATTAGCAAATGTGTCTCCCCCCAATGTTAAACCCACTCCTATGCCCTTGGTTGTATGGATTAAACAAATCTCCAAAGCAAAGAATTTGCATCGATGATTTATTGTAATCGAGTTACTCGAGTTTCTCGAGGAATCGTTTTAGCCCTAGTGTATACTCCAGTGTGATGAAATGAATATGCGGGTAACTTGTGTGTTGCAGAGAGTCTTTGATGTGGTGTATCCAATGGGGACAGAGCAACGCAGGCATGTCAGCATTAACTCTGCACGATGGCTTCCTGAGCCGGGGATGGGTCTGGCATATGGCACTAACAAAGGAGACCTCGTCATCTGCAGACCTGTGTGAGTGCTTATGTCACACACACACACACACACACACACACACATGCACACACAAGCACATTAACCCCATATCTTTCACTCTGTCTTTTTAAAAACTCTTGCCAATGTATTAAAACACCTACTGGGACTTTGTTTTATTAATAAAGTAGTGATATAAAAAAACTGATTTAGTCATACTAGATAAAATGTCCAGTGTTTATATGTGTAGCTAAATAAATAGCTATATACTGAAGATAAGACCATCCAGTAAGTTAGAGGCCTGAGACTTTCAGGGTTACACAAAATCAAGGGTGAAGGCATATTGAGGACAACAGTGAGAGGGACATTGAAGAAAATGCAGAATATCAACAGAAGCAAGTTGGGCGCAGATGACATACAACATGTAACATAAGATTACGCACACATGTTGGTGGTTAGCTTGTTTTCTCTTGCTATGCAGGCTACCCAGTAAATCCCTGTTGTCCCCTACTGAAAAGAATTCAACTTAAGCGGATTTCAAGCTCCAATAATACATGTTTGTAGACACAACAACAGGGAGAGACTGAAAGCCTGTGTGCTTCTCTACCTTTAGACATGTGTCTAAAAAGATGTGTGTTACTGAGAAAAGAAAATATACAACAAAAAGAAGAACATTTGCAAATCAAACAGTGAAGCTGCTGGTGTTCACAGTACAATGAACTGGCCCTCTGAGTCCATAGCTGAATGGGTTATGAGTGAAAGTCTAAGAAAAACAGTGGAGGCTGTAAAAATGGCAGAATTTGGACACACGAAATATTGAAAACAAATCTTACAGTTAGCTGTTGAGAATGCACTGTTGTCGTCCTTGAAATGTGAATAAAGCCATTTAATTCCAGTCATTCAGTCAAGAGTGAGGCTTCATTGTAGAGAAACATACTGGCTCATGTTCCTTTACAGTCGAAGTGATAGGAACCAGGTGTTACAGGGAACAGAGTTTTAAGCTGTAATGATTATAATGGTGAACAGTGGCATATTTGGGGGGGATCTTTTGGAATTATTTTGTTTTGCACCTCTCTATTCAACACTTTAGATGTCTTGTTCCTATCCTGACCAATGAGAACAATTCTAAATGGAGCATTTCACATCAAACAACTTTGAGTGTTGAGCTTTGTTGTAATCTTAAGATTATGCTTAAGCATTTAATTATACAGAAATTATATAATAATATTATGAAATAATAAAAAAATGTTGAAATCCCATTTTAATCGCTGTTTGACTGGTTAAATAAATAAAAAAAGTCGTCATCTTTTATTTATATTATATCTGTGGATGGTAAATGTTTCTGATTAAGTATTCACTGAGTTTTGGTGTAAGGTGCTACATTTTATCTTCAAATTATTATTATCTTGTACCTGAATATTGTCGCATTTCTTGTGATCGATTTGTTTGAAACCATGTGTCTATTTAGAGATATTTAGTGGCTGCGTAACAATGAGTAATTAGCTGATACAGTCTTTGTATTCTGGTGATGTTTACGAACTGCAGATGAATAATAATTATACCCAAGGTTACTGGGCATGCACAAATCCCACAGTTCAGTAAAACACACTTTTACCTGTGTAAACAAAACAATGTGCTTAATTAATAAAGAAATACCACAAAATATCTTGTTTTAAAATATTAGTCCTGTGGTCACAGTACAAATCAGCTTGTTTTAGTGACGGTATGTCTGTTCTAATAGAAGGCATTTGCTTTTTGTAACGGCTGGCAAAGTTTGCAATACATTTGCTTATCAGTACACACATACAGTATACAGGTGTAGATATGACTCATTTTTTCATACCTGATTATGTCAGATCTTGCAAACAGCTTTTTTTCTATGTAAAGTCAGTAACCACCAAATGTTGAATGGTAATATTCAGATAAAATGTCCAGCACCATCACATAATCAAAGACCCTCATTAGAGAATGTACACGCTGGGCACAGCCCATCCTTTGTTATTGCCCTTTTCACCAAGACACATATGCAACCAAAGTGACCAAATCAGACTTTTTGGCACCTCATGTACATTTCTTGGCGCCATAGTCATTAAATATTTGTCCCATGCTGGACATCAGTAGAACACCTCAGCAGGATCATGAGAGCTTCAAGATGTGAGGATTTTTAGACGGATGTTACGATAAATAGTCAGACAGGCAAACAAATAGATAGACGCTGATAATTATATGCAGTATTATGTAAGTCAGAAGTGACCCTTCATTTTTTTAAATATAGACATTTTATTTTAGAAAATTATCTAGTAAAATTAAATGTGAGATAATCCATAGGTACAACTAGGGCTGGGTGATATGGGAAAAATGTTATCACGATCATTATTTTCATATCAGTTGATATCCATATATATCACGATATAAATCAAATCACTATTGCTTTTTTACTAAAATTTGTTAAATTGTAAACTGTAATTATCTTAAATTCTTATTGCAAATTGATTAAACTTGCACTACACAGTAAATAACCATATATATTATTTATAACAAGATTTTAGAATAAAAAAAAATTAGAAATAAAACATTCTGAAATAGATATGTACTGCACATGCAGAATGATCCAAGGTTGGCAAACCCAAGGTAAAAAGCAGTCAGCAGTAAAGTCTTCCTCTATCGCACCTCGTTAGACTATGGTTGGATCAGCTGTTCCTGAATGTACTCTTCATTTTGACAAGCACATAATTGAGGAAGTGGAAATGAAGGTAATGTATTTGGACACAGTTCTCCTCTCCATCGCCACCTCCCAGGGGTCTAGATCGAACGTAAAGGCAAAACATTACACAGACAGCACCCTTCTCTCATTACAGCTTGGATAACAGCACTATGACAAACTGATCCAATTTTTTTCTGTAAACAATTTGCTGTATCCTCATAACGAAATGTTCATCTTCAGATTTTCTTTGCACTGAAATTAAATTTGTTTGAATGTTTTGAAGAGCCAAGTGGCATTTGCTTTATCATATACACACACTTTCGCTGTTTATTGAGTTTTTCTTTTTGAATCCATCTGCTGAGTATGTTTGGGGAAACCCACACATGAAACAATCCTCATTACAGAATCATCTGAAACTGTAGAGTGTGAAAATGAAAGGCCTTTTATTATTTTATTCCATTTGTTTTTACAGGCGACATGAAATGCTGTATCAGCAACCAACATCAAACAGTTATTAATTTGCCCTTTGCTTCTTCACGTTTGCTGCTTTAGTCTCCAGAAGTAGTTTCACTGAAAGGGCTCCAGTAAAGAATTTGGCAATCATTAAGGGCTGAACGTCCTGCTTGTTAAAGAAGATATTCAGCTCACTTGGCATTTCCTCATCTTGCGATAACCATTTATATGCTTTGCTGTGCTATACCCAGACAAAAGACAGATTTCCACATGGTGCGAAACGTCCCTTACATTGCTCTGCTACTGTCAGGGCTATGCTAATGTGTTGCAGAAATGCACTGTGGGAATCCTTGGAGAGTGGAGCGAGAGGGACAGCAGAACATGGAGCGCAGAGCGCGGAACAGCTTGTCTCTGACAAAACAGAGCAGAGCTGCGCTTTCTCTGTCACTAACATCCAGATTGCACACCCGAGAGAGGGTGAGAGAGGGAGAGACAGGGGATGAGACAATGATAGATAGTGAGCCTGTGTTGGGGGTCACCTTGATGCTCGCTCTTATCTGCTTCTTCTACAGTGCTCTGTAATTCATGCTGTTTTTTTTATTTATATATAATTTTTTAATTATATAATTTATACAATAACTTATTATTATAAAACATTGAAATGTTGAATGTCACCAAAAATAAACTTTAGTGTCCAGCTTGTCAGTAATTGTGAATGTTAATATAAATTTTTGAACAGTAGTGTATTTGTCTTGTATGTGTGTCAAACATGCTTTTTCCATGACATTGTGCAAAGAACCTTTTCTGGGACCAATTGTAAGCCATTGTACTCTTCCAAAATGACAGTTATTTTGCTGCTATTATAACAAAATAAAAATGTTTTATATATTTGTTAGTTATTCATTTGTTTGCTTAATGAAGGGTGTCTCATTTTGCACAGTGTGTGATCACTTGCCACATTTATTGCATCTCTTTATCCGTAGAAGACTAATTGAGATTCCCACTGTTTTACCGTGTATGACAATATTTTATGCCAATAAACTTGAAGTTGTATTTCTTTTTTTTGTATGTTCATGTATGTCTCTGCATGTCTCTGTGTATACAGTTATGGACAGACAGATGGTGACAGCTCCACAGAACACTCCGAGCCCATGTTCAGCATTAATAACAGTGGAGGGGGCGGAGCCAGTAGCAGCAGGGGTGGGGATAGAACTGAGTGAGTCTAAGATTTCCTGTGCCAAATGCTTACAGTCTGTTTTTGCATAACCCTTCAAACTGTTTTTTTAACAGAAGGCAACCCTCAATAAAAATGATCCAATCTAAATAACTACTCCTCTCCTTCCCTCCAGTTTTTCTGGAGCCAGAATTTCTGACCATAAATGTATCATTAATCTTTCAGAGACGCTGAAGAGACCAAGCTGACATGCAAACCATATAAATCTAAATAAAATTAAATTAAATAAATACATTTAAATTTAAACATTTTAAATTTAATTTGTTTAATAATTGGACATTGGAGAAGGCCTCGTTGATTCATATAGAATAGGATCCTTTTCAGATAAAACCAATGCAAATAAAATAGGAAAATACATGATTTCATGCTAAATGGCCTGTATCAAAAACCAAACCCAGACCCTAGTCCAGTCTACAGCAGTTCAACCCTGCCCTTTACTCTAAGTAAGGAGTTTTGGTTTTGGCTGATATTCAAATATGGTCAAATACAGGGCAGCCGAATGCAGCAAAGGTAATTTACAAATTTTAGTTTTAAGACCCTGTACGAAAAAAACAGGTTGATTAACTCTTTCACATAGGAAGAGGTTGGAAAATGATCATGTGCAAGAAAATTGTTTTTTTTGGCACAAAAACCTACACAAACCTTGTAAGTATACCTAAGAGAAAACATGATGCACATGGTAATATTGTCACTCATCTATATTTCAAAACCCCAAATAATACACAGCTATGTGATCCCTTTAATGTATACAGACCCATTCCAGAAGAATTAGAATACCATGGAAAAGTTGATTAATTTGCATAATTCCATTCAAAAAGTTAAACTTTCATAGATTATAGATCGGGGCCCACAATTTAAACGATGTGAAGTATTTATTTGGTTATTTTTATGTAATTTGGGCTTATATAATTAAAAAAATGTAAAGAGAAAAAATCAGCCTGAATTTTGCAGGGCATGAATGTTTTAAACTCATCTACTAAACTCAAAGCACCTGCACAGATTTCCCCAGGTGTCATTAAATTGCTTCAGTTTGGTTCAATTGTCTCAGTTCGGTTCAATATGGGGAAGACTGCAGACATAACAACTAGCCAGAGAACCATCATTGATACCCTCCATAGGACGTGTAAGCCACAAAAGTTCATAGCTTAGGAGGCTGGCTGTTCACAGAGTGCTGTGTCCAAGCATATTAATGGAAAGCTTAGTTCAAGGACAAAATGTGGCAGCAAAAGAGATGACGGCAGGCTTCAGTGGATTATCAAAAAGAGAAGATTCAAGAATCTGGTAGCGATCCAGAAAGAGTGGAATAAGGCAGGAGTCACAGCTTCAAAAACCACCACATTCAGACGCTACAACTGTTGGGTTCCTCGGGTCAAGCCACTTATGAACCTGAGCCGAAGAAGGAAGAAGGGCTGGACTGTTGGCCAATGGTCCAAGGTTCTCTTTTCCGATGAAAGTAAAGTGTGACTTTCATTCAAGAATCAAGGTCCAAGGGTTTGGAGGAAGATGGGTGGAGAACAGAACCCAAACTGCTTGAGGTCCAGTGTGAAATATTCACAGTCAGTCATGATTTGGGCTGCAATGTCTGGTGCAGGTGTTAGTAAACTCTGCTTTCTTAAATCCAAGGTCACCAGTCTACAATAACGTTTTAGTGGACTTCGTGATTCCTTCTGCTGAGGATCTGTATGGAGACGCAGATTTCATCTTCCAGCAGGACCTGGTTCCTGCCCATGCTGCCAGAAGCACCAAAGCCTGGTTTGATGCCCATGCCATCACAGTGCTTGACTGCCCAGCCAACTCGCCGGACCTAAACCCCATTGAGAATCTATGGGTTATTTTCAAGAGCAAAAGGAGAGCCTCCAGATCCAACAACAAATAAGAGCTGACAGCAAGCATCAAGGAAATCTGGACTTCCATAATTCACAAGCAATGCCACAGGCTGATTGCCTCAATGCCATGTCGCATCAAGGCAGTGATTGAAGCAAAGGGATTCCCAACCAAGTATTGAGGATATCGTTTTGAAATGATCCAATTTAATGATTGATTTGATGTGATCCTAATTTTTTTTTTCTACAAAAACTGAGAAGTAGTTTGGGCTGTTTTCTCCACAGTATTCTATTTTTTTATTTTCTGTTTTCGTGGGTTTTATGGGCTGAAAGCAATACATACTTGAAATAGTTTCAATTGTGGGCCCTAAATCTATAATCTATGAAAGTTTAACTTTTTGAATGGAATTATGGAAATTAATCAACTTTTCTATGATATTCAAATTTTCTGTAATGGGTCTGTATGTTTTAAAATAACTAATGATAACAAATAAAAAAACTCTTAAAAAAAACTTTGTGTAGAAGAAGCTGATAAGACATTTTGTCCGTAGTCTTTCTTTGATGTTCTTTACCTGGGGTGCAAGTAATTCTGGAGTGCATTATATGCACATGAACACAAAATAATCTGTCTCAAACGGAATAAGAAAGATTAATCCTTTTGTTTATAGGAACACTCGGACTGGTTGGAGGCTGGAAAGAAACATGGGCCTGATGAACGCGATTGGCCTGCAACCACGGCATCCTATCCCCTCTGTGACTTCACAAGGTACACAGATACAGTTGCTACAGCTGCATAATGCAGAGACACAGACTGACCGCGATTCTGAGCGTGGCCCCCCGCCTGACCTCCCGTTACCCAGCACCAGCCTGGGGTCACAGGTACCAGGTAAAATAATGACATTGTCTCAGTCTCATGGCTTCATACACACAGCCTTCTTTTCTTCAGTTTCAGCCTCTACATTAGTCCTGTGTGGTATTGATCAAATAAAATAACATTATATACATTATATATATATATATATATATATATATATATATATATTATTTTGGAAATGGAACAGTGGCCGTGTCAGGTAAGTTCCTGTTAATGAAGTTTCATGCTTCCTGGTTGCTGGTCCCCTTTGCCAAAAAATAGTGTACACACCAGTGGCAGCTGTGGTGATCGGATTGTTTTTTGCTTTAAATATGACTCCAAAAGGAAACCACTATGTCAGCACCAAGTAGAATTATTGAATATTTTAAAATGTATTTAACAATCAGAATTGAGATTATATACAAGTACAAAAATTAGAAAAAGACACACTGCAGGGATATTTTTCCACACATCCAAAGTTCTGTCTTAAACGTTTGTGGCGTTTTCTGCTCTAACACATTCAGTGATCTTGAGGTCTGGACTCTGATGTTGCCAGTACATTTTTTTTGTTTGATTTGCGAATTTTCTTTTTTTTTTTCTTTTTTTTTTTTTTTGTCTATTTGTCTTTGTTTGAAGCAGTTTCCTGACAACAACACATCTTTTTAGATATGTAATAATGGACAGAAACACATGGATTTTCAGACCTGAAGAGTGGCCTATGACTTTTTCTCAAAGATAAACTACTGTTTATTTGATGTTGACAGTTTCAGTAGTCTACCAGGTCCTGCGTGGTTGTTATTATTTTTATTCTTATTCTTAGTCTTATTCTTTCTGTGTCTTTAAAAAAACGTAAACTCCAGTTCCCAGACCTGCCAACCTTTACGCATTTTGCGTAGCGCATTTAGACATCAAACTACGCTGCTACGATTTGTCACTTTAAAATACGAGAAAAGTTGAGTTTAAAGTCTGAGTTTAGCTGTCTGTGAGTTGGAAAAAGAAAACTTCGACCAATCATAGTGCTAGTTTTAAACTCTTCAAACAGGCTACAAGCCTGGGAGCCGTCTTAATGAAAGTAACAAAATTGGGTTTCAGCCCTCTCACTCCATCTTCATACTGTGACTGGTTTTAAAGGGAGGGCGGTGCTAAATGCAGTTTCAAAGGTAACTGGCAGGTGTGGGAATTAGGCGACTCAAAACTCACTTGTGTAAATAGCGCGAGCGTGAATGTGAAGCTCGTGAGCAGAGAAAGAAGTCCTGCGTGTGTGTGTATCATCATATCGCGTTCAAACCGCCATTTTTCACTCTCGATTCGAAAGTTGTCCTCGCGCGCCATGTGAATCACCTTCGACTGTTTTCTGTGCTTGAGTGTTGAATTGAGGTGGTTTTGTTTTTTTTATGAGCGTTCACTGATTCTCGTTGCCCACTTACCTGTTCCCCCACCAACTTTAAACTCCGGTTAAACACCTTATCGCCAAACGCAGTTAAACTAGCCACACGTGAACTGCGAGTGCGCGGCTGCTATACAATTGTTTGTAAGAGTCATTGCACATGCAGACCTGAGAAAAGTCTTTAGTTCACAAGTAAAATTCACAGTTTTATAAAATAGCAATTTCTAATAGTAATCCATAAAGTCAACAGATATCAGTTCAGAGTTTAGAACACTGTGTACATATGAATTATGAAGTGATTCTACTGTACAGTTTTTAAGTAAATGGCATCCAAAATCACCTCCATGTTCAAGTGTATTTTAGTGAAAATTGTAATTTAACACATTAAATGGAATTAATGGAATTAAGTGTTCATAATAATAATAACAGATATCGGTCCAGGGTATATTCAGGCAATAGTTTTATTTAATATGAATCACAAACTGTTTATTTTTGCTGCCAATGGTTAATGCAACAAGTACTGTTTTTGGAAGTCTGTCAGAATGTTACTAGGCATAACTAGTATGTTACTAGTGTGGGGCGCTCAAGAGCAAAAGAGGGACCACAGAGAACAAAAAAGTCTTCAACGGACGAGGCTCAGTCTCCTGGTAAGGCAGAGAGAGAGAGAGCAGAGCAGGGAGAGAGAGAACACGGCGAAACACCGAGCAGTTAGTGAGGTCGTCTGCGGTGTCCAGCTTCACTGAATCTTTGGCTTTAGCGAGCCACTGCAGAGGAGCATGATCCATGACCAATATGAACGGCCTACCTGTAAGATAGAACCGTAGCTCCTCGATGGCCCACTTGATTGCTAAGGCTTCTCATTCCAGGGCAGCATACCGTTGTTCTGCGGGTGTCAGCTTGCGACTGATGTAAAGGACCGGATGCTCCTCTCCGTCAAAATCTTGGACTATAACTGGCCCAAGACCCCGCTCCGAGGCATCCGTCTGCACCCGGAATGGTTTGTCGAAATCCGAGCTGCGGAGGATTGGCTCAGATGTTAGGTGGGTCTTGAGAAGCTCGAAGGCCACTTCGGCCGCTGGGGTCCACACCACGTTGTCCGGCTGCCCCTTCCTGGTGAGATCTGATAAGGGAGAGGCTACAGAGGAGAAGTCAGGGACAAACCGCCGGTAATATCCGGCCAACCCCAAGAAGCACCTGTTTCTTGGTCCTTGGCCGTGGACAATTAAGGATTGCCTCAATTTTCTTTTCCTGGGGTCTCAGCAGGCCCCTTCCAATTCAGTAGCCCAGGTAGTGAGTCTCAGTGAGGCCTAGGTGGCACTTCTTGGGGTTGGCCGTGAGTCTAGCTTCGCAGAGGCCGCTCAGTACCCTCCCCACATGGGCTGTGTGTTCTGCCCACGTGGTCGAGTGGATGATGACGTCGTCTAGGTAGGCGGCCGCAAATTTTTGGAGCGGCCGTAGGACCACATCCATGAGACGCTGGAAGGTGGCAGGCGCTCCAAGCAGACCAAACGGGAGAACCCGGTAGTGCCAGTGGCCTGTGGGGGAGGAAAAAGCCGTCTTGGAAATAAAGCGGGCCTTACCTAGACGATCGATCAAGTCATCCACCCGAGGAAGAGGGTACGAGTCGAACTGTGAGACTTCATTTAGCTTTCTGAAGTCGTTACAGAACCTCCACGACCCATCCGGTTTGGGAACCATCACGATGGGGCTGGACCAGGGGCTGTTGGATTGCTCTATAATATCAGCGGCCAACATCCTCTGTACCTCCTCCTCTATGGCCGTGCGGCGCACCTCTGGGACACGGTAGGGCCTCACGACTACCCCAGTGGGGGTGCGGATGTCGTGCTGGACAACGTGAGTATGGCCGGGGACAGAGGAGAAGACATCTCGGAATTGCTCCACTATTTCTGTGAGTTCCTGGCGCTGGGGAGGGGTGAGTTCTTCACCCCACTGGATCAGGGACCGGGCAGGGGGGTCAATGGAGGCAAACCCGGAGAGCACCGGGACGGCCTCAATCCACTTCTTTAGGAGGTTGATGTGGTAGGTTTGTGTGTCCTTTCTCTTCCCGGGCTGTTCCAAGCGGTAGTTAACGGGGCCTACCTTCTCTTTGACAGTGTAGTGTCCCTGCCAGGAACTTACAGGTAGCCGTGGGGACAAGGACCAGGACACGTTCTCCGGGGCGAAACTCTCTGGGTTGTGCCGGGCGGTTATAGGCTTGTTGTTGGGCACGCTGGGCTTCCTCCATATGCTCCCGCACGATGGGGGACACTGCATCGATCCGCTGCTGCATCTCTCGCACGTACTCGATGACAGATCGGTGCGGGGAGGGTTGCTGTTCCCAGGCCTCTTTGACCACATTGAGTAGGCCCCGAGGCCGGCGGAAGTATAGGTGTTCAAAGGGCGAAAACCCTGTAGAGGCCTGGGGCACTTCTCGAACCGCAAACAGGACGTACAGAATCAACAGATCCCAGTCCCGCCCGCCCTGAGCGATCACCTTGCATGCGTTTTAAGGTCTGGTTGAATCTTTCCACCAAACCATCGTTCTGGTGGTAGACTGACGTGGGGAGATGCTTGATTTGGAGGAGCTTGCAGAGGTCCGCCATGAGTTTGGATGCAAAGGGGGTGCCCTGGTATCCAATGATATCCTTGATGATATCCTTGGGGTTCCCCACCCGGCTACAGAGCAGGAATAGTTCCCTGGCGATGGTCTTTGAGGTGGCCTTCTGTAGGGGCACCGCCTCTGGTTAGCGGGTGGCGTAGTCCATCATTACCAAGATGTACTCGTGCCCCCGGCCAGATTTGGGCAGCGGCCCGACGATGTCCATCCCAATGCTTTCGAATGGCACCCCGATAATGGGGAGAGGGATGAGGGGTGCTGGAGGTGTTTTTTTGGGGGAGGTGAGTTGGCATCTCCCGCAGCGCTGGCAGAAGTTCTTCACTTCTGCGTGGATAGAGGGCCAATAGAAGCGGGGCAGGATTCGGGCCAGCGTGTTTCCCTTGGCTGAGAAGTAGGTGCTAGGGAGGGGCCCTTGACAGTGTGGTACCTGATCGATAACTAAGACGTTCTCCTAGGCCCGCTTAAGTCGTTCGTCCTCCCTCTGCTCCCCTGCGAATTCCCCCTCAGCCTGGATCTGTTGGAAGAGGGTGGAAAGGGGGTTAGTGACACCATGGCCCTCACCTTCACCACTGGCTTCTCCACTCTCTTTGGCGAACTGCGCCGTCAGGGCCGTGCTGGCCCTGCTCCGGCTCTCTCCCAGAGAAACGCTGTGGTGGGAAGCCATCCCGGCGGAATGGGGGGGTTGGCTCCCGCTTTTCGGCCCGTACTAGGGCCAGCACGTTCTCGGCCGTCTCTGTGGCCTCCACCATGGTTCGGGGGTCTTTTGTGTCTTGTATGGCGACGGCCTTGCGGGTCTCTGGGGGCAGTGTGCGCAAGAAACGATCCATGGCCACCTGTTCCACCACCTCCTCTGAGGATCGGGCTTCCGGGCGCAGCCACCTCCGTGTGACGCGGAGGAGTTGGAGCATCTGTTGGCGAGGCGGTTGGTTGGACTTATACGTTCAGCGGTGGAGTTCTGCCGCTGCTGGGCTGAGCCCCACTTGTGCCAGGATCTCCCTTTTCAGCTCATCATAGTCCATGGCTCGGTCTGCCGAGAGAGAGTAATATGCAAGCTGTGGCTCACCTGTCAGGAAGGGAGCCAGGATCTCAGGCCAGACCTCTTTATCCCAGACCTCCCGCTCAGCGATGACCTTGAACGTGTGCAGGTAGGCCTCAATGTCATCCTCTGGAGTTAGTTTGGTGAGGAGGTGGTGGGCTGTCCACTCGGGCCGGAGGAGAGGTGGATCGGCATCAGACCTGCGAGTAAGTCCTCAGTGAGGGCTCGTACCCCTCTCACCAACTCCTGGGTCTGCTGCTGGAGGCTGGCCTCTAGGAGGTGTTGTAGGAGCTGGTCCATCTTTCCTGTGGTGCCAGTCAGCCCACACTAGGGACACAAGAGTGAAGAGAACACAAAAAAAGGAAAAAATATCCAAAAAGTATTTGTAGAGAGGGAGGGGCAAAAATAAAATAAAAAACCCAAGGAGGAGGAAAAAGAAAATCGTTAGTCTCTCTATATTTTTTTTTCCTCTCTCTCTTATTATGAGTTTTTTTTTTTTGAAGGAGGACTTTTATTAGTAGTATTTTTCTGCATCCCTCAGACAGTCATCCGAGAGCTGCCCGCATTCTCCACCACTGTGGGGCGCTCAAGAGCAAAGGGGGCGTGGCTCGCTCCAGGCGGAGCTCCAGGCGAGGCGGTGCTGTTGAGAGCAGCGGCTGGTGGAGCTTTAACGGACGAGGCTCAGTCTCCTGGTAAAGCAGAGAGAAAGAGAGCAGAGCAGGGAGAGAAAGAACACGGCGAAACGCCGAGCGGTTAGCGAGGTCGTCTGCGGTGTCCAGCTTCACTCACCCCACTGAGTCTCTCCGCTGTGTTTTTATGCGCGCGGCTCCGTCTGGCTGAGTGAGAACAGCTGCGCTTGTTAGTGGCGGCCCGGCGTGTGTTGTTCCCCGCTCCGCCCCCTCGACCATGCGGTCGCTGGCTATCCTCAACAATGGATGCTGAACTGTGTTTGGCACCCTCAAGCGGCAGTCGTCGGTGTGGGCTCGATGCTGCGGGGATAGCGATGCAGACATAACTAGATTAAAATATGGCAATGAAATATTCTCTGTACATTGACTGCAGGATTATTCTAATCCAATAATGTACATTTCCTCTGTGATAAGGTATCAGGATTATTTTGGCTGCAATGTTTTGTAATTTAGAGTGGTATTATTGTATTGTCCTGCAAGAACAGTTAATATCTTCTAGAAAGTAGAGCTTTATTGTTATTTATTATGTCCAATGTATTTAAGACACATAATATGCCACAGGCCAATATAATTTTCAAGTATGTTTAAGTTTAAATTCTGTTTAAGGGACATATTTGTTACCATATGCCAAATGTCTTGTTAAAAAAACATTGGAACATGTTCCAAAATTTGATATGTATGAAATATATTGCCTTTTCATTAAAAGAGTTCTTGTTTTCTTCATGTTCTCCTTGTATGTTGAATAACTAGATATAGTGGTGAAGTAAGTGGGTACTATGTGCTTAGTAATAAGTTGTAATGAGCGATGAACTCAATCAATACTGATCAGCAAATGTGCCTGACCTCGCGCCGCACTGCACCGTGGCAGGCCGTGATGTGCTGCGCCGCCTCACGGCAAGAAGTTGCTACTCAAAAGAAATTTCCCAGGTTAGCAGGTCTGCATTCCTATTGTTTTCATGTATTTTCCTTTGGTCTTTGATCTTCCGTATGTAAATTATCATATCTAATATGTTCAGAAATAAACAACCTGTACATAATGCCTTGTTTGAAATATGTTTAAATAAACAAATACTGATGTTTGACTTTGTACAATACTATATATTGAAAGTGATAGTGCCATAAATAGTACCATTTTATGTATTGTATCACCCAGTAATAGTCTGTATATCATACAGTGCTAGGCTAATGACTTGAAATTGAAGGTGTGAGTAAATGTTTACTAACCCTAACCATAATTGGCGAGTGTTGACTTGCATAAAACTGGAAGGGTTACCAAATATTCTCAGAGGGACCAGTTGCCCTCAATCCCCAAGTTTATCAAGGTATCTTACTGGATCATGTCAGGGTGGCCATCCACTGGCTAAAATTCAGTACAAGCGAAGGTGATGCACCAGAACAATGCCCCTAAACATAAAAATCTCCAGAAACTACAGAATGGTTAAAAAACTATTTCACCTTAAACCATTAAAGTTAATATGGAATGACCCTAAGAGCTATTTATACCAGACATCCAAAGAATATGGCTGAGCTGATACAATTCTGCGAAGAGTAGTAGTCCTGATCCATAGCTACCGAATGGGTTGCCTTTTTTTTTTACCAGCACTTTAAATGTTTTAATGGTATGCACAATAAAAACAATTGTTTTGTTTGTGTGTTTTTAGAAATAGTATTACATTGTGTTTATCAATAATGGTTTCTAAAAGCTTTCTTGCTCTAGGCAACTTCTTCTAGGAAAAAGGCTTGCAATGTTTACATTGTCTGGAGGCTTTTTAAACTTTTAAAAGGTTTTTCACACTCACACATATTCACATTCAAGTCAAGTCAAGTTTATTTGTATAGCGCTTTTTACAACGATGTTGTCTCAAAGCAGCTTTACAGGAATTTTAAAAACATGAAAAACATGAAATCACAGATGTTTATCCCCCTGTGAGCAAGCCAGAGGCAACAGTGGCAAGGAAAAACTCCCTCAACTGGAGGAAGAAACCTTGGGAGGAACCAGACTCACAAGGGGAGACCCATCCTCCTCAGGTCGAACAGTATTTACAGTTTATAAACTAAAGCTGAGTCTGAAGGTAGAAGCTTTAGAAGCTGTACGGGTGCTACATCAGGTGGATGATACAGTGATGCAGTCAAGGATGGAGCAAATGGCACAAATGGAGAGGAGAACTGGTTGGTGCCAAGTGACGGGGGGGCCCTGGTGGTCAGTCCTTTACAGTATTCGGCGGGACAGGTGGGCGTTTTTTTTCCTCGGAAAGAGAAAATAAAGAGTTAGTTCTGGTTTGTGTTAGTACAGAGACAGAGTTAGTTCTGGTTTGGGTTAGTACAGAGACAGAGTTAGTTCTGGTTTAGGTTAATACAGAGACAGAGTTAGTTCTGGTTTAGGTTAGTACAGAGACAGAGTTAGTTCTGGTTTGTGTCAGTACAGAGACAGAGTTAGTTCTGGTTTAGGTTAGTACAGAGACAGAGTTAGTTCTGGTTTGGGTTAGTACAGAGACAGAGTTAGTTCTGGTTTGTGTTAGTACAGAGACAGAGTTAGTTCTGGTTTAGGTTAGTACAGAGACAGAGTTAGTTCTGGTTTGGGTTAGTACAGAGACAGAGTTAGTTCTGGTTTGTGTTAGTACAGAGACAGAGGCTGGCGCTTGTTAAGCGTTACTACCGTACTTTAGGCCTCTCTACCTTTAGAGAGTTCCACGTCCTAAGTCAATAAACAAAAGAAGAAGAACTAACGGGTGAAACGAGGAGTGCGCCACTAGACTGAGCAGGACACCCTCAAGACCTAACTTGGCCTTTGTTATTCACCCGTCCAATCTCCCTCACGCTAACATGGTTAGGAGAACGAAGGGGTGTGGAATAAGTCAATAAATCAATTTAGAGATACTCGCAGCAACTAAGTAGGTCAAGAAACAGGAGAAGAAGAACTAACGGGTGAAACGAGGAGTGCGCCACTAGACTTAGCATGACACCCTGAAGACCTAGCTTGGCTTTTGTTATTCACCCGTCCAATCTCCCTCATGCTAACACGGTTGGGATAACGAGGGGGTGTACAGAGGATATGAGGATAAGGGGATATGGAGTGTTTAGAGTGCAGCTGGTGACTCTGACAGATCAGATTTTAAACAAAACGAACTAAAAGGAAGAGAAACTGCACACGTGCTACATCTGGATGATACAGTAATGCAATCAAGGTGCAGCAGATGACTAACATCCATAAAGATGACATAGATGAAGAGGTTATAAGGTAACAAGGGGTACTGATGGTCAGTCCTCCAACAGTATTCGGCAGAACAGGTGGGCTGTTATTACCTCAGAAAGAAGGAGAAAAGAAAAGGAAAGAAAAAGAAAAGAAAAACAAGGTTAGTTCAGGTTTGGAGTAATACAGTGGATGAGAAGCATAGCTCAGTCACCAAAAGCTAAACTGAACAAGTATGTTTTTAGTCTGGACTTAAATATTGTGTCAGAGTCCCAAACATTAACTGGGAGATTATTCCACAATTTGGGGGCTTTGTAGGAAAAAGCTCTTCCCCCCACTGTAGTCTTCTGAATTTTAGGAACTATTAGAAAACCAGCATCCTGTGATCTGAGTGAACGTGGCGGTTCATAATAGGAAATAAGATCTTGCAGGTACTCCGGTGCGAGACCGTGCAGGGTTTTATACGTCAGTAATAGAATTTTATAGTCGATACGGAATTTAACAGGAAGCCAGTGTAGTGCTGATAAAACTGGACTGATGTGATGGAATTTCCTGGTTTTAGTTAGTACTCTAGCTGCAGAGTTCTGAACTAACTGGAGTTTATTCAGGTTCCTGCTGGAGCATCCTGACAATAATGCATTGCAATAATCTAGCCTTGAGGTTATAAAGGCATGTATCAACTTTTCAGCATCAGACACAGATAACATATTTCTTAACTTTGAAATGTTTCGCAGGTGAAGAAACGCTGTTCTTGTAATATTACCTATGTGTTGATTAAATGTCAGATCTGAGTCGATTGTTACACCAAGATTTTTGGCTACTGAACCAGGAACTACAGAGAAGTCAGCAAGATTTAACATTAAATCTGAACATTTAGTCCGAGCAGCCTTTGGGCCGAGGAGGAGAACTTCCGTTTTATCTGGGTTTAAAAGAAGGAAGTTTTGTAGCATCCAAAGTCTAATATCTCTTACACAATCTTCTATCTTCTTTAATCTGGATTTATCATCTGGTTTGGCTGATATGTACAGCTGTGTGTCATCGGCATAACAGTGGAAACTAATTCCATGTCTATTTATAACTGAGCCTAATGGTAGCATATATAGTGTAAATAACAGAGGACCTAAAACAGAACCTTGTGGAACTCCATATTTCACTCTTGTATAATTAGATGATACATTATTTATCTTTACAAACTGAAAGCGATCACTAAGGTAAGATGTGAACCAGGATAACGCTGTTCCTGTGATTCCAACCACATTTTCTAGCCTGTCCAAGAGAATAGTGTGATCTATAGTGTCAAAAGCTGCACTTAGATCTAGTAGCACCAGTAGAGATACGTGGCCCTGATCAGAGGCAAGAAGAAGATCATTTGTTATCTTAACTAAAGCTGTCTCTGTACTGTGATGTGGCCTAAAACCAGATTGGAATTTTTCATATATGTTGTTCTTATGTAGATGAGAACAGAGTTGTCGAGCTACAGCCGTTTCTAAAATCTTAGAGATAAAAGGTAAATTGGAAATGGGTCTATAACTGGACAGTTCTCTGGGGTCAAGATTTGGTTTCTTTATCAAGGGTTTTATCACAGCTAGTTTAAAAGACTTAGGTACATGACCCAGACTAAGAGAAGAGTTGATGATAGTTGAGATGGGTTTAATAATAGCTGGTAATACTTGTTTCAATAGGCTTGTTGGAATCATATCAAGTGTGCATGTAGCAGAATTTGAAGAAGAGATTAGTTTTTCTAGTTCTGTCTGCTGAAGTGGACAGAATGTTTCTAGTCTTTCTTCTAAAATCACATTTTGTGCTGTGTCAGCCAAACCAGATGAAGGATAGGTTACTGGTGTCAGTTGAACATGTTGTCTAATATTCTCGATTTTGCTATTGAAAAAGTCCATGAAATCATTGCTGCTGTAGTTGGAGGGTATCTGAGGTTCCGTTCCTGCCTGATTTTTGGTAAGTTTTGCGATTGTGCTAAATAAAACTCTAGGATTGTTTTTGTTGTGTTCGATGAGTGTGGACAGGTATGCTGAGCGTGTTTTAATAAGTGTCTTTCTATACCTGCTAAGGCTGTCCTTCCAAGCAGAGTGAAATACCTCCAGCTTGGTCACTCTCCATTTGCGTTCTAATTTCCGTACTGTCTGTCTTAAGGTGCGTATTTCATTGTTGTACCACGGAGCGAGCTTTTTCTGTTGCGTCCTTTTAGCTTTTATAAGTGCAACATTGTCTAAAGTTAATCGGAGCTTATTTTCTACACAGTCAGTTAGTCTGTCTAGCTCTGTTGGGTCTGAAGGAGAAGCTATAGTTGATAAATCTGGAAGAGTTTCAATAAAGTGTTGGGCTGTATTGGGCATTATCGAACGTTTCATGCAATAACGGGGTGTACATACGTTTTTACTAAGACTTAATTCATATGAAATTAGGTAGTGATCTGAAACTACTGAAGTCTGTGAACGAACAGTAAGATTATGTATATCAACACCTAAAGTCAAAACTAGATCTAGTGTGTGATTACAGGAATGTGTAGGTCCTATTACATTCTGAGTGAGACCAACAGAGTCTAAGATAGATAAGAAAGCCTTTTTTAATGGATCTGCTGAGTTTTCAAAGTGAATATTAAAATCTCCTACGATTATTAGTTTCTCAGCGCTCACTGCTAGATCTGCAACAAAGTCACTGAATTCTTTTAAGAACTCAGAATAAGGTCCTGGTGGTCTATAAATGCTGACTAGAGTGAGTACACTTCTGTTAGTGGTCGGGTTGGTGATGTTTATGCAAAGACATTCAAAAGAATTTAAAGTGAGACTGTGTTTCTTAATGATGTCTAATGAATTTTTATGAATGACACATATACCCCCTCCTTTACCGGACAGTCTGGGGTTGTGTACATAATTATAACCTATAAGAGTGGCTTCATTTAATGCCAAATATTCCTCTGGTTTAACCCATGTTTCTACGAGACATAATACATCAAATTTTTGATACGTTATTGTATCATTTACAATAAGAGCCTTGGAGTTGAGGGATCTTATATTAAACAAACCAAACTTTAGTTCAGAGATGCTGCAGCTGGATACTGGGTCTGATATTTTTATATTAATTAGATTATCTGGACAAGCTGTTCGAGAATTTCTGAGTCTGCGTTTAATTCGGGGCAATGACACAGTCTCAATATATCTGTTTCTAGGTAACGACGACTTTGTGTTGGCAATGGTTACAGTGTTGGTATATCTGTATCTAAGTAACGACTCTCTGTCGGTAACGGTTACAGTCTCACTATTACTATATCTCGGTAATGACTGTTTATCGTCGCTACTTACGTGGCCTCCGTTGTGCAGTCAGCGGACAGCCCTCTCGATGTTCCGTGAGAGGACGAACGCTCCGCGGTGGCTGGGGTGCAGGCCATCCCTCCGGTAGAGCGCTGGCTGCTCCCAGAACGAAGCCCAGTTGTCCACGTAGCCGAGACCGTTGATGGCACACCAACCGCGGAGCCAGGACTGCAGCGCGAAGAGCCTGCTGAACCGCTCCGATCCTCTCCTGTAGGTGGGCAGGGGGCCGGAGATGACGATCCTGGCATCGGTCGCCTTCCTCGCGGTGTCCAGCAGCGTTTCGTCTGAGGGCCGAGGGTAGACGCCTAGCGATGTCCAGGACACGAGCTCCTGGAAAACATGACACACTGGCGCGAGGTAGTTTAACGTGGCGGACTATGGAGCTACCGATAACAAATACCTGTCCGGAGGGCTGATACGCTGCTGCGGGAGCCGAGGCCTGCGGCGCTGCGGCGCTGCGGCGGGAGCCGAGGTCCGACGCGCTGGGGCGGGAGCCGAGGCCTGCGGCGCTGGGGCGGGCGACGGGGTCCGAGACGCCGGTGTGCGCGGTGAGCTGAGGACCGAGAACCGGTTGAAGGAGGTGAAGATGGGCTGGGGTGGCGGTGAGGGCCTGCTGGGCCTCCGGCGTTGCCGCTCCCAGACTCCGTGCGGCGGGGTGGCTGGCGTGGAGCTGGCGACCGCTGGGATGCGGCGGGACGAGGCCGGAGCGATCGCCGCCAGTGAGGCCTCCAGGGAGGACTCGAGCTGCGACTTCTGCCGGAGGAGATGTTCCTGTCTCCTCACGAGGGCGAGGATCTGGCGGTCCAACCGAAACAGCTCCGTGCTCAGCGACTGGAGAGCACGTTGTTCCGGGGATGCCATGATGCTGGTTCTGGGGACAGAGGGAGCGGAGAAAACAGAAAAATAGAAGAGAAGTGAAGAGAGAAGAAAAGCGTGAGATGTGTCAAGTTGGTAATACGCTAATTTGCTAGTTCAGGTGGAGTTTCAGGTGCTGCTCGCTCTGTCGCTTGTTCTGGGAGAGAGGGAGAAAAGAAAAACAGAGAGAAAACGTGAGATGAGTCGAGGTTAACAAAAATGGAGGAAAATCGAGGTTAGTAGTCCGCTAATTTGCTAGTTCAGTTGGCGTTTCAGACGCTGCTGCTCGCTCTGACGCTGCTGCTCGCTCTGACCATTCAAAATAAATATTTTGTCCTTTTGGGGAATTCATTATTCTGTGTAATTCATTTCAAGCTGCATTATTAGCTGTATTATTTCGAAAGGCTGTTCCACACTGAATGCTACTTTTTGAGATTTTGATCTTTTTAGCATTTGCAAAAACGTTGTATTTCCTAGAACACAGCTGCCCTATCATCTTGGCTGTCATCACGTCATGTTTAATTTTTGCTAATTTTTAGCGGCGTAATGGACTCGGCATCGGCATGGGGACAACTGAGATGACAAATCTACTGTGTACCAGCGCCTTTTTTGAAGTGTCAAAAAGATCAGTCTCCAAAAGCAGCTCAGACAGGACTTAAAATGTATCTCCTTAATGAAGTGATGAAGCTCCTTTTACCAAATTCACTTCTCTAATATGGAAAGGAGATCTTATTTGTCTTTTTCACATTTGAAGACATTTGTCTTCTGAATGAGGGGTCGAAATTCTTTGTTCTGCATTCACCTTTCCAGTTTGATTTTCAAGAAGCAGAGGATCATTTTTTCATAGATATTTCATAGATCCGTTTGTTCATGACTTAAAATTGGCATTGTGCTCGGCTGGTGTAGTTTTGATGTGTCAAGAATTTGTGTCAGAATATTTAGCTTTTTCTTTTATTTTTGTTTGTGGAATAAAAAGACTAATTAGCTTGTTATTACTCTATTACAGTCTGTCTTTGCTTTAATGTTATTGACTGTCACACAGATAAACCTAATACAGCAGACACATCATTTTTAATAGCAGTTCTACATGAGAACCCTCCAGCTTTTCTCGTACTCTCCTAATTTCCTCACCCAAGCCCCCCGCCCCTTTATTGATGATATTCATAATGAGCATGTCTCCACGGTAATATGACCAGCAGGCTCTCTTTAAAAGAGGAGATAGTGATCAACAGCCTTCATTTACACATTCACAGACTATCCCTGTGCTCACCATGGGTTTGTGTTCGTTGCATGAGTTCAGGTTTTATGCGTAGGAAGCAGCACCGCAGCTGTCAAACATTCCCCTCTAATCTGGCTGATAACCTTTGTGTGCATCACAGTGAATTTGAAATTCTGTGTTTTATTTGTTTTGTTTTTTTGTTTTTTTTTTTTAACAAATGATTTGTGTGTGTGTGTGTGTTCGTGTTCTACTTTCTTTATTTAATAGTAAATATAACAGAAATAGTGGTATAACAGAAAATACATTACACTGTAGGGAACTGATAATGCTATTCTTTTTTTTTTAAATCGAACAAAGCTAGCAACCCCTGAGCATTAAAACAGGAACATGAAATAATAAGTGTGAATGGACTCCACCATAGAAATATTGAAGCTATTTGTTACTTATGTTGATTGGAGATTGTCTGTCAGTGTAATACAAAATATGGATAGGTATTGTGACAATATATTATCATTTACTTACATCCTTCTCTGAATCCATTAATATGGCATTAATATGGAGTTATCCTAAAAAAACTCCTCTTATCTAGGAAGTCTTTCTACAAGATGTTGGCATGTGTAAATGGGATTTTTGTCCTTTTATTCAGAAGAGCATTTGTGAGTTTCAGACAGTTATGTTGGATGAGAGGTTCTGGCTCTCTTCTTGGTATGCTAATACATTCAGATTCCCATTCACTGGCACTAAGGAGCCTAGACCAGCCCCTGAAAAACAACCCTATGACATTATCTTGCCTTCACCAAAATTTACCATCGGCACAATGCAGTCAGGTAGGTAGCGTCCTCCTGGCATTTGCCAAACCCAGACCCTTTTGTCAGAGTGCCAGATTTCCACTCAGCAGTGTTGGTGTGATTTACACCACTCCATCCGACACTTGAAGTTGTGCTTGGTGATATAAAGCTTGCTTGCTATGCAGATCCCGGTGCACAGTTTGCTGATGCTAATGCCAGAGGAGATTCTGCACTCTGCAGAGCATTCTAAAACCTTTCTGTATCATAAAGTATTGTGATTAGAGCTTAATTGCCAATAATATTTGCCAATATTTTGTGAACCCAAGGTTTTATTAGCCTCAGTGAAAATATTGCTGCTCAGGTACTCACTCCTTGAAAGCATGTTTTCTAAGAAGAATGCTAAGTTTAATATTGAATACTTAATCATTTGAATATGTATTAATTGTTGAGGCATCTGTTTGATTTCCTGGCAACGAGTAGTAAATCATTTGTACTTATTAACTATTTTGACTAAAAATTAAATAAACAAAGAGTGGTCTGAGACTTTTTTCAGTACTGTACAGCTACTATTAAATTGGTTGACATGATGTGTTATTAGAATTTTTAGCTCCTTAAAATCAGTAACAGCTAAATTTTTATATTTGTTAGTCCCTATTTGTTATGTTGTCTTTTTGCTGTATCACCAATAGTACAAACCAATTACGCCAAATTAGTTTTGCCATTTTGGCCAAATTGCTTGGGTTTTTTTTTGCTGGGTGGCAGTGTCTTTCTTTATCTTTGCCTGTCTCCATAGTTACCATGGTCATGCTTGTGAGTGTGTGTAGAGTGAGCGGTTTTAGGGGTCAGAGGTGAGTTTTTTTGTGTATGTGTATGTATGTAAGGCTAAAGGCAGAGAACCTGGTGTTGGTCTAATACAGCATTGACTTGGGTTCAGAACTTTCACTGCCGCAGGTGGCAGAGACTGGATGACTCAAACTGTTAGAGAAGAAAAGTTCACATCTGAGTTCTCTCTCGACGGGATTCACACACACACAGGCTTACACATACACACTCCTCTGTGGGTCTGTGGGAGTAGGTTAAGGACATTAGTGTTTCAAACTGCTGTCAGTAAAATGCAACCCTGCATTAGCATGAACATTAGCATTAGCGCTTTTATGTAATTATTATGATGCAGAGTAGTTAAATTTACGCTGTTAACATGCAGCACTGTAACAGAACATTAAGCTCCTAAATATACAATATGCCCATAGTCTGTCTTTCTCTCTCTCTCTGTCTCCCCTTCTCTCCCTATCTTTTTCTGCCCTAACCCCCCCCCCCTCAGTCTCTCTCTCTCTTTCTCTCGTGGGTGCTCTGTGCTCTGTTGAATATGAAGATACCGAAAAAAAGTACATTTCCCGAGGCCATATGTGTTTCTCTTAATGAAATTCATATCCCTGTTCAGTGCATTTTATAACGCCCAACCTCTCATTAGCATTCATATGTGAATGTGAAGGGCCAAGCCAAAACTGGATTAAGCTGTGCATTATTGGACTATTGTGGCAGCATTTGTGAGTGCTTTATGTTGTGTTTGTGTGAGCTGTTCAGTGTCTCTGATGCCATGCCTTTCTCTGTCAAAAAGCCAGAGTCTGGTGATCTGCTCTGGGCTCACTCTTTCTGTTCTGCCTCTTGCCACTACAGCATGACGTGCCGTATTATTTTCCTTATATAAATCGCCCTATTTCTACACCCTTTGTCCATTTTCTCAGCTCCACTTAAGATATAGAATCACTTTGTAGTCCTGCAATTACAGACTGTAATCCATCTGTTTCTCTGTTTACTTTGTATATACTTTGCATTTTGTTCTTCAGTGGATAGGCCCATCACATGACCACCACAGTATGTGTTGTGCTGGTATGAGTGGATCAAAAACTCTAGAAATACTTAAGCACCTCAGTGTCAGTATTGGTCTGAGAATAGTTTACCAGCTTAAACTATCTGACCAACAGCGTCTTGTGGGCAGCATCCTGTGGCCACTGAAGAAGGACTAAAGGATGACCAACATAAACTGTGAATCAATAAATGAGCTTGTCACACAGTGTTCAAAACTCCAGCAGTACTGCTGTTTCTGCTCAACAGTTGAGACACACTAACAAGCTATATATATTTTTTTTCAAATTGGGCCAAGTTGTGTACGTTTTATGAATATAAAATCAAAGATCTAGTTTTCAACTTTACATGTTAAATTGTTGTTGCAAGTACATTGCTCTCTATTAGGAGTGCAGCTAATGATTAGTCTATCAAAAATACGACAAGCAATTTTATTTTATGGTGCAGCAAAACAACAGAAGCCACTGTGCTTGCTGTAGTGGATTGCAGTCTGTAATGACTGTGTCATATGAACATAGAACTTTAATTAAATGTTTTTGTTTTTGAGTAAAAAAGTGTATTATTTTCTCAGCACTGCAGCCCTTACCTCCTGAATTATTGCCAAATTATAATATGACCAAAAATGTATTTATTGCATATGTTCTGTGTATAGCAGCTTGACTATATGCAGAAAATGTCCGCTTGAATAAGGTTCTTTTCAGCTCCAACCACTGGTTTCAGTGGTGTATAGATTAAGGAGTTGTCTTTTCTAAAGCTCAATTTTGTGTCTCAGGACAATTTATGTGTGGATATGGAAGAATGCATTGGTTTATTGTCCTGCTGGAAGATGCAGTTGACCCAGTTTTAGTTTCCCAGTAGATGAAGTGAAAATTTGCTGTGGAACTTGAATGTCCTCCTTGTATGAAAAGAAGGACTAAGGAAATCATGCAAATGACTTTATATGAATATGAAAAAATGGAATTTTCACATTTTATTTGTATAGTGATTGTGAATTGTGCTTGGTATTGAAGTTCTTTTGAGCCAATTACTGGAGATTTAAATTTGTCTGATAGACTCACTGGGCAAAGAGAAGTTGACCCAGGTTTTTTTGTTTAGGTGATTTAAACAGTTGCATATAAAATGTTATTCTGTTTATAATATATATAACTGAGAAAATATTCGGACAGTTGTAAGAATTCAATATTGTTGTTTCAGCCCCAACTGCTTAATCTACTGAAATTTGGTTGTGTTATTGAGAAACACATTGTCCTATGGAGTTGTAAAACTTGACAGGTTCCTGCTCTATCCAAAAATATGGTGTTTTTTTCATTGCATCTACAGTGAGTTAGTGTAGATGACAAAAATCCCATTGACCTTTTGGGATACTTTAGTGATCTTTGTTTACAGTCAATCAAATGGCCTGGGGAGTTAAATACTGATAATGGTTTCTGGAGGAGGCCATTACAGTCTTCTACATAGATTTCCTTTGAGGCACTTAAGATTTGAGCCTATGCAAACACCGAATGAATATGGGTCCAGGCTTTAATTTCATGTCCATGCAGACCTCTACAAAAAACTCTGAAACATGTATTATAATGTTTTAAGCCATAATTTGGCAGTGCGAGGGCGAGTTTACAGCTTTGTGGAAGATTTTAGAATAATAAGTGGAAAACCAACACAGGCTTTTCATGAACTTATCAATACTCTCAGTACAACGCATCAGTGGCATTTGCAGCTTGTTTTTAAGTATACTTTCTCTGTTTACAGTCTTCTGTTTTGGATCAGCAATTAACTTTAATTGAATAATATTGCTAATTATTTTTTAATACTTTATTCATGAGTAGTGTAAATGAGGGGTGGGCGATATGGCCCTACAATAATATCACGATATTTCATGGTATTTTTGTGATAACAATACTCTTGAGCATATGACAAAACATTGAACAAAAAAAAGATTTCAACAATACACTACTGCAACAAAATGAAAATTTTGGCACACCCCTAACTGAGATATTAAAAAATACAAGATTTTTTATCAGATTGTAACAGAAGTCAATGATCCAGAATGTCAAGATACTAAATAATGCACTCCAAATATCTCCATATATCAAGAACTGAAGTAAAGTGAATGATACTGGACAGATAAAAACTGTCTCTAGTAGATACATAATGGGAAATGAGAAAAGTGTGAATTTTTCTTTAGCTAAAAACAGTAAAAAAGTGATAATTAGGAATGGGTAATATGGCACGATCTCAGGGTATAATATCGTTCACAATATTCAGAAATGTTGGTGATATTATTGTGTACGGATAGGATAACGAATAGGATAATCAGTGCCTGTTAAAGCTCATTCAGGTCTCTGTGTATATGTGCTTACATGCATTGTGTTTGTGTGTATGAGAAAAAGTGAAAGACAGTGAATACTATCACCTGACTGTATGCAGTGTGATACAGTCTGTTACAGTATGTTGTGATGCAGTGGCCTCTAAAAGGGCAATAGTGTTTTAAATCAAACAATAATTTAAAGCTATACTGCAACTACAGCTCAGTGACTTCATAATGCTTGTCCATATAAATCTGCCAAAATATGCAGAAAAAAACTTCTTGAAACAAAACAGATTTTTAAGAAATTCAGAACAATGATGACCAATTCAACAGCAACAGGTTTAGGAAGAACCCTATTCACACTAAGTTTTGGACCCTTTACATCGAATCTGATGTTTTTTTTGTTGTTTACATACTGGATACTACATTCTGGAAGCCGTGCCACTAAAGTACATTGTACAAGTGAACTGGGGTTGAATTTACTTGCATATACCTTGATAAAACAAATTATAAAGGACTATAATTGGTTGCTGTATTGTACTAAGGTAATCACAGTCATTCCCCAGCATTTCAGCTATACTGTGCCATATTTTTTAAATACATTTTATTGTCAGCATGTTGTGTAAGTGAAACCATTACCATTGATTTTTTGTGATTGGTCTATATGACTTTTAACATAACATAGAAACTTAAAACCATAGCAGTAAAATATTTGCTTAATGTTTTTTTAATACCAACATTGTGTTTAAAATGGGTTTTAGGTGGCGGTCTATTTGTTACACATGACTTCTACAAATACAAATTCATTATTATATATTCATTATTATTATACAAACTGATTTCGATCACAGCAACAAAACAAAGTTAATGTGGTGTTACTCACTATGCAACTTTCAATTTAAGATAATCTGCTTTCAATCGTCAATAAGTAAAAAAAAATCACAAATACAAATTCATTGTTTTTCACACAACACAGTTCCCACAGCTCATAGTAATTGCATAATCCAATTGACAATAAATTTAGCATGCTTCTCTTACTTCTGCTGACCCAAAAGCCAATTACAATTGAAGCCATTGGGCAGTCGCTAAATTATGTCAGTACATGTTTATGCGAAAGCACACTTTTATAAGTCCCTCAGTCAAACACTTCTTTCAGAGATAGAGTCAGTATTCCCAGAAGAAAACAAGTCCTTATCATCATAGTGGTTTAAGAAGAGTTTTCACAGGCTCCATCCTGATTGTGCAAGGATACCATATATATTTGGGAAATGCACAAGTACAAAAGTACTTGATTTAGTGTTTGAAAGAGGATACAACTTTATGAGAACAGCTTAGCCAAATATCTTGTTAGACAGTGAAAGTGTGCATTATCAGCAGGTTTTTAGCAGGTTATTATTATTATAATTATCATTATTATTATTATTATTATTATTAGTAGTAGTAGTAGTGGTAGTATTATTACTATATACTGTTATATTATTTCCCATGGTTAAAATGGGACAATATCACAATTAGCAGCCCTTGCTTTAAACACACAGTTGGCAGGATTTTTTTTCTGGTTGCTAAATGTTGTAGCATAATTATGTGTCAGTCATTGTGAAAAGCAGCCGGTTTCCTTTTTTAATGTAACATTTTATTTGAACTGATTTTTTAATTCTATATTGGTCAGTTTGGTTTTATTGAAATCTGGGTAAAATTCAAATATTCCTTGTATTTGCATAGACAGGGTTAAATATACAGAGATAATGAGAAAGAACGTTATACGAGATAAAGCCAGTACTCAGTGTTGAAAGTTTGTTAAAGGCTTTAGAAGATTACTAATTATGTTACAGAGCATAAAGAATGCTAGAATCAAGGTGTGCAAAGTTAAGAGTTCAAAATGAATACAGGCCTACTTAGGAGGTTAGAAGGTAATGAGGAGGATAATGATAGTATATTAAATTGACAGAGCAGCCAGGGGGACATACAGGGGGACACAATAGATTACAAAGCTGTAGGAAGAATCTAAAATATATCAGAAAAGAACGCAAACAGAACTAGAAGACAGAGACGGTAGAAAACTGATATCTTATAAAAGAAAAAAAAATGCATAACAGTGGCAGTGTTAAAGCAAACCTTAGAATGCAAATAGACTTGATAAGACACCCAAAGTTATAAATGTATTTATTGGTGAAGGAATTGAAGAAGCCACAGTGCAATGTCATTAGAACTGTCTGTGCAAACAAACTGTATGCCTGTTTATTTAAATGTGCCATAGTAGTGGTACTTAGCTTGTTGTGCAACTAAGGACAACCAAGTTCAGGCAAAAAAGTAAAAAGTCTGAGAGTCAGTGAGTCATTTTGAAATAAATAGCCAATTAAATGTGCATTTCATTTGCAGAGTAGACCACAGTTTGTCAGAGCTGAAAGCATCTTGGGAAACCATTGATGTCAGTGGGTTGCAGGCTCGTTGCAGTTGCTGTGTACAGGCAATGGATTTATCTTAATCAGTACCCTTCCCTAAAGTGTAGAAACTGAACACCCAAGTGACATTATTTTAAAGTAAATAAAGCATATACTGAAATTAATGATGTCCTGATTCAGATTTTAAATTTTTTTTAGTACCAAACATTACCTATACAAACTGATTTCGATCACAGCAACAAAACAAAGTTAATGTGGTGTTACTCACTATGCAACTTTCAATTTAAGATAATCTGCTTTCAATCGTCAATAAGTAAAAAAAATCACTCAGTTGGGGTTATGGTGCTAAAAAGTGCCTCTCTCTTTAGTCTCTTTAGTCAAACACTGCACAAAGCCAGCATGATATTGTCCAAGGTTTGTTAAATTGTCCAAAATGTGTAGAGCAAGCTAACATGTCCAGGATCTTTGTAAAGGTGTGGTTGCTAAAGTTAGCACCTATTGACCAGCATTTTTGTTAATTTTCCCCTCTACCTTAAATGTTGCTGCTATTACTTTCTTGCGTTGTACAAGCTGTAGCATACAACAAATAAGGAGCTTTTTAAGGAGACACATTTTCATTTGTTTGTTTTTGTAGGCCTGTGCAAACAAAGCTGTTCAGAGAATGCTGGTTTTACTAAAAACTTGACAGTGCGCAAAAATGTGCTTGCACTTCTGATGTTGGTTACACAGAATTGCATTGCAGTATTAGACTTAGTTTTTTTTCTGGGACAGAATCAATCAATCAATAGACCTTTATTTTCACTGAGGAGTACATTGTGGGAGACCCTCATTTACAATGTCACCAAGCATCACAATAGTTAAGCAAAACGGGATTGAAAATAAAATAAAATAAATGTTGTATGTAAAAGAAACAATAAAAACAGACAAAATTAGGTAAAATAATTCATAAAAGAAAAATAAATGATGATAATTTAATGATTTGAATAAGAAACTAAAACCACGAATAGGAAAAGTAATTCAAAAGTAAAAAATAAGTAAATAAAATAATATATAAATATAAAAGTAAAACTTTAAGTAATAAAAGAAATAGTAAAGAAAAAAGTAAAGTAAGAAATAATAAAAAATAATAATAAAAGTGTAATAAAAATCAAAATAAAAGAATGGTAAAAAAAATTAAAAGAAAAATAAAAAACAACTGAATGTTTAAATCATTGAACTGTAAAACTAAAATTAAACATGCTTGCAGTGAGTTCTGCTGGTGCACTGTAGCTAAAAGCAGATTTTCCCATTTCAGTAAAATCTCAAGGAACCTAAAGGGTGATCCAATCACTGGAGCGAGTTCCGTAATTTGTGCTTTTCTCAGTGATCATTGTTGTGATATACGATGGCATATGGCCAGAAAGTGCTTTAAAAATAAAAAATAACTTAAAGTGTTTCTCGGCGCACATCTAGAGAAGACCACCCAACATTTTCATATAATATACAGTGATATGTGCTATAGGGGTCACCAGTAATGAACCTTAAAGCCTAAGGTGATATATAGTCTAATGGTTTCAATGTGGCTGCAGATGCATGTCTGTAGATCACATCACCATAATCCAGCACAGACAGCAGTGCTGGTTCAACAGTCTTCTTTCTTATGTGTGTTGGAAAGTACGATTTGTTTCGATACAGGATCCAAGTTTTTGCCTCAGTTTACCTGTAAGCTTTTTTACCTGCTGTTTAAAAGTAAATTTATCATCTAGCCATAGGCCAAGGTAATTATATTCCCTAACTCTTTCCACATCAGATCCCTTCAGGGTTGTGATTTTAAAAGTATTAAAATTGATGTTAGGTAAATGGCATATATTAAATCATTCTCAGCATTTTATAATCAGTTTATGATTTAAAAATGCAGACTGTAAGGTGTTAAATGAGTGCTGCAGTTTATTCACTGCAATATTAGTGTTCTCAGCTGAACAGTATAAAAAAGTGCCATCAGCAAATAGATGTATTTTGCAATCAACAGTGGAGGTGCCAATATCATTTATATAAAGATTAAAAAGTGTTGGTCCAAGAACTGATCCTTGGGGGACACACTTATGATTGGTAGCAATTCCGATTTTCTTTGAGAGATCAATAAAATGATGGCACAGTGTTCCTTTCTATTAATGGCAGTTTTTTTAGATGGTTTTCTGAAGTCAACTCAGGGTCAAAAATATACATACAGCATCAAAAGTTTGGTTAAGCATCTCTTAATAAATTGCACCTTGACCTGATGCTTTTGGTAGACATCAGCAGGTTGGAATTGGCAAAATTATGGTTGTATGTTTGACCTCTGTTCTTGGGAGAGTGCAAATGATCAAAGTTACAGGTACAAAATTAAATTTAAATTTGTTGGTTTCTTGGCATGAACCTGACTTGTATTTTTGGGATCAGAATTTTGGATAGGCCATTTCAAAAGCTCAATGTTAGCTTGCTGTACCTATTCCATGACAAGCTTTGTTGTGTGAGATCATTGTCCTGTTGGAACCCCCCAGTTGTGTCCAAGTTTTGTCTAGCTGTCTAGCTGATGATGTGAGGTTAAGCTAGAGAAATCTTTAGTAGCTCATTATTTCATCCACTTAGTACAATGTACCAGTTGTACTGGCAGCAAAACAGCCCCATAGCATGATGCTGCCTTTACTATGCTTAAAAGCTGGTACAGTGTCTTTGGGGATGAATGCCTTACCTTTACTCCTCCAAGCATACATTTAGTCATTGTGGCCAAACAACACGATCCTTATCTTATCTGTCCATAACGATTCCCACAATAAAGTTTTTTCTTTGCTTATGTAGACAAAAGCACTTTGGTTGAGCTTATACGTGTTGACTTTGGAGCAGAATCTTCTTCTTGGTACAGCAGCTTTTCAGTCCATGCAAGGTAAATCTCATCAATCTCATAAACATTAGCACTGGTGTTCCAGCAGCTTCTAATTCAGTCGAGGCCTAAATGAATGAGCTGAGTGTGGCAGTTTGGGTCTTCTTACAGATTATCGCAAAATAGACAAATCTTGTAATAACGTGTTTGATTGCAATTGTTTGAAATGATGTTCTGGAATCTGCAGTTGTTAAAAGAGGTTCAGAGACTTGAAAAAACTGTAAATCTTTGATCTTTCTCAGACCTGCACTTGTGTTGGTCAGTCTAATGAGTAATGTTAAACAAGCCCTTATTAAGTGACAACAGAGTGGGAACGTTACCAGCTGTAGTCAGTCATGAGCAATAACTGGAAATCAAGAGACCTCAACCAAGGCAAGTTATAACGTTTTGGAATTTTTAATGCCACTGAATTATCTAAGTGGATGTGTAATTTCTACACCAAATTCTTTTTTTTTTGTATTAAAGCCATATATTGTGCATATATTGTGCAAAAATAACAGTTCAGAGAAGTCATTGAATGAATACCGATTTATTGCTTATCACATCGTCCTGTCTATATCCAACACCTCTACCAAATTTATGTCTGTGTTGTGCAGCCGTAGTTTACACTTATTTCAGATATTTCAGATGCTATAGCAATTGAGTTATATCAGCAAATATGCAAAACAAGAAGTCAATCATGCCAATTAAGCCATTTTCCATTTAGTGAAGATTATTTTTTTGAAATCTCCTTCATTACACGCAACCATAAACATAGCTGGCCCTTCACAGCGAGAGAGATGGCTAAATAATTGATTAGTAAATATTCATAAACAATTCTCACAGTCACAATCTTTTGCATGATTTTTCTGTTTTTCTGTTTACTGATTAAACTCAATTAGATCAAATAGCATTGATTAGTTTGCAAAATTATAATACATATTTTAAATATGTTTCCACTGGACTCTTTGAAAGGTCAAGCATGGTATAATATTCCTAAATTAAGTCTCTGTGTATTGTTTCTGTGTTTTTAAAACAGTGATAAGTCAGTTAATGGTAGATTAATTAAATGCTAAAATAATCGCAGATAATACTAATGCTATAATAATTGTTTTTCTGTTTACTGATTAAACTCAATTAGATCAAATAGCATTGATTAGTTTGCAAAATTATAATACATATTTTAAATATGTTTCCACTGGACTCTTTGAAAGGTCAAGCATGGTATAATATTCCTAAATTAAGTCTCTGTGTATTGTTTCTGTGTTTTTAAAACAGTGATAAGTCAGTTAATGGTAGATTAATTAAATGCTAAAATAATCGCAGATAATACTAATGCTATAATAATTGTCTTTACTATTGTCTTTATTGTTGTATGGTAAAGAAAAGAAAAAAAGGTTTGATGACTAAACTCTGTCTCAGTACATAACTAGTGTGCGTTCTGTGATATAAACCAAATTATTATGTACTTGAGTCCCAGAATACCCTTTCTCTTTAGCTTTTATCAGTTTTGAGAGTTCTTGGTGGGGTATTTTTCCCAGATAAATGTACTGGTCAGTCTCTTGCTCTCTATGAGAGAAAATCTAATCTAAGATTTTTAAAGCCAGCATCAATCAGCGCTTCATTTTTAGTAATGAGTAACAGTGACCCTCTTGTGATTCTCTTTAGACACTGTGGATGTGGACCTGGCTGACGATTCAACCTCTGAGGTTGTTCCTGAGACTCCACCCTACAGCCGGCCTCAAGAGGACGAGCTAGACCCAACGGGAGAACCCAGCACCACAACAGGTATCTGATCTTATGATATAAGTCTAATTATAAGTGTCACATTAACTTTAGTGTAATAAGATTTGCCCGAGCTATTAGGTTACTCTCTGAGCTATTTCTTCTACTTGATAAGTTGGGCCAGAATGTTACACCTTTAAAAAATATGAGTATATTAAAAGGCTGTAAAGAAAGCAGTACCTTTTAAAAACTGTATGTTGTACGTATAAATACACTGCGGGTAGTCAGCTTTATTGCCACATAATGTTGCTGAGTCTCTACCTGACCAACTCAAACGATCTCAGATCATAACACTGCCACCAGAGGTTTGTACAGTGTGCATTATGCATGATGTGTGAAGCTACTTACTGCATCAGTTAGGGTTGGAAGAGGGTTAGCAGGTTAAACATTAATCACTGCAGTAATTATCCAACCAAATGTTCTTAGGAAATTGCTAATTCAAATACAAATTGCAACTTTTTTTGGCCAGGCACTGTATAAGAACATATATGTATACACCATATAGCTTTTATGTTATTTTATAGTTATTATGGAACAGAATAAATAGAATGACATTTTATAATTACCTTAATTATGGGCCCCTTTATGGCCCTTTTATCAGAATAGTCATTGACAATATTCCTTGTGTTATTTCTACATCAGGCCATCAACAGTAAAACAGTGGAAAGTTGCTAAAAAAGACTTTAAAAGGTTGTTAAACTTGCAATGATACACGCCATATGCCTTTAGGAGAAACCCAGTTGACCTTAAGAAGAATATCTTAAGTTTCCCTGCCTATACACAGTATAGTCAGTCTGTCATAGGTGTCATATACAGATTTGGCAAATAAGTGCAATTAGCTCTCCTCAAGTGTTTCCATACCCCTCCATATTGTGTGACTCGTCATGTATAACCTTTTGGAACAACTTGACTCAGATAAATAAAATATGGTCATTGTTACACGTTGCAAGAATTGCATGCGAATAATGCTCTCAAAAATTCATTGTCTAAAAAAAAATGAAGAACGCAGTTGTGTGCTCTGAAATACAGCAGTTCAGCTTGCATTTCCTTGAAGTTTTCAACGCTATAAATGCCGCAAAACAGTTGGCTGTGCTACAAATACTGTTAGTAGCACTGGATGATCTATGGATACAGAAAAAAGATGGTGTGGGATTCAAAAATGGTGTTCTTTTCTGCTTGTGATCTGTCATTTTTGGTTACTTGTAATCAGATCTCTCTAGCATCTTCCATTCATGATAGATGATGCATAATACGTACAATACATAGAACATAAACAGCTTTGTTATTTTTAAACAAACATACATGGCTGATGCCACACTATGTATAGAATCAAAAAATGTTCCCCAGAAACACAAATTCCTTACTTTAAAACCAAAAATGTTTACTGCAAATAAGCAATAAACAAACCAAATGTTTAATATATTTATGATTTCAGTAATAACAGCATCGGAAAATCTGTTGTATTTCATCAGATACAGTTGCATGTTACACTTAATTCTGAAGTGACAGATGTGGCATAAAAGTACATACAATTTGGCATAAGATGAGAGGAGTATAATCAGTACGTCTTTGTATATATCAGCCTGATATATATAAGTGTAATGATTCACAATGGTGAAATGCAATGAGCAGTGTACTGGGCTGGGCGAAGGCCTGATAGCAAGTAAATCAGGGGAGTTCAGACTGGAGATTGGCCCCTTCTGGGTTGGGTTGGCTGGACCTGGCTGCGTTGGCTTGACGTCGACTTGGCTTGGCTGGGTAAGGCGTTAGCCTAGTTTAGCCAAAAAGCGATAACAAGGGGCTTGGTTTGCACGTACGGATTGTACATACAATACCAGACCTTGTGGTGACAGAAAGAGGGGGTTTCGTAGAAAACAGGTGATGAGAGACAGGTGAAGTGTGTTCTAGGCTAATTAGTATGCAGGGGACAGGGACCTCTGGTGGCTCTGAGCAGGATTGCTATAAATAAGTGGTTCTGGGGCTGTTGCATTTTTTGTAATTTTTTTAAAAAGCCTTACTAAACATAAAAGGGAAATATATATAGTGATGCCACTATATTTGTAAGATCAGGCTGTGCCTAGTTCTGGTTAAGTGGTGCCTATTTTATGTAGTTTCTTTGTTCATCTTTTGGCAAGTGTACCCTGGCTGGGTAATATCGCTAAATGTGAGCTTAGCTTACTGGAGTAATGGGAATTAATTAATCAGCATCTGTGCATAACCTGTACAGGCGACTTTGCTTACACTGCACTGATTAGTGTTAGAAAGATGAAGATTGCATAATTAATATCTTCCATTAACAAAATACTGGATATAGAAAGAGTTTCTAGTTCTGATGCAAGCATTTGCAATCCTGAAGCTCTCTGTCTCGTACATACACACAAAGTATTTCGTCTAAAGCAGCGTACACAGTCAAATACCCTTTCAAGAAGATCAAACGTGTAGAGGCTGGTCATTAGAAAGCCTTAATTGTTGTCTTTCCTCGTCTTAGATTAAAGCCATTCAGCATTTGTTCACACAAGGAAAAAAACACACTGTGCCGTTACTCTGCCCCCATACTGTCCATCAAATCCTGTTACAGTGCTAATCAATAAGCACACACTCATTCTTCACACCGCTTCGGGTCGCTTTGTCTTCAGCTCATAGCAGATTGTCATTCGCTATTATGTGTTTTTACACCTCCTTGTACCTACATGTATTGTCCATTTTATTAGCTCCAATTACTGTATAGGTGCATTTTGTAGTTCTACAATTACAGACTGATTCATTGCATACATTCACGCTGTTCTTCAGTGATCAGGACCACCACAGGGTAGGTAATATTTTGTCGGTAAATTATTCTCAGTACTGCATGTAAAGTCAGAGACGTTGGTCAATCTTTAGTCTCTAATCAGTGGTTACAGGACGCTGTTCTGAATAGTTATAGTTGGTGGGCTATTCTCAGTCTTGCTGGGGTTATTTGAGGGTTAACCAAATTATTTAATTAGTTTTACATATGCTGAAGTTTGCTATTAGTTTGGTTGTGTTCATCTGAGCATAAATAGACAGTGCTCCTCTGGGTGCGTTTCACCTGGGATGTTGACAAAATTTTGACGGACGCATGCATGCATGCTGGGTCGCAGAGGAGCAAGAGAGGGATAGTAAACATTTTCTTATTTCTATGATCTTTCGTTTGTATAGGAAGTTTCTCCCGTTTTGTGTTTTTGTCCATGTATGTGTTTGTCTGATTCATCCTGTGTATTTAGTGTGATTGAGTGGTCTAATGTTTTCTGCCTCTGCAGGCTATGCCCTGTGCTGATGGAGCAAGGTCACACTAAGAATGACTGTTTATGTCACAAGTCAGAAGCAGTTTATTTTCACACAGATTGCAGAACAACGCCACTAAGGGTGAATAATGTGGCACGATATGGATGGCTTTCTGATGTTTGCAACAGTTGGGAACACTCTGGGCCTACTGATTTCTTTGCACTAAAAATAGTTCTAAAAGTAACATACCATATGTAGGTAGATGCAGCCAAGCGAACTTTTCCACTGTTTGTTTACAACAAAGGTTTTGCATATTAGGTTTAATACCAACAAGTGTCACTGGTTGTAAATTTAAGCTGTGGTCTAATCAGGTTTCAGTCATTGCTAAATGAAAAGAATTAAGGCAGTTGTGGATAAACTGCGTTATACAAGGTAAATGCATATTGTCTTTCTAAAGGTAATATCTGTTACACGCCTAAAATAAAACACAGAATATATTTTACACAGAATATATTTTTAATTATTATTATTATTGTTTGTATTATTAGTAGTAGTATTTTATATAGTGTCTAATCTAGGATTGTCAAAAATATTAATATGGGGGCTAATAATGTGGTATCGGATTTTTTTCCCCAATTAGATCATGACTTTTTTGGCCTAGATATATAAAACACAAATTGTGATTGGTTTTTAAACAAGTTTGGAACATATTGTAATTTAGTGCAAACTAAATCGAAGAGTGGTAGTGATGCAATTCTTTAATATTGTTTCTAAATTGAGCTATATAAAAAGGACCAGGAGGACTAGAAGTTAAGTTAAAAACATGTTGCCTATTGCTCCACATTTTTATAATGAACACCGGTTGTTGTTAATACACTCTTACAGTGTTTTTGAAGTGCTGATCACATTTCACTCAATAAATTGAATCATGACGTAATTTATTGTAACATATTGTCATATCCCTTACCACTACATGTCACTATTCCTAACCATCTGTCTCTCTATTTCTCTCTCTTTTCCTCTCATTTTGTGTGTAGAGGATGGACAGGACTTTGTAGTGGGGGAAGATGCTCTGTCTCGTATCCAGAGGCTCATTGCAGAAGGAGGAATGACAGCAGTGGTCCAAAGAGAGCAAAGCACCACCATGGCCTCTATGGGCAGCTTTGGCAATGACATCATCGTCAGCCACCGCATTCACCGTGGCTCACAGACTGGGGCTGAGTTTCAGGCCAGCAGCAACACAAGCTCATTCCCTGGACCCTCCTCCTTCACTTCTATTGGTTCCAGCAGCCCTCCCACTCTCGTTCAAGCCGCAAGTTTGTCTTCACATGTTTATAGCCACACCCAGCAGTTGCACCTCTATCCACAGAGCGCCCCAGCACCCTCCACAGCGCAGGGTGGAACCGCACAAACTCACTCAGAGCAGGACATGTTCCTTCTAGACGCAGCTTCCAGACTTGTTCTCCCTCAACAGCTGTCTCCTCTCTTCCCCATCTCTCATGTTCCCATGGAAACAGATGATTTATTAGAAGATGCGGGGCTCAGGGACCTCAGGACTCTCTCTCCTTCCTTGCGTCCCACTTCATCTTTCTCACCTGTAAACAACAACAATAACAGCAACTACACTGGTGACCATAATTTTTATGGCGGTGCATATGGTCGGTAAATCTGGCTAAAGAAGGCTGTTAAACCTAGACAGACGATAAGAATTACACTCTTAAAAATAAAGGTGCCAAAGAGTGTTATTTGGAGAGATACTATAAAAAGATTGCATTCTGTTTCCTAAAAAACCTCAATAGATTTCTTTATTCATAGTTAATAGTAGAACAGAAGGTTTTGTACTAGGGGTGTAACATTTCATCATGATGTTGTCAATTAAGGTCCGAATCCAGCAGTCCTTTTGTGTTCTTGCTCTAGTTTAAGGTTGTGCAACAACATGGAGACAGTCATTGTTGTGTTTCATTGTGGTTTTATTTAGAATTTAGTTAAAATACCAAATACGATTGTCGTACATCGCATCGCTGAGTTTTTTGTTACACCTCTATTGTGTACCACATCCAAGCCATTAGGGGAACTTTATTTTTATCACTTATCATGGTATTATCACTTGCTTCATCTGAGAAGACTTTGCAGGTGACTTTGACTGAAAACAGATCTATGAACATTCCAAAACCTACTAGAATCCTGATGTTGTATGTGTGTTTTTCAGAGAACACAGCATGGTATAACAACTGTCTAGAACACACAGCCCAGTAGAGCAATCTTGTAAAACACACGGTTCCGTTTCACATGTCAGTCAGGGGTGACAGAATAGCCTTTCTGTAGCATTTATGTTACACACATACAGACACTCACCCACACATATCATGTGTCTTGTTATTGTCCTTGCTAGAGAAATAAAAGCTCTCTAGATCAGGCTAAAAATGTCTAAATTCTAGAATAAAAATATTCGAATCATTGTCAAAACCTGGATCTCTGTTGCAAAAACACATTGGCCTGGTTTAGTTTTTTATGTTATTTGTTTGAGATAAGTAAGCAAATTATGTTTATGTTTTCTATGCCTGCCACGGATGTAATGTTTTAAATCATTGCAAAAGAAAGTAGTTGAATTTAAGTTAGTACTGTCTGCAGTATATGCCACGTTTGAAACATCCAGTTTCAGGCTTATTTCACTTGTTACGTGACATAATAAGGCATACGAAAGTGCCATATGGTACAGTTATGCAAATGATGCTAATTGGTGGCCAAAAGCTTCGAGTCCCTGTTAGTCCCTACTTGGTCGACCTATTTTTTTCAGAATGCTAACTCTCAGAGAAGTACATATGTTAAGATTTTGCAGGTTTCTTGCATTAGTGAAGGGCAAAATGTTTTGAGTTTATGTAACTGTATGCAGCTGGAAGGGTGTTTCTGCCGTTGGTTATGACTCTTTGAAAGGATTTGCATATGTTGTATAAAAACTTTCTGGATCGCTTCCTCTGTGTTGTAGGTTATTGCTTTGATTGACATGAGGCCATTTAAAGAGCAGAGTCACTTTTTTTTTTTATCCCACTTCATCTTACCAGGAAAGTGTCAGTATGACTCTGCCACCCCTACAAAGACACCATCTGTTGAAAACCTCAAAGACAGAGTCTCTTTAAAGCCTCAGAAACTGCCATTTATTTGTGCCTTCAACTCGGAATAAACAAATACACGCTTAGACACTGAAGACTTGGGGCAGGCACTGGGACGATATCCCTCTTATGCTACTGTCACTGCTGTGGAGTAAACTCCCTCTAATTCCTAATGGTCTCTGTGAAAGCAGGCTAATTTTAAGCATATGTGTCCATTCCAACACGACTGGGAGTCATAGACCGCTTGAATGTTTTATATTGTAGCTTTGTGCGTAAGTTGTTTTGTTTAAGGAAGAAATTATGGCATTTAAATAAAAAGCTTAAGTAATGAATTTCCAAGCCAATTTCTTCCAAATTACCTGCTATAATTTACATTATGAGGTTGGTAAATTGTTGACATCAGAATAATGCTATACATGCAACATAAAAGCCTCTAGTCCTGTGCAGTGAATTAAAATAATATGACTGGTAACCTCATGTAAACTTCACAATATACACAAACATAGCTATTTTATTTACAGTCAACACTGTCAACAAATCTACATGTTTCTTTTGTGCTTTTATAAGTAATGTTAATAAATGTTGTTAAATCTAAAACAGTTTAAACACAAAACAGATTTTGGTGACATTTTCCACTGTCTTGCATGCATCCCTCCCCAAAAAATGCATACGAAAATATTTTTAGGTGAAAATCCTCTCAGGATGTTGACAAAACAATGTCATTTTGTGTAATAACTTTCTTTGGGCATGCTTTTAGAGGGAGCAAATATATCAAACATCTTCCTCCCATCACCTTTGCTGTGAACAGTTCTCACGCTGACTCATTTCTGTAGAATGGAGAAGTTCACAACAAATCAGCCTGAATGACTGTCTTTACATTTAACCGTTCAATTGTGTGGTCATTTTGAACAACCGATGAAATTGTCTTTTAATACACAGTGAATCTGTAAGATACATTAGAGAAAGGATGTTGGCTTTGGAACACTTTTTTACTAAACTGTGACCATTTTTAAAAACATACATTATTTCCATAGACCAAAATGGCTTAGAACCTTTTGGCTTAGAGTGCTTATTTGGGCATGTCGCTGACAACAAGCTGATGCACAACCAGCAACCCCCATGGCTGTAAGTCTTCCTCCATTGGGCTTCATCCTACACGTCTCTTTCCTAAGGCTCTTTAAACCAGTGCATCGTTCCTTCGATCAACAATGCTTGGCCTTGCCACTGTTATCATTCTGGTCTTCCTTTAAAGTCCATGGGAGCATGAGGGGCTTTGAAATCGATTAAAAACAATGTTTACACTGACTGTCAGACACTCAAGGACACTACAAGGCTTTCCGTTAGAGACCACTTTCACACACTTACTTTCAGAGACAGAGGCTAAATGAGAAAAGCGACACATGCTGCGAGTTGTCTGTCAGGACATGTGTATGTGCGTGTCTAACCCTGTTCTGTCAGTAGCCCCTTCTGTCTGCTAGTCTTAAAGCCTGTTATATATTCCAGCCAGATCCATGACAGTTGTGTTGTGTTTTTTTGCCTTGCAGAGCTGTATGTGATCTGTGTAAGCCTGCTCTCAGTGAATGACACTGGTGCCACTAAAATGTTTTTTGTCAGTTTTATATGCACTATAAAATAGATAGTTTAGACTTGAATGAAAAGAACAAGAACGTGCTGGATGCAGAAAAAAAATCAATTTTCGACCAAATCAAATTGTATAAGCGACCAGAAACACCAGCTGTGAAGTACAGGAGACAGTACAGCACTGCATACACAGACCTCCCAAGTAAAACAATTTCAAATCGTGTATTTTGAAGGGAATGGTTCTGTTCAATGAAATATTGCCAGATTGCTACACAGGGTACATGTGATAGTGTTTCAAGGCAGTTCAAAGCAGAATAACCTGCACTCTTAGAAAAAAAGGAGTACTGCTTCAGTGTGTTTGGTGAGGAAACATAATTGTACTGTATTCCATAGCAATTAGGGCTGGGCAGTATGACAATGATTATCCATATTGTGATAAATAAAAATACTTCTCATACTTCCACAGCTTAAACACAAGTCAGCGTGTATGAGTGCAGGACACACACATTCATACACTGACAAATCTCTTTGCTTGGCTCCTGTCATTTGCATCTCCTGCCTATACATAACCTTACAAGAAGTGTATTTACTTTTTTTAAAATATTAAATTCCATAATTTTCTATGGTAGATCCCAGAGAGAAATTCAAGATCTCTGCATTTAATCCATCTTTGCAGTGAACACTCATATATATACACACACACACACAAGGAGGGCTTCTAGCGCACTTGCCCTTAGCAGTGGGCAGCCCTACCCCAATTTTGTTGTGTCCTGTCAGTTTATGGGATTGAACCGCAACCTTCCAGTCACAAGGCTGGTTCCCTAACTTCTAGCCTATGACTACCCCGTAAACGGAAGCCACAAAGGGAGCATGTAGTCATCAGTGTGTACTGGGGGAATGTCAAAGACCCTACACAATTAGGATGATGTAAAAAAAACATAAATAAATAATAATAATAAAGCCCAAATATATTTAGTTGTACAGTTTCCTTTGTTTATTGCAGCATGTTGCTAAATGCACTCATTTACTGCTGGACAATATTTTGTCTATACTGACATCATGGAACAGAAAGGTGCTTAGCAATTTAAACATTAAAATGAAATTTCCTTAATTTCCTGACCACAGAATCACAGCTGGCTGGAGGCAATCAGTGTGCGCAAATGACAAGGCCAGCAATCAGCAATACCACTATCATTATTGCTAATGCTGCTTTCCACAGAACATTTAACACAGAAGATTTAGTGGTTGTATGAGTGGTTGTATGAATTGATATTCCTATTAATTATTCTGGCAGGAGAAATGAGACCTGTAGCTATAGCCAGACCCTAAACATAGCCTCAGGCTAGCACCAGAACTGGAGAGACGGCTACTATATGAAGGGCTTAAAAAAGTGGCCTTCCTACAGTTCAGGTCACCCACTGAATACATTTGGTGCATCATGAAATTTAAAATATTTCAAAGGAGACCCTGGACCACAGCTGAAATCCTATATCAAGCAAGTCTGGGAAAATGTTTTACTTTTAAAACTACAGCAACTGGTCTGTTTTGTTTTTAGACACAAACACAGAGTGTTAAAACACAGTGTTGAAGATGATCCTGCCCCAGCCGTTTTAAAATGTTTTGCTGGTAGCAACCACGAAATGAGCATATATTTATTAATAAAAAATAAAATTGCTTTAAACATTTGATGTTAACTGTGATAGCATCTGGTATACATCAGTCCATCCAGTACTGTCAGCTGTGTCGGAATAATTGGTCTCCACCACGATTGCCCCTTGCATGATTGTTTTTTTTTCCTCTTTACATGTATTTTTATAGTCATAGAATTTGTCTGGGTGCAACTCAGAAGTACATTCCAACTGTATTCTGATTTATTTGAATTGAAAAAGAGATCTTATTTGAAACATCACCTTTCTTCACCCAGACAGATTCCAGTTTGTTGGAGCTCTGAAATAGAGTCTAGAATGACAATAATGAGTCCATAGGGCCTTAGACCACAGCTCTATGTGCTGACTCCAGGTCAGTTCTGATCATTAGCAGTTGCTGGTCTAAAGCAGCTGAAGTACATCAATTGTGCTGATAATCAGTGCATAGGGATCTGCTAGAGCTTGCAGCTAGTGTAATTAAACCTGTTCTCAAAGAAATGAGATGATTAAAGGTTCTCTACTGGTGATAGCAATCCTCCAAACCCTACCGAGAATGCACTGCTGGTCTGTGTGTTGTCTGGATGTTTAATGGATTGAGCAGTGGATTTTCTGGGTTTTTGATTGACAGTATATTCTTGGGTGGTTGATGGACAGTAAAGTGTAAAGGGTATTGTCTGGTAGGTAGTATTATCAGTGTGTTTGAGACACAATGTATCGACATGGGTCTCTAATAGACTGTATAGAACATTTCCTGCTTCTGCTGCTCTCTGCTTGTTCTGCCTTCTCAGCAGGCCACAATCTGTAGCTTGTGAGTTCACTGCAGCTGGGAGGAACAGGAGCTAAAAGTAAGTGGTATCCATCATTGTAGTGGAAGTGTTTGTCACATTTCATTGTGTGTAAACCTGAGAAAGATAAGAGATCACCCTGCTGGAGATGTTTTGGGCTTCTAATTCTTCTCAAGAGATCTTGTACAATATGGCTTTTGTTCAGACTTCCTTCATTCAGTGCAGGAATTAAGGCCCTCTGAGCCCTGTGTTGCCGAAGCATGACTGCTCCTGGTGTGAAAACGCCACTGTTATTGCTATTTGTGATTGGCAATGTCTCATAGTTCTCAATTCATTAAACACATACACATCATTTAAGGAGTAGCAGAGTTACCCAAGCTACTAGTTTAACCACATTTGTAGCAGAATATGATGGCTGAATTATTTGTAACCCAATATTTATTTAAAAAGGTGCCTGTACACCTGACTACTTTTAAAGTTTTGTGGTGTTTGGGTTTTGAATTTTACATTAGTAAAACTTTTTTTAAAAATCTTGCAAAACAGCATATTCAGCTTGAAGTATCTTAACAAAACTTCTCATAAAATTAGAGATTGTTTGTCTAACTATTGTCATTGTTAATGAATACATGTTTTTCCAAAATAATTTTGATGTGAGTTTGGAATTGTTCCAATGCAGTAAACTGCTTTTTTGACAAACTATGATCACTGTCAATTAAGGAGTTCTGATTAGACTTACTGTTAACTGCAATTAATTATATGAATAAATACAACGTTAAGTAAACAACAGTATTAACAACTTTTTTGTACAGAACTTTTCATAGCAAAAGCATCCAAAACTGTTTGTCTATAACTCTTAAACTTGTGTATATAATGTCTTGTTTTATAGTTTCTATTTAGTGTTACCATAAGGGAATAAGTGAATAAATTGAAGGTGAATATCAAAATCATATTATTGCATAACAAATGACAGACCAAATTCAAAAGATTAAACCAAAAAAAATGTGCATTGACCTTGACATTGTAATCAAAGGTGGAAAGGATTTCCACAATTTAGAAGCATAACAAATGAAATATATTAACTCATTTAGAACTTGGTGGGACAGGTGCAAAAGGCTGGGAAGTAAGTGGTACTAATAAAAACAGTTGGATGAGCAATTTGCAACCAAGTCACATGACTGGGTATATAAAAAAAAGTATTCTAGAGAGTCTGACAAGAAAAGGTGGGCAGAGGTACACCATTCTAAGAAAATCTGTGCACAATTTCAAGAATGTTTCTCAATGTAAAATTGCAATGTTGGATATCCCACCAAATACAGCATATACTACTAAAAGATTAAGAATTTGGAGCTATTCCTGTTCATAAGGGACGAAACAACACGCCTACTGAACAGCTTCTACCCACAGGCTGTCAGGCTCCTGAACAAACTGTGAGGCTGAAAGACCCCAATACCGTTCACTCCACCACTGCACATTGTACACTTTATATTATTTATTTTGATATCGCTGCTATGGACAATATCATCATATTACTAAGTCACTTTAAATAGATATAGATATATCTACTTAGAACCTGCCTATGCAAAATTTCTCACAGATGTCCCCCTGTATATCCTATGTTTATATCTTGTGTATTGTATAGTCCTTTATATATTTCAGTTATAACTATATGTATATTTTTAGCTTATTTTTACTTTGATATTGTCTATTTATTGTATGTTTGTACTGTTTTATATATATAATGCTGCCCTGCTGTAGAGTTTTATCTGAGCCTCACCCAAAGCATTTCAATGCATGTTATGTCCTGACATGATGTGCAAATGACAAATAAACTTGAAACTTGAGGCTGGCGGTCAATATTGGATGCTTATGATCTTCAGGCCCTGAGGAGGCTCTGCATCAAAACCACCATAATTCTGTACTAAAAATAACTGCGTAGGTTCAGAAACATTTCCAGAAATAATTGTCCCTAAACACAAATGTGCAGGACACAAATGAAAGTCAGAGTTGTATCACGCAAAGAAGAAGTCATATGATAACACAATCCGGAAACACTAAGGATTCAGAGGCAGTACAAGACCGACGTTCCATTTGCAAGGCTTTTAAATGCTTTCAGAGCAGTAAAAAATAATTATGTCCGTGAGGCCAGTAAAGTCCACTCGGGAGAGGAGTACTTCCAGGTGGAGCTGGGGAACCAGAACCGATAGTCTTACTGAAAACAACGCCCCACCCTGAGGCCAGCGTGTGGCTGGCTTATATAATGGGCACTAATCACCGGCTGGTGTAGGTGATATTGTGTGAAAGTGCGAATGGTGAACGCGCCCTATAGGGCGCTGACAGGCGGGGCTTACACATTGCCTCCTTCTCTGGGCCAAAGCTCATTTAAAATGGACTGAGGGAAAATGTTAAACTGTTCTGTGGCTAGATGAATCAAATTTTGAAATTCTTTTTGGAAATCACTGATGCCATGATGTCCGGGTGCTGACGTCCAGGTACTGAACTGAAGTCTAGTGTTTTTACCTATAGAAAACATTTGGTGCATCATGATATAAAAAATCCAGCAAATAAGACCCAGAACTGTTTAGCAGCTAGATTCCTACATCAGACAAGAATGGGACAACATTCTTCTCCCAAAACTCAGCAATTGGTGTCCTCACTTGCCAGACACATGTGTAGCTTTAAATTAAGTTCTAAATAAGTAAATCATTTCCATGAAATGGTAAAATGCCTCACTTTTAACATCTGATATGTGTTCTATGGTCTATAGTAAATAAAATATGAGTCTATGATTTGCATTGCATTCTGTTTTAATTTACTTTTATTTACATTTTACACAGCGTCACAACTTTTTTGAACTGGGGTTCAATAACATTGCCCACCAGCATAATGTCAAATTTCATTACAGGACAGTGTTAATTTCGTTGCTGAAATATTTTCGTCATAGTTTTCGACAACGAACCATTTTTTCATGACGAAAACGAGACAATAACTAATAAAATCTACAGAAAGGATAAAAAAACGATGACGAAATTGATTGACACTTTAGTCAACGAATAAAAATAAGACGAACATGTTTGGCAGGGACGACATCCAATCAGAACTGATTTAGTTTTGTGAAAGGCGGGGACAAGTTAGGAAAACAACCAATCATAACTACTTTGGCGCGTATGGAGAGGCGGGATAAGCCGAGTAGCCGTCAATCAAACGCACACTTACAGACATGGTCTAAACCCGGGAAGAACTGTCGCTACTCATGATGGAACTAAGTTATCTAGACAATGTCAGCAGAGAGAAAGAGAGTTTAGCGTTTGTGTTTAGAGAAAATCACCACACCATGCTGGACATCAGCTCTCCAGCACCACCGCTCGCTAGCTTTACCGCTGCTAACGCTATCTTAGCTTTCTTAATCCTAGTCCTGCACACTGCCCTGTACATTTCAGAGCGTGTCCTGCTGTAAACGCTGTATTAACTCAGTAAAGTGGTGTTAATGGTCAGATTAGTTGGATTAGGTATGTGGGAAGCAGGTGAAACGCTATATGTGCAGAGGCAGAGTCGGGAGACTAGCTAGCTAACTCCAACCATCTGTGTTTGATGATCATGTCCCAAATCTCTCTGTACACTCTAGAAAGTGCACAAAACAGATTAGCTAGTTTTATTTAGAATTTATCAGTTCACGTAATGTGAACTCTGTGACCTAGAGATGTGGCAGTTTTTCATTAATTGATTTACTGTTATGCTAAATATTTTCATAGTAAAAAGTGATAAATGCAGTTAATGAAGATTAGTTAATCACAGAACATGTCATTTAATTAGATTGATAGCACTAGTAACAATTATGAAATAAATAAGAGATAAATAAAAAGGTGATACAAGGATAAAAAAAAAAAAATCACTTTGCAGTTACAGAAGAGCTCAGATGTTGTTTGTTAAATCTGTTTGTGTGTATTGGTCTTTCAAACATGAATAATATTCCATAACTGGTTAATAAATGTTTCATTTTGTGTAAGTATATATAATGATTTAAATAATTGAAGGGAACTAAAGAAAAAACATTACATTTACACCCTTTATATTTTAGTCAACTGAATCGACTGTAGACTTAGTAGACTATATTCTTATGATAATTAGTCGACTAAAACGAGACTAAAACTAAAAACTATTCAGATGACTAAAACTAAGTGACATTTTAGTCAAAAGACTACGACTAAGACTAAATCAAAATTTGCTGTCAATATTAACACTGTTACAGGAACTGAACAAAAGTTCTTAAGTTGGTGCATTAATACATAGTTCAAAAATGCATCAGGTGTGAATTATAATGTCGCTAACTGCCTTTCCCTGTCCACACTCTGCTGCTGCTCTCAGAAAGAAGTGTTAAACTGTCTCCCAGAGGTGATTCTCCTGTGATATACAGCTAGAAGACAACACACAGAGAAGCAGCTAGTGAGGCACTTTTAATTGCTGTTATGGATATCACACAGCAGGGCGCTCATTATCTGAGGGTTCTCTCACCCTGGGGCAGTGAAACCTGCTGCTGCTCAGCGATCTGCTACACTCACATCCACACATGGGTTAATCAGTGTCACACTGAGGAAAATCAACAGTTAAAGCGAGGAGCGGATGAACACATCTTTTACGTGCCTTTATGCATCGACGGTGTGGTTTTGAAACAGATAAGCAGATGTGAGAGAAAAAAAAACATCAGAAGTTTAGTTCTAGGTTTCGTTTGTTCCTGCTAGAAAGAAGCTCATATAAATATTTTTTTCTGAAATCTGCAAATTCTGCAAACTTATGCATATGTCTACTACATACAATATATTATTGTCCAGTACATTAGCTCTACATATGGTATAAATGGACAGAGTTTTGAAACCGCTGGAATGGGAATTATTTCAGTTCAAAAATATCCAGCCAACGGCATCCTGTGGGTAGCATCCATTTCTAAAGGACTAGAAGATGACTAACACGACAGATGGGCTATTATGTCTGAGTTTACACCTACAAGCAGGATCAGGACTTTTGCAGTTGTAGCCTATCAGATGCAGCACCACCACTTTAGTGTCCCTGCAGTGCTGAGTATCATCCACTTCCCAAATAATACAACTCTGTAATGGTCTAGTAAGGAACCTGTCCTTTGAAGAACAGGACAAAAGAGGGCCTATAAAGTCCGCAGAGAAACAGATGAACTACAGTCTGTAATTGTAAAACTACAATTCTTGAACTGTATATGATATGCAGAGCTGATAAAATGCATAATGTTTATAGTGGTAAATCAATAAATACTATATATTGGGTATGATTTTGCCTTACAATACCTACATATTTTACCCTTATATTTCACAATAAAGCTATAGACTAAAACCTTCCCTCATAACTAATGTAAGTTTGCATGCACTTAATAATCTAATCATTGAATTTAATTACCCAAGTGCATGTAAACAAAATCTAATCTTATAACATTATAATCTCATCTGATGTAAAAGTTTAGGACAACTCTGCCCCAACAACTCTATATAGAGGGATTATTACACAAGGCATTAACCAAGTGCCCCATGAAAATACAAATTAGATATACTGTAAGTGCCAATTTATTATAACATGCATATCCCATGGTTTTACATGATGGCACAAAAAGTGCTACAGTCTACAGACATGTCAGTAAGTATTTGGACAGTGACAGAAAATGACTGTATCCCTTAATTTTTCAACAGTTATTATATTTTTGTGAAACCCTAGAAAGTCTACACTTCGACATCTTGACTGCTTCATTTAAAATCTACTTTGGTGATCTACAGAGACAAATTTATAAAAGTTGTCACTGTCCAAATAAATCAAAAAAAGTTCAGAGTGGGAGAAAAATGTTGTTTTCAGGGGCACCTTTCTCAGCTCAGCAGTGATATTAGCAAGGTGTGTTAGTGTGTAAAATTAAAGTGCTGTCAAAGATTCTTTTTAAATTGCTAAGAGCATTTTTTGTCTTTATCTGTTTCCCATAAATCAGATTTGGAAGGACAGGAAAGACCTCTGCAGGGTGGATGTCAGGTGACCACGGTGTGTTTTTAACTTGTCAGTTGGAGGAGGGATGTGAACAGTGTTTGCAAAGAACCAATGGGTCAAGTGTGCGTGTGTGTGTATGGTTGGACTCTCAGGTGTGGCCTCTGTTTGCCTGCAAATCAGGTGATCATTTTGCTCTGTTGACCTGCAATTCAGGCAGACCCTACATAGATTTTATTATTATCTGAGTCTGATCTCTATTTTGGGACTCACTAACCAATTAATAATCTATTTAGCCAGACATTAGAAGTCCTGTTAACATATTTCTTACGTAATATGTCTGACAGATCGAGTTTGGAGGTCAAATGATGATCACTCCAGAAACTATTCCAGAGTTCAATGCCTGTGTTCTATACACCTCTCCAGTCGATGTTTGGCATGATAACCTTAGAACTACAGCAGCTCAGCCATGGAAACCCATTCCATAAAGCACCTGAAAGCTTTTGACATTGCCGTTTGGAATCCTGCAGTGAACGTTGCATTTGAAGACAGATGATGCTTCAGCGCTCAGCGGTCACATACTGTGAGCTTGTGTGATCTACTGCTTTGCAGCTGAGCTGTTGGTGCTTCTTGAAGTTTCTATTTCACAATAACAGCACTTTCAATTGACTGGAACAGCTCTAGCAGGGCAGAAAGCTGACAGCTATGTTGTAAAAATTGTCATCTTTTGACATTGCCAGTCACTAAGCTCTTCAGCTCAGCACATTCTACTGCCAGTGATTGTCTGAGGAGATTGCATAGCTGTTTGCTTGATTTGATGCACCTGTCAGTAATGAATGTGACTGAAATAGCCTTATTCACTAATTAGAATGCCTATCCACATACTTGAATGCCATGTAGTGAATGAGTTGAGTGATGTTTTTCACAGTAGAACTTAGCAATTAGAGAAGCAGACTGCTTTATGTGCCCATGTGGCTAACTTGAAAATGACATGCAATTTTGGAGATTTGTTCTTGGTCTGAGTTCTACCCATTCCCATACAGATATTATGCCTATTATGCCTACTTGTATGACAAACAAGGCAATAAAGCCAACATTTCAGGTTACTTTATGATTGATTGTTTTTGCTATGGTTAGTATTTAATCAATCATGTAATGTTCTGCAAGCAGTGACCAACTTTAGCAATGTAGAAAAAATAATCACTCTGATTACTTCAGTGAAAAGTATATCCTGGGGATGAAAGTATATCCTGGGGATTGTGTGCTGATTCCGAGCCCTACCTATGAAAATGCGTTTCGTGGTCCATGCTGTGTAACAAATGTTTTGTGTGAAAAAAACAACACTGGTTAAAGCACAGTAATGGCACTTAGGACTCTGACAAGGCCTGATGAATGGTGAATTTATTTTTAGGCCTTTGAGAGGCCAGTACTGCAGTGTGCTTCAGAGAGCCAGCATTGCATAAAGTCCTTCAAGCACAAGACGGAGAGGCTGAAATAAGCTGAAGCATTGAGTATAAGTGGGCATCGACGTGTATATGTGCGTGTGGTGGCATTTTAATATATTTCTTAATTTATATCAGAAAACACAAGGGCTCGCACACATTGTGCACCAGGCAGTATATGCTACATAAGTGACAATAATGACCCATGTTTTGTAAGGAAGATAAGTAGCTGTTATATAAAAGATTCTATTAATTGCATAATGCGCATGATCGACTGTTACAGTTGATTTGAATTAATGGACATCTTTCAGCGCTGCATGATGTTAATGTCATGATTTTAACCATGTGACCTGTTCACCTTGGATATGGCCATTTCTGTGCCTAATTATACATTACATACAAGCTTATATAACCAATGCGTTGATTACCCTGCTCTTCTGTACATGCTTATATAAACCAGCTGTTCTGACCTACTGTTCTCAGATTTTCATTTTTGTTTACTGTGGGTGAGAGCTTTGTAAACCTAATTGGCTCTAATCAGCAGGAAATAATAAACGGGGGCGGCGGTTCACAGGGTTAGAACCCCACAGCAGGCACAGGGGATTTAACTTATGAATGCTTTGTTCACACACATTTGGGGAGGGCGAGAAGAAGATATGTTGTTGTTCCTGTGAAATCACGTCTATATTAAGGGTTTTAGTATATTAAGTGTGCTTTATATATGCTAATACACTAACATATTTAATGAATTAGGGAATATTGTTAGTTTTTCTAAGACACTGAATAGCATATGGGCCAATTAATAATGGCCTGTGAATGACAACTAGTGTGTAATTGTCTGCAATTTTAGCCTCAAAAAATACTAACATAATTTACCCATTGATTGATTTTTTTTATTATTTCCAAACCATGAATAAATTTTTAATATCTGGTACTGTTGTTTTTTTTTTTTGCATTCCACCTTATTCTTATACCTCTGAAAAGTGTTTATTATTTTATTTGCCATATAGACCATCCTTATTTTGCAGGGAGAGAGATTAGCCAATGTAAACCTAAACAACAGTGCATCTGGGGTTGTGCATCATTTTGTAGTTGGTGGAGATCCCCGAATTCTTTGAATTATAAGGTTGTTTAGTGGCTGAACTCTAAATAATGCTACATGGAAGCTAAACACTATTGCTTGTTGATTTAATGGTGCATAAATGTCCACTACTATATTTTAACACTATTAAATATCCACAGTAGCTCACTTACATTTTAGGCTACAACTGCAAAAGTCTACCAAACTTGACAAAGCCAGCAGGTTGCTTAGAGGATTTTGCCAGTTTTATTATGTTATTATGGTTTACATGAGTCTTTGCTTATATGTAGCAATATTCATTCATTACCATCTTTACTGGTCTTGTAATTCAGAGGAGCCAGTAAGGAGTAAAGGACAAACATATAAGGTTTAAAACATTTTTGTTTACCCAAGGAAACTGTGGCAAAAGATCCCAGGAAACCCACTGTTCCTTATTTAGCCATGATGCTGGCTATAACATGGTGTCATTTTGTCTAATAGACAAAAAGTACAAAAGATTTTTGCATTAGAGAGTAGTGCTAAAAGTTTCATGGCAGTTGTCAAAATCACTGTTTGCTTAATGAACTCAGCATGATCAAAGGACAAAAAGAAAACAGAGATGGTGATGAGGCTTCCAGGCATAACTGTGTGCACACACTTCATGTATAAAGCTCATGATGCCAGTACTAAGGTGCCGACAGTATGAAACCATTCAGAAAGTTCTGTCAAAATACATTCACCATCCATTTTTACTTTTCATAATAGAACTCTGTGCTTGGTAAAATACAGCACTGAAGGCTCATGAGAGATGTAGACAAGAATTAAGGAATTTACCAAGAGTCATATACCAAGATGATCACTGCATGCATTCTGCTCTCTCAATTGCTGGGAAAGCCTGAATTATTAATTAATAGCTCTAAATATGCATAAGCTCTACCTGGGAATTTTCTCATTTAATAATGCATGATTGATTTGCATATCTGTGCCTTCCTCTGTCTGCTATTCATCATCTCAGACTAAGAAGGATGTTTTATTTGCCGTAAGACCCGTTTATATGTGTAATGTAATCACTTGTTAACATGTTAACAAACCTCACCAAGTATGGTAAATTCAAAAAGGGGAGGGAGGAAAATTATTGGGGGATTGAGTTGTCCAAACTTTAGCACATGACTATACAAACCAGTATCAGCATTTTTGCCCACAGTTGATAAATTGCATTGCTACAATATGTTTCATTAATGTAAGAAATAATGCACAAACATTAATATAAGAATATTTGTATTGCAATGTATAAAATACTGTTCAATGTAGAGGAGAGAATTCTAAAGACTAATGCTTAGGACTAAGGAAATTGTGTTGTGGTGGGGTCTGGAGAGCACATCACACAAAGGGCGATATCAAACTTATGTTGAGGTCTTGGCCCTGGACTAAATCATCTTATGGCTTTATAGGTATGCACACACTGAACTTCACAGCAAGAAAAATCTAGTAATTTATGTTACAGTCAATCACAATCCTTACACTCTCTTTCCTAAACATCTTCTTCATCCACAATTGCTTTGGTCTCTTTTAGGGTTTTTTAGTAACAGGCTAGTTCCTATGAATATAAGCTCTCTTTATGCTCCAGATAATCAAAAGGGTCCTGATACAGTATTTCGAAAAACAAATTCAAAATGTCAATCACTTAAGCTAAAGTCAAGTCTATTTTTTTTATAGAGCTTTTTACAACCATGTTGTCACAAAGCAGCTTTACAAGAGTTTAAAAGCATGAAAACATCATGAAAACAAAGTCACAACACTTCCACTGTGAGCAAGGAAGATTCGATGATGGCAAGCAAAAACTCCCTCAAAACTGGAGGAAGAAACCTTGGAAGGAACCAGACAAACAAGGGGAGACCCATCCTCCTCTGGTCAAACAGTATTTAGAGTTATTACTGTTCGAATGGGTCTGAATGGGAAAAGCAAAAGACAGAAGTCATGGTCTTTAGTGATCTGTGAATTGTCTACTTTTGTAAGCATTAGATATAAGATTTAATTGAAAAATATCCCACTGTGATAGCAAGCTTTAGCTTAGAATGTTTAATGTTTGGCTTTTCAAGTTTTCTGCATCTTTATTTTGTAAATTTTAGCTATCCATTTGTAATGTATGTCATCTCCACTTAGGTAGATGTTTTGTTGTCAAGAATGGATGCAGTGTTGCAGTGGTGGTTGGGTTCATGTTAACCTATGCTCTTGATAATGTGTAAGTAATTTTTCTATTGGTTTGTGTTACCCTGATAGTCCTGACCTAGTTCTGGGGTGTCATAGTTTTAATCTCTCAAAAATGAAAGCTCAATGTACCATTTGTGTAATGGTGGCAGTTGTTAGGTGCCCCATTGATCTATATTTTTTAAATAAACTTCTGTTCATGTTTTTTCCTGTGGGAATGTATTATCTATATCTGAAATCCTTGTAATTATTTCTTGAATAATTAATGATGTATAAATGTTTTTACTGGAAATTAAAGTAATAAAGAGTGTTCCTTTATTTTTTGCACAGTAATGTACATTATTTATTAGAATGGTAGGGCCAGGGCAAAACTAAAGCAAACTTAAAACTCTAAACATGTCCTCGCTTGCATTTGGGGTAACTGATATGAACATAAGCAAAAACACAATAAAAGCAGTCTAGACAGTTTTCTCATTTTGAGAGTGTTTTTGTGGCAAAACAATTTAATTTCAAACAACTGTTTGCCTGTGACTGCCATTTGCTGCATCATTTCATTATGATGTCTGATGTTACCTGTTTCCACTGTACTTCTAACAAATGTTATTTATAGCTATACTAATCTGGCTTGTTTGTGCGCTCTCAGCACTTTGTCTGTTTCTTGGGATGTTTCTTATCCTGACTTTATCAAATGTACCTGTTATTTTTAATCTGATTATTACTCTCTCTCCCTTGCTCTCCACCTGTTCTGTCTGTTTGGGGGTGAATAATGACGCTCCAGCAAACACACTCAGTTCTGAAGCAGGGAGAGTGTGAGACACTTCAACGCTGCTGAGAGCGTTACATAAGCTCACAAATGGATGGAAATTTAAAAGAGGGTGGCGAGAGCGCGAGAGCTGCCGCACTTGATCTGGAAGCGAGAGAGAACTTTCTTTGGACGTTTATGAAGCTCAGAGAGAGTTCTAGAAGAAGTGTGCATGGAAGCCCTTTCCTCAATTAGATACTGGAACGAGACTGTCAGAACTCCTGCCTATGAATATGAAAGATTGCAGGGGTATCAGGCAATGTGTGTGTGTGTGTATGATGGCTAGCCTGTTACTGTATTTTCATTAGAATTCCCACTGTGGGACAGTCCATCCCTCACTTAAGGCTTTATAGTGGAACTAATTGGTTGGAAAAAAGTTCAGAAAGTTAGCTTGACATTAGCATCTTCAGACCCAGAGTTTCCGTTCCCTACAGAACCAGGGCATAGGGAGAGATTAGAGGAAGTAATCAGCAGGATCTGTGGTCAGGCTGCTGTGTGACAGGTAGATAGGGAGGAGCTCATGTTAAATGAGTTGAACGAATAAAGGGAGATGGTAAAGCAAGGACATTCTCTCGCTCTCATTGTCTTCCATCATGCATCACTACATTCTTTGTTTTTAACTTCTCATTGTTCTTACGCAATACTGAGTTCTTCTAGTATTACTACCACTACTTTCCCCTTTCTTCCTTTCTTCTTCTTCTTATTACAACTACTACTTCTGCTTCTTCTATTACTATTACCACTATTACTTCTGCTTCTACTATTACTACTGCTACTACTACTGATTCTACTATTACTACTACTACTACTACTACTTCTACTATTACTACTACTACTGATTCTACTATTACTACTACTACTACTACTTCTTCTACTATTACTACTACTGCTACTACTATTACAGCTACTACTTCTGCTACTATTACTATTACCACTACTACTACTACTATTACTTCTACTACTACTATAACTACTGCTAATGCTACTTTTACTACTACTACTTCTGCTCCTACTACTGCTAGTACCATTTTTACTTCTGCTTCTTCTGCTACTACTACTCATACTATCGTTACTTCTTCTGCTACTGCTGCTACTACTACTATTATTACTTCTGCTTCTTCTACTACTACTATTTCATCTGCTTCTACTACTGCTAGTATCATTTATACTTCTGCTTCTTCTGCAACTACTACTAATACTATCACTACTTCTTCTTCTGCTGGTACTACTACTACTATTGTTACATTACAACTACTACTACTGTTACTTTCAGAACTACTAAAATAATTGTTATATTTTTTACTACTTCTTTTTATTTTACTACAACTTCATCATCACCTCACTCTCTCTTACACTTTCACATCAAAGCAAAACTTTTAATTAATCCAATTCAGACAGGCATGCTGAAAGATTGGATGTGTATAGAGAGAAAGAGAGAGAGAGAGAGAGAGAGAGAGAGAGAAAATACACACAAGATTGACTCTGTGGAAGCAGATCACTTGATTAAATAAAACCTTAATGTATCACAATAGAGCCATTAGCATCTTTTGATTTTGTTTTTATTTTATTCCTAGAAATTTTGGAGCCTTCCTATTGGTCCATTTATATTTGTGTTTTTACACTATTTAAAAGGCAGCTGCTTTGTTCTAATGATGCAAAAAAAAAAAAAAATTTGAAAAGCAACCATGTATATGGTATCAGCTTTATAAAGTGACAGGAGTCAATGTTTTTTTGCCAGTGCTCAAACTTTTGTTTGTCAGTAAGAATTTTCCACAGATGTGGAGGTGTGCTCTTATACAATGCATTGACATAATGAGCAATATTCATAAATAGAGTATAGACAGTGAGTAGAGAGTATAGACAGAATAGAGTATAGACAATATAGTAGACAGTGGCTAAAATCTAAAGATATGGCTTACACAGCAGTGTGGGATTTCCCCTCTGTAATGTTGCACTTAAGGTGAAAACTTCGGTATTCAGATGTCCATTACCTCAGAGGATTGTGCTACAAGATCTGGTCAAAAACTCTAATAATATTTTCTAAACTAATTTGCGCCGATATCAGTCAACCTTCATTTATACTCGGAGTATATTGAGGGTGCCCTTATTTACAATTTGTCGCTGAGATATACAGAATAATGATTAATAAACAATTGCAAAAATGTATAAAAGGTAAATGAGATATAAAACAAAGTAAGAACATTTTAATTATTAAATATGACAAACTATTTAAGTAAAAACAAAATGTATAAAGCAAAAATAATAAGAATAAATAAAAGGATGTTAAAAGTTCATAAGCAATAAGTAAGAAATAACTACAAATAAGAAGAATAAATAATCAATAAAAGTATGTGGTCTTTGCATTGTATTCTACGCCAAGAACAAAATTATACATCAGATACCAAGGGTCCTTTGAGGTCACATGCTACGCATGATATGTTGACTATTTGGAAGGGTTTGGTGCAGTGGTTCAAAAGCCATCCATAAAACATAATTTATACTCTGGTGCCCTGTGTGGACTATCTAGTTTCCTCCCAGCGAGCAGAGGTTGCAATGTGGTGATAGTAGTTGTTTGATATGTTTTCTACCCATGGTAAAATTCATTTTGCTGATAAAACACTATCATATAAGGTGCCGCTTATACAAACCACTGAAATTAATTAAATGAATAGTGACCTTTTATGTGGCATATACTTTTCACCAATTTGTCATTATGAGCTTGATAGTACAGTACACCCTCATTGCACATACCCGAGTCATATTACCATATATAGCAGTGACTGGCAATAGCATATGAAGCATTTAATAGCTGTTCTTTAAAGCACATCAGACCAAACCCTAACCAGTGTGCAGAAGTGCCTGGCGTTTCACTTGGGCATGGAGAGCATTATCAAGTTAATAAGTTTGCAATGGCTACAACCTGTCTGGACCTTATTACCAAAACTCGGCTGAGACAGTTCCAGGGGTTAGTTAAGACTTTACAGGGGAGCTGTTGCAGTCTCATCATCTGGCAAGAATCCATGGATGATGCAGTAATATCTTGCCCCTGTCTCTTTTCCTCCCCAGTATATGTAAGTTGGTTCTCTCTTAGTATAGAATGTATTCTTGTAGAGTGCTACAACCCAACCCTGTGTGTTTTGGGACTGAAACAGAGAGAGTGCAAGAAAAGGAGCATGTATTGTTTGTGTGGATATTGACCTTGTTTTTTAAAGGAACTATACATTATATTTCCTCCTAGCCTTTAAAAAAGCAAACTACCAGGCCTGTCGCAAACCTTGTCAGATTCTACCTGGTTATTACCGGCTCCAAGAGTTGTTTCCATATTAACCATATTCCAAATCCTTTTCAATCCTTGATGCTATATGGTTGTGATCTGGAAAAATGGCATGGTCTGAAGTCTCAAAAATAAGCTTTCTCTATAAGGTGTGTGTATTTCAAGCAAACACACCTTTGCTGATCTGAAAGGCATGATGTGATTGCCCAGAAGGACATGTCTCACCTTATTAACTGACCTCTCAAATCTCTCTATGAGTGTGTTTTTCTTTCCCATATTGTAAGATTTCTTTCCTCCTTATACTATAAAATACCTCCACAACTCACAGATGGACTTCTGTGTGGGTCTCTGGTCAGGGCTATTGTCATGGGCTAAGCAGTGTGTGTATGTGTACGAGAAGTCTTTGTACTCTTTTCAGGTTTTTGGTCCACACTGCCTGAACCACACACTGTCCCACGTCTTCCATGCCCTCTTTCTTCTCTTCTTTTCTCACTCTCCTCTTCACTCAATCTCTCCGTTTGTGTGGCGGTGGCACTGTAGTGGAAGTGTTTTGTTCTTGGGTCTGTGTCTACTCTGTTTTTGTCTTTGGTAGAAGCACACTGTAGACTTTTTTGAAGAAGTGTGTCTCACCATTTTGAACATTCATTCACAAAAAAATTAAAACTGATTGTTTTTTTATCACCAAATCAAACAACAAAATCATACACTGTGTATATACAATTGTATCCTGTGGCCCATCCATTGCTGCACAGTTTATTTTATTTTCTTACCCCTTGCACATAGAATGTATTCAGGGTTTACAGGTTGAAGATTCTGTAGTCTTAAGACCATGAGTATAGACTTTTATTTCATACTGAATAGATGGTACAATAGGCTATAGACAAGATGTACAGAGCACAGTGCAGAATGTTACAGTTACTTATTAGACTACTACTATTTACAGTTACTAGTTAGACTTACTAAACAAAGAAGAACCTAAACCTGTGAACCAGTTTTCCATAGTGCCACCTTGAAGCAGAGTAGTTTTGCATATCTAGTTATTTAAGAACACCAAAAAGAGATGTGGGTGGAGCAGTCTAAACAATGATCTTTGTATTTGTATGATCTTTCTTTCCCATCACGAACATTTACACCACACACTGCGTCTAAAAAGCCACCTGTATTGTATGTGACCCAATACACCCCTCCACAAATTGTTGTCAAATCATGTGGGCTTCATAGTTTGGGGGGACGTCTGGTCTCGTAGGGCGGGACGGTGTCCACCCCACGCGGGAGGGTGCCGCTCTGCTATCGTGCAGCATTGCCCATAGCCTGTTAGTTAGTCGGCAGAGCAGCGGAGGTAGTTGCTGACTGTCCAGAGCCGAGACCAGGCAGCAGACAAACAGGCTAAACCGACCGTCTGCTCGCTGCCTTGAGACATCACCTAGGTACAACTATATTGAGACTGTTTCACTGCCCCGAATTAAACACAAACTTAGAAAATCTCAATCAGTTTGTTTAAATAACTTAGTTAATATAAGAATATTAGATCCAGTGAATTAAGGTTTGGTTTATTTAATATAAGATCACTGAACTCTAAGGCTGTCATTGTAAATGATACAATAAGGTATCATAAAATTGATGTATTATGTCTCGTAGAAACATGGATTAAACCTGAGGAATGTTTGGCATTAAATAAAGCCACTCCTATAGGCTATAAGTATGTACACACCCCCAGACTGTTCGGTAAAAGAGGGGGTGTGTCATTTATAAAAATTCATTACACATGAGTCAGAAACACAATCTCACTTTCAATTCTTTTGAAATTCTTTTCATAAACATCACCAATCCTACCACTAACAGAAGTGTACTCACCCTAGTCAGCATTTATAGACCACCAGGACCTTATTCTGAATTCTTAAAAGAATTCATTGACTTTGTTACAGATCTAGCAGTGAGCACTGAAAAAGTAATAATTGCAGGAGATTTTAATATTCACTTTGAGAACTCAGCAGATTCATTAAAAAAGGCTTTCTCATCTATCTTAGACTCTGTAGGTCTCACACAGAATGTAATAGGGCCTACACATTCCTGTAATCACACACTAGATCTAGTTTTGACCTTAGGTGTTGATATACATAATCTTACTGTTCTTCCACAGACTTCAGTAGTTTCAGATCACTACCTAATTTCATATGAATTGAGTCTTAGTAAAAATGTATGTACATCACCCCGTTATTGCATTAAACGTTCAATAATGCCAAATACATCTCAGCACTTAATATCCTTCCAGATTTATCAACCATATTTTTTCTGTCATCAGACCCAACAGAGCTAGACAGACTAACTGACTGCATAGAAAATACACTCCGATTAACCTTAGACAATGTTGCACCTATAAAAAAAAAAAATTCAACAAGAAAAAGCTTGCTCCGTGGTACAACAATGAAATACGCACCTTAAGACAGGCAGTACGGAAATTAGAGCGCAAATGGAGAATGACCAAGCTGGAGGTATTTCACTCTGCTTGGAAGGACAGCCTTAGCAGTTACAGAAAGGCACTTATTAAAACACGCTCAGCATACCTGTCCACACTCATCGAACACAAGAAAAAACAATCCTAGAGTTTTATTTAGCACCATCGCAAAACTTACCAAAAATCAGGCAGGAACTGAACCTCAAATACCCGCTGACTACAGCAGCAATGATTCCATGGACTTCTTTAATAGCAAAATCGAGAATATTAGACAAAAAGTTCTATCAATACGAGTAACCCATTCTTCATCCGGTTTGGCTGAAACAGCACGAAATGTGGTTATAGAAGAAACACTAGAAACAATTTGTCCACTCCAGCAGAGAGAACTAGAAAAACTTATCTCTTCCTCAAATTCTGCTACATGCACACTCAATATGATTCCAACAAACCTATTGAAACAAGTATTACCAGCTGTTATTAAACCTATCTTAACTATCAACTCTTCTCTTAGTCTAAGTGCAGCTTTTGACACTATAGATCACACTCTTCTCTTGGACAGACTAGAAAATATAGTTGGAATCACAGCGGTATCCTGGTTCACATCTTACCTTAGTAATCGCTTTCAGTTTGTAAAGATAAATGATGTATCGTCTAACTCTACAAAAGTGAAATATGGAGTTCCACAAGGTTCTGTTTTAGGTCCTCTGTTATTTACACTGTATATGCTACTATTAGGCTCAGTTATAAATAGACATGGAATTAGTTTCCACTGTTATGCCAATGATACACAACTGTACATATCAGCCAAACCAGATGATAAATCCAGATTAAATAAGATAGAAGATTGTGTAAAAGATATTAGACTTTGGATGCTACAGAACTTCCTTCTTTTGAACCCTGATAAAACGGAAGTTCTCCTCCTCGGCCCAAAGGCTGCTCGGATTAAATGTTCAGATTTAATGCTAAATCTTGCTGACTTCTCTGTAGTTCCTGGTTCAGTAGCCAAAAATCTTGGTGTAACAATTGACTCAGATCTGAAATTTAATCAACACATAGGTAATATTACAAGAACAGCGTTTCTTCACCTGCGAAACATTTCAAAGTTAAGAAATGCATTATCTATGTCTGATGCTGAAAAGTTAGTTCATGCCTTTATAACCTCAAGGCTAGATTACTGTAATGCATTATTGTCAGGATGCTCCAGCAGGAACCTAAATAAACTTCAGTTAGTTCAGAACGCTGCAGCTAGAGTACTAACTAAAACCAGGAAATTCAACCGTTCACTCAGATCACAGGATGCTGGTTTTCTAATAGTTCCAAAAATTCAGAAGAGTTCAATGGGGGGAAGAGCTTTTTCCTACAAAGCCCCCAAATTGTGGAATAATCTCCCAGTTAATGTTCGGGACACACACACACACACACACACACACACACACAAACACACACACACACACACACATAGAAGTGACACAACCTTGCTCCTCCCTTCTGCAACTCCGGACTATATCTGAGATTCTGTATTTAAACATAATAATTATTGGATTTTACAATAGTTATTATATATAATAGTTAATATATAATAATAATATATCTGACTATTTGCATTTTTACAAATTTCTTTAACAATATCTGCTGCTACAATACTATATTAACCAAATGTTGTATTTCATTAGTGTTGCTTTGGCTGCTGCCTCAGTGACTGCTGTGTTCATGTACAGCAGGCTAGGCTATCTGCTAATATATCACCGTCTGTTACATCCTTCTTTGCACAACTTTACATATTCTCAGTACCATGTATTGTCTGACTTGTGTCCTGTTTTGTATTTATTGTCTTTTATGTTTATTGCACACTTTTCTCTGCACTGTGTATATTGTATTGTATTTATGCCTAGATATTTTTTTTTGCATTAGCACTGTAGTAGTAGTTTTAAGAAAATGTGATCAATAACTTTACACATTTGTTTTGATTGGTGTAGCTTATTATTGTTTATTTAATGGGATTGTGAGAATACAGCAGAAAAATAGAAAAAGTAACCCTTGTGTTATAACACTCCCATCACCATAAATGAAATGAAATGAAATGAAATGAAATGAAATGAAATGAAATGAAATTAAATTAAATTAAATTTAATTAAATTAAATGTTAAAAATGTGTTTTATTTTATTTCAGACTAAGTATAACCATTTTATGTAATTTTTTAATTCATGTCAACTGTTGACATTGTCAGTGTAGGCCTGATCATGGAGGAACAGGAGATAATGGAAGACCTGCCTAAACTTTGCCATGTTGATTTGATATATAAGATGCACTTTTGAAGCAATACAACAAATTATTATGAAGATTGATGGAGATGCTCCTCATGGATTTGAAAAACTCTTACAGTAAGGACTGATGGACTAAAATACTGATTTAATCAGATTCCCTGTCCCTCTGAAGAGATTTACAGTTATGACAATATTATGTTACACTGCAGTATGTGCTTCATGGTCAAACTTAAAAACCTGTTACCTGCTTTGAGGTAACAAGTAAATAAACTAGTTTTTAAGAAAAATAAGTTATTTGAATAAACTATTTTTCAGTTAAATTAATTTGTTGTTAATTTGCTTGTTATCACATGAAGTAATTTTAGGTTTACCCACACAACACGTTTTACATGTAAGTTTGGCAAACCAAGGAACTTCTGTTGAAACTTAATATAAATGTTAGCTAACCCAAACCCTCCTAGTCTGTTACCATAATCAACGCATGGTTTCCAGTGATGAAGAGCAGAAGGTGACAATCTCAAACTATGAAAAAGACATAGAGTCTTAAACTGTACATCTATGTGGTGTAACAAGCATTTTTAACCTAATCATCCAACTGTTCCTTGTGTGAAAGTGACAAATATTAACTTTAGTCAGAAAGCACCCTAGAACGTAATGTTAAATTACTCTCTGGCCACATCCCAAACTGCAGACTGCTACTACACGAAATGCGTAAAAAAATAAATATAATAAATAAACTAAATAAATGAATGAATAAATTAAAGGACACCTTTCAGTAGTGCTTTTAGTAGTGCAGTATGTGTTCCAGAGGGTGCTGTTTGGGACACAGCCTTACTGTCTAACATTAATATTAGTCTTGTCTAATCAGGTAAGCTTAATATACATTTTTTTAAGTATTTTATTTACATTTTACCGTTCAAAGAACAAACAGGACACTTCAATAAAATAAAGAAATAAACCCATTCATATCTGATATTTTCATCATATGCAATGTACTTCAGAGCTTGTTCAGCCAAGTCTCAAACTTTGGTACAATTTCTTTGTTCCATACCATTAAAATAATCTTGTTATCATACCATTCTGTATTGCCCGTGTCCTGCAGTGACCATAAGCCCCTATATTTAATAACCAACCTAAGCAATTGCAGGGTTTGGAGAGAGGTAAATTTTGTGTGCTTCAAAGTAACTACTAAACACCTCTGGCCAGAACAGGCGTAGTTTAGGACAGTACCAGAGTTCCTTGGGCAAGAGTTCCTTCATGACTCTTGCATTTAACACACTGGGGAGATACAGATAGATATACAGAATGTAACTTTGCTTGAGAATAATGCAGTCTACGTATTACTTTGTACTGAATTAACTGATAATTTAAGTTTATGGAACATGACTGTGCACTATGGAAAGCTTCTGTCCAGCAGTGATCGGATATATCTATTTCCAAATCCTTTTCCCATGACTCCTTTAGGTTCTGGGTAGATGAAGCATCTGCTTTTTGAAACTGACTCACAAACCTTGACACCAAACCTTTACTATCTGGATGTGAGGTCATAAGAACGGTCAGAAAAAATTGTAGGGGGGTATAGGTTTCAAAATTGGATATGTTGTTCTTAACATAACTGCAAATTTAGAAATATTGAAAAAATGCAATGAAGGCAGTCTAAAAGAAAAAAAAGAAGCAAAAATATTATCAATGTACAAATTTTCTAAAGTAATAATCCTTTTTCTCCTCCACAACAGAAAGGCCTTGTTTTTGATGGAGGGAAAGCATGATTAAAAGCAATAGGTGCTAAAACACTGGTTTCTGGAATCTTGAGTGTCTTTCTAATTTGATACCATATTTTAAGTAAATTTGCAATCACAGGGTTGTCTTGCAAAAAGCAAAGAGGGGAGAGAACTACCAACACTATACTGCTCTATAGCTAGCCATGCAGGGGTAGAGGCGGACACCTCATGAGGGTATGCATTCCTCCAATAAGTGAGGACCCTTGCATTTGCTGCCCAGTAATAACGCTGGAAACAGGGTAAAGTCAGACCTCAAATGTCCTTAAATTTACAAATGTGCTTTTTGGCTATACAGTTTACTTTATATCCCCAAACAAAAGGCATAATTACAGAATCCAGACTTGAAAAAAAAAAGATTTCGTCAAAAAAAAAAAATGGAGATTTTGAAACACTATTGCAATAACTAACACTATCAATGACAGTGGGAGTATTCTCCAAGCCTCAATGCTGCCTTTAAGCTTATTGTGCATAACTTTGTAATTCAAGTCATAAAGCAGTTTTAAATCTCTTGACACTGTAACCCCAAGATATATTATTTTATCTGTGACTTTGAAAGGTGGGGTTTTGAGAAAGTTCAAATAATCATACAATGACATATATCCACTCTCCCCCAGTTTACTGTTTATCCAGACATATTACCTAAATCCTCTATAAGTTTGAGCAGGGGTGGCAGAGATGTTTCTGGATCATAAAGGTAAAGGAGAACATCATCAGCAGAAATTTGGTGTTTTACCTTGCCCATCCTCAGTGGAATTATAAGTGCTCCATGGCCATTGCAAAAATTAATGGACTTAATAGACACCCTTGACGTGTTCCTTGAAAAAGAGGAAACTGTGGTGACTTGTCACTATTAGTAAGGATTGAGGCAGTTGGACAGAGATACAACATCTTAACCCACAAGGCCTAGATCATGTTCTTCAGCAAGAATGTAAGCTTTATGTGTATCTAAAGCCAAGATAGCAACTCTGTTGTGCTTTTCATATTTTTTATACACAATATTCATAAGCCTGCATACATTAAAGACAGAGAGTCTCCCAGGGATAAAGCCTGTTTGGTCCTGGTGTATAACGGAAAAATACAGTCATTTAATATATTAGCAAGAATCTTAGAGAATACTTTTTGGTTATTTCCAAGAAAGGCAATGGCTTTATAAAACTTTATGCAAAAACCATCTGGGCCAGATGTTTTGCCACTGGAAAAGCCTCTGATGGCTGCAGACACTTCGTCCAATGTTATAACAGCGATTCATTTTTGTTTTGCTGCATTGTTAAGCTTTGGGAGCTTTTTTGAACAGAGGAACTTTGTAATAACTGACAAATCTACAGTGCTCCTAGAGGTATACAGCTCTTAATGGTACTCCATAAACTGCTTGTTAATCTCCACAGGATTAGTAATCAGAGATCCAAATCTAGATTTGACTTTAGAGATAGCTCTACTTGACTGTGAGCCTCTGAGCTGATAGGCCAGGAGACATCCCGGCCTATCACCCAGTTCAAATTGCTTCTGTTTAACCTTTAGTAAAAGAGATGTATCTGACTAGATAGAATATTGTGATATTCGAACTTTAATTTCATTACACTTTTAAGGGTAGCATGCAGTGATGCTGCTCTGTATTCCTGCTCAAGAACTGAGAGCTGCTCCTCTATTTCAGATGACCTCTTGCGTTTCTGTTTCTTTTAAAAGCCTTGTAAGCTATTATTTGGCCCCCCATATCAGCTTTAAAAGAGTCCCATAATATAACACAATTTATTTGTCATTTCATTTCAGCATTATGCTACCTAAGAAAAAAAACATTTTTTTTGTTAGATTTCTATATAATCCAGATATTGCATGCATAATTTAGAAGTTTTCTTAAACAGTACCATGCAACGTGGTGTATCTTGTTTAGTTTGTAAAGTCACATTTAATTGGATTTATCTAATATTAAGCATAAGCTGTCATGCCTGCCCGTCCACGTGCCCCTGTTTCCGTTCTGTCATGTCCGCGTGGTGTTTGTTTGGTCACGTGTTTGCCGTAGTCCCGCCTGTCTCAGCTGTTTCTCGTTGTGTATCAGTCTTTTCACCTGCTCCCTCTTGTTAGTCCGTTTATATATACCCTGTGTATTCAGTCTGTCTTGGTCGATCATTGTTCATGTTCACGTTAATGTTCATGTTCTGGTTATTGTTCGCTGTAGTGGTAACTCTGTTCTTGCCCGTTCTATTGTGATTAAAACCCGTTGTTTATTTGTAAGTTAGCGTTTGTGTCCGCACCTGGCTTGCCTGATCCTGCTGCAGCTTCCCACCGTGACACATACATACAGATAATGCTGTGTTTTGTTTATTTATTGCAATTTACCGTAATTCCACAAATGTTTTTCTATGTCACTATACACACAGTGGAATCAGCTTATAGAGGATAGGGTGGGCTTTGATTCATATTAGCAAAAGTGTCCCCCAATGTCAAACCTGCTCCTATGCCCTTACTAATGGACATCATAAAGGGAGGGCAATAAACAGCACTTGTACAATTATAAACAACACCTATATTGTAAGTTTAACAGATAAAAAGACAAGTCATTGTAGCTACAAATAATGTTTCTAATAAACTGGCACCTTAGTATATGGCATTGTTACAAACAGTTAGAAAGTATTTTTGAAGATTGTTAAGTAATATTGTTAGGTATAGAAATACACAAACATATAGATAAGGAACAAACAGTTAGGAAAGTATACTGGCCTCTAAGTGTTATGTGTGTGGTACTGCAGGTAGAATGAGGGGGTGTATGTATTACAGCCAGATGGTAGGGCTATGTTGTTAACCGCTCTGCCTCATTAGCAATGGATTTTAGAAATGTATTTAACCTGAGTCTGAGAGTGATCTGGCAAGCATCTCTCTGACCTGCTGTTACAGTTATAGCCCAGCTGCTGCCCTCTGGCAGTCTTTTTTTTATTCAGTGTGTGTGCATGTATAACCTATGATTTTATAGACATGGTCTACATGTGTTTAGGGTTATACTTGTTGCAATGTGGCTGGTGTGTCATACATGCTATAATATATATGTAATACATGTTATAACATGACATTGGTGTGTCGCTCATTTTATAACCATGACTTTAGTGTGACATGCATGTTGTAATGTGACTTCCTTGTGTCATACATGTAATAATGTTGCTTTGGTGCATCATACAAGTTATAATATCACAGGTGCGTCATACATGTTATAATGTGACTATGGTATGGCATATATATTATAATGTGTCATATGTGTATCATACATATTATAATGTGACTTTTGTTGTGTCGTAGATTTTAAAACATGATTTTAAGGTGCCATACATGGTATAATGTGCCTTGGGTGTATCATGCATGTTATTTGTCTTTGGTATGTATGATACACACACATTATAGCATGTATAACACAACAGTTACATTATAAGATGTATGACACATGTATGACATGTCAATGTAACCTTATAATGTGTTAGAATGTTACTTTGATGTGTCATGTTATAATATTTTTAAAATTTTGGTGTGTCATTCACATTTTAACGTTACGATATAATTATAATGTAATTTGGTGTGTCTTATATAATAAAGTGTACCGTTGGTCTGTTATACATGTTATAAGGCTATTTTGGAGTTTCATACATGCTATAATATGTGTGTCATACATATGATAACATGACATTGGTGTGTTGTGTATGTTATCATATGACTTTAGTGTGCCATGCACATAATAACAAGATTTTAGTGTCATATCAGGCATGTCACACCTTTTAATGTGCATTTGGTGTGTCATGTATGTTTTATGCCGTTGATGTGTCATACATGTTATAATGTGACTGGTATGTTATGCATGCTATAACATGTCAGGTATGCCACACATATTAAATATGACTTTGGCGTGTCATCCATGTTATAATATAACTTAGGTGTGTCATTCATGTTATAATATGGCTGTGGTGTGTCCTACATGTTATAATATGACTTTCTTGGGTCATACATTAAGATGTGACTTTGCTGTGTCATGCACTGGGCTGTCAAAAATGTTAAAACATGACTGGGGACAGAAAAGGAGGCAGATATGTTGATATTTGCTGTAACAAAAACCATATACTGACGTTGCATTATTTGGTTATTTATTTGTAAGTTTAGACCAAAATGATATGTTACTGACAAATGCATTATGCATATGGAAAGGTGTATTGGCAGATGTATTTTGTTTTTATAAATAAAGGCACTAAAGGCTGCAGCCATGCATCACAGAAATGGAAAGAGTACAGAGAGAAAGAAAGAGAGAAACAGAAATAAATAAACAGGCAAAAACTGTAAATCTAATGTAATCTAACAGTATGCACATGTACATTTGACACATAGAAATGATTTGCGTCATACTCTTCAAATAAATCACGGCACCAAGTGGTGCATAATGATACGGATAATAAATATTAAATGAAATATTGATGCAACTATAAATGCTTCAGTAAACATTACTGTATTGTATTGCTTTGAGATATAGCCTACTTGTTCACTCCATTAGGAATATCTAACCTTCTCAGATTTCATTGCAATGATACAAATTATGTTGAAGCTATTCTCTCCCCCCCTGTGTGTGTGTGTATGTGTGTATGTAAAATAAGAGGGACAGGAAAAAATAAACTTTGACATGAGGTAAAGCCTGTGTAAGTGATAACATTCAACCTTCATTCGCCCTCAACTAGACCAGCCTTGCCTTTACACTTTTTTTAAACCTACAGTACTGCTATTTTTCTCTTCTCTTCTCTTCTCTTCTCTTCTCTTGCTCTTTTTTCTTTCCATTTCTTTTTCCTTTCTCCTATTTTCTTCTCTTCTCCGCTTTACCTTTATTTTCTTCCTCTTTCTTCTTTTTCTGTTTTTCCTCTTCTCTTCTACTTCCTGTCATTTTTCTCTTCTCTAAAAAGGTCTTGTTTTGTTTTGAAGGACGAGCTTTCTGTTTACTTAGTGTTTTTTTCTACCAGTTCAAAACAACCAGAATTTCAAGAGCCCAAAACATCAAAGAATAAAGAATACCTAATTCATTTGTCATTTTTTATTCTTTTGATGTGTGTTTCATGTTTTCAGCTTTGCTTAAAAATATCAACTACAGAAGCACCCTTTGATTTCATAAAATATAACATATGATTTATAAAACAGCCATTTGGCTCAGGATGAGAAGATGCCCTGATACCTAGAGGATATGATTAATAATTTTACAGCAACTTAATAGTATAAATGTATGTTGCTTCCTTACAGACTACTACAGCTGTATTTAATAATATATATACCTCGATACTTAGATATATCTGGATTGTCTATGAATGTATGTGAATGCTAATAATGTTCAATATTAAAAACCCACAAAATATGTCTTTTTTAAATCATTGATAACTCTCATTGATCTGCTGTAGTGCTTGTGCTAAGGGAAAAGTAAGCAGATCACCACCTTTACAAAGCTTACAAGAAAATGACAGAATTTTGGTTTAGGCTCAGGTTTCCTTGTGTTTTTTCTGGTTGTTCTGAGTTACTGTTTTGTTTTTGCTTGACATCGAAAGTTGGAAGTACAAACCTGTACCCATTGATACAGAATGTAAATCATATGTAAAGGTAATTAATTGCATTATGCACAGTATAACTTATTACATAATTATGTAATGACATTCAAATATTATAGCAAAAAATGAATAACGTCTCAGGATCATTTGTTTACCTTTGTAAAGAAAAAAAGAAACCAACAGTTTGCTAATGGATCTTATGTCATCATGTGTGCTTTAGTTGTTTCTAAAAGAGCTCCCACTCTTCCACTCCCACTCTGATCTGGCTCTTTTCAAACGGTGGACTCACAATCAGCTGATGTACAGACGATAGAAAGCCAATGAAGCCTTTAATCTGTAATTTCTTCATATCAGAAATTCTGTTTGTAAAAATATGTAAAAATTCCAGCTTTACCATCAGTGATTAAACCCATTCAGAAGTGTGTTTTTGCGTTATATGTAGTAATTCAGTAACAGTGAAGGGAAAACCATGCATTGTTTTAGCAGTAAATGAAATTTAGCAAAAATATAACTTCCTGTCAGGAAACTGCAGATTAAAAGCTAAAACTTATCATACTATGTTAGGTTCCAATCTACTGTAATCAACATTACTATTTAACCTTTAGGTTTGCTTTGCTATGCTAATGAGTAATGCTATTGTCTATTCTTCCATTATGGCTATGCTTTTTGCCGGTGGGCATTATAGCTTAGAGATGCCCTCTTTTTTTCATTGTTTGACTGAATGTAATGTCAGGTAGCTACTACATTTATATATTTATCCAGAGCAACTTACGCCCACGCATGAATTCTTCTGGACCAGCTCATTTGTATTATGCCCTGAAGTATGCACAAGCCACTGCACTTTTTAACAGTCTATTCTATCTATTGTCGATAAAATAAAGATATTTTAATTTAAGGAATTCCTTGATATGGAGAGTTTTTTTCTCTATAGTTTCCCCTTTTTGAATGTTATCAACATAATTTGTCATAATCACTATGGACAATAGCAAAAGATTTCAAATCTTCGTAATGCCTTAATTCTTTGTCTTACCATGTGTGAACACCACAGAAACTTAGTGGCAACACTTAGCTACACTTAGTACTGTTAAATTAGGCCTCATTAAATTAGATTTTTTTTATTGTTTGTAATGTTTGTGGTATGTGGCAGAAAAAGCAAATTATACTACATCATATACAAAAGAAGCATTATCCCTATAAGCACACAGTTTACTAACCAGTGGAAAGCTTTACCTTTTACACATTTAAGCAGCATAATTTATCCATTTTTTTTAAACAATCCGCTTGGCCCACATTTCTTATGTGATTATATATCATATTCATGAAATCATGTTTTAATGTGCATGTGAACTAATCATAACTGCAATATCTAAACTTGAGTTGACAAAGAAAGCCTATTAATTGTGTTATAAAATGAATTAACTACAGTGGAATTTGGTTTTGTGTAAGTAAACCTTATTCTGCAACTCTATGTACGTTCTGAAGATGCTGTGTGAGACTTCAAGTCAAGGGAAGTCCCCTCTGCTAAAATACCAAACTAAATTAATTTGTAAATTATGATGCTTCCACCTTTAAGTAGTGTTCGTCATTTGCTGACATTGTACATGTAATTCCAATGCATTTAGTTCACACATGAAAAAAGTAAATTAAATAATTGTTCATATAGCAGTTCTATTGTGTTTATTCAAATTGTTTTACTAAATTTGACAGGTTTGCATCACTTTTATGTTTATCACAATAACTATCAAGTTTATTTATATGGGATCATTTACAACCAATGCTGTAACAAAGCAACTTTGCAAAACATCTGCGTTCCAGCCCCCAGTGAGTAAGCCAAGAGTAACAGTGTCAAGGAAAATCTCCCACTGAGCTAGAGAAAAAAATCTTGAAAGTAGCAAAGACTGAAAAAGGGGAACTTATACAATCATATACAATCTTTAATACTCTAATGTCTCAGCAGCCAGCACACAAAGGGGGCATCAAAGAAACACTTGAAGTCATTGTGAAATCTCATCAGTTTGATTTGATGAGATTATTTTAGCATTATTTTTTAAAAATACACTATATGAACAGATGTTATTATAGGATGTATTCACGCAGATGTTAAAACATAGACAATAAAACATTTTTTTTAAACATTATTTTTATTTTTAAAAATAAGAGCCGGTTTTGTTGAATTTTATTACATTAACATTATTACAATTGATTGTAACATTAAAAAATGTATGCTGTTAAACCGACACCATTAGATCCATGCAGTTTTACACCTCTGGTACATGTGATATAACTATATGTTTGGCCATGTTGATTTAACTGGCTCGCCTCACTGTAAAGATATTTAACAGATAAAAGCTGGGTTCATTAGGTAGTAGGTCGACCATGACTGTTTAATCAGGTTCATACAAAGTCCCTAGAGGATAGCCAAACAAGAAACTCTTCGGCTCTTTAAACCAACAGCTTATGAGGCCCACAAGATAGAATATCCAGTGCAAAGAATGACCATTGTCAAACAGATGGGGTTAAGGCAGAATATAGTCAATACTGCTGCCTTTCATGGGTTTCTACCACCTGTTCTTTTAAGGACTTAATCAGAAATAGATTTGAGTAACTCTTTTACACTTACTGATGAGTAGCCTAAATGCGTCTACACCGAAAAGCACTTGTTTTTGTGTTTAATTTTAAAATGATTATTGGTTAAGCGTGCAGAAAACTAGCCCTCTTTTTGCCCACTTCAAATATTCTTGTCATTCATCCATAGGGAGCAAATTCCAGACAATCGAATACAATTTGACAGACAAAATCTTGGCATGAACATTATGGCATGAATGCTTTTGATAGCATATGAAATGCATCACAGTGCACTGGAGGATTTTTATTTTCGTTTTGACTGTGGTTTGTCTGCTGCGTCATGATGAATCAGAGTGTGACGGTGTTGGCATGAGAATAACGGCAACTAATGACCCTGTAATACCTGTGGGAAAGCAACATCAGATCACGCTTGCACACACACAATCCCTGAAAACCTTTCGTTCATTTTAAAAAGGCCGTCCTCAGGCGCCCTTACAAATCCCAGATTTTCATCAGGCCATTCTGTGAGACAGAAGAGAATTAGCGGTGAGCATGTACCATTTAGCTAATTGGCAAAAATTCTGTGTAATGTTCCTCTTCAATATGTGGGCTGTCTGTGGGCTCTGTTTGATGTGCTCTGGGGGGCTGTAGAGGGAAGCTATACACACTCTTTAGCCACACTCTTTTGAACAGTTTCCAATTTTCCACTCCTACATTTATCTGTTCCCTGTACTCTTTAGTGCCTGTAAAGAATTGTTTCAGAATGTATGTGTGTGTGTTCTTCTTTAGATATTTTTAGGAGGGCAATTTTGCTGGTTGCATACATTGTTTTCACCATACATGACTTTTTTTGGCAAATCTAATAAAGCAGAAAAAGGCTAAGGTTAGGGTTAGGTTTGGGTGTAGTATTATTTAGCAACAGTAATACAGTAGTAAGTTTATGACACATTGTGGGAACCAAAACCTGGTCATATACTCACACTGTGGAGACTTTTCATTCTGATAGGGACCACAGGCTGGTTAGGGTTAAGGTACTGGTCGTTCTGGTTAAAGTCTGTGTAAGTCTCTAGGGCATGAATGGAAGTTTAATTGCATGACAATTCACAGAAAGAAACTCTGTGTGTGTGTGTGTGTGTGTGTGCATATGTGTGTGTGCATATGTGTGTGATGTTGCTTTAGGCCTACACAGAATATTGTGGCTGCAGTGTTTTGGAGCTGGTGTGAATTGAGGTTGGGGTTTTATGGAAAGCGCTTCGCTAATCTAATGCTCAGTGCAGTCAGCTGCATTGCCTTTAGCCACAGAGTCTTTACAGAGTCTCCGCTCTCTATTACTTCCTGCAGTATAGATTAAGCGCCCAAAATAGACCAGATAAAAAGTCCATTTCTCAGTCTTGTGAATGTGCACTTGCAATCGAGAAACTTAAATTGTCTATACAGGTTTTCTTATGCTAACATCACAAGATTTGTATTTTGCAGAAAATGATCAGCTGTTGGATTTGCCTGATGACACTGATGATAACACTTAACACTCTAGGTCAGCCTCGAATGACATTCAATGGTTTTGGATCCAAACGTACATTAAAACAAGAAACATTTTTTGGCCTTTGTCATACATCAATGCACTTCACAAATAGTACTGTGACACTTGGCAACATTATATTTGTTCTAATGATAAATGGTGTTCTTACTGGTAAAAATACAATGCAATTTTGGGTGAAGCATGGATAGCTCAATGCCCGTAATATAATATAACATCTCTGTTTTAGCCCCTGCTGTCTGCAACACACTGATAATATGCATGGTTGGAGTTCTGTTTGAAATGATTTACAACAGATTTCCTTTGGATTAATACAAATAGCAATTGTTCATGATAGATCATGACAATCATGATGCAAGCATGACCATCAAGTCCCAAACCTAAACATTTTCTTCACTAACACAAAGGAAATACGTGTTTTTCACCATGTGTTTCTTTTTTTCGTTTTTATGTGGGTATGTGATCGGGTTTGTTTAATGCATCAGACTACAGATGTGCTTACTGTATGCTGATAACTCACATACTGCTTGCATGTTTTGACTAATTCAGTCCTCCATTACTGTAAGATCTGAGATTTGGACTGAAATGAATTTGAAGTGACTAAGCTCTCCCTACACGTATATACCACATACATGGACAATGGCTTCTACAATTTAGCTTGTGACTGAGTTATCCAAATGTCTTGTTGTGTTTCATTGTTCGTTAAAGACTGTAAAGAGATGGCCTTTTATTAACTATCCAAATTAATTCTTCATTTTATTAGGTTAGCATTGCACTTTAATTGTATGTTTCCTATTAACACATGCTACTTGCTATGCATGCACACCACTGCCACCAGTAAGAAATATTGATGTGCTAATAAGTTGTTGGTGTTATGGACGTTATTTGTGCTCATATTTTATATGTGCATTACGTGCTGGGCTCTGGGGTTAATGGGTGCTTCTGTATATCATGCATGTCTGTATCGCGGTATCTTCAAGAATAAAGCTTATACTCTGAACTGGTCTCTCTCTTCATTTTGAAGGCAAGAAAAGAAGTTTTTACAATTACAACAGAATTGTAAAAGTGTTTTTCTAAAATATAAAGAGTATATCTATTCTATATACTGCCTTTAAGAAAATACTTTGGCTGAATACAGATACTTCTTGTGTATTCTGTGTATTCTTAATATACTTTTTAAATAGATGGATTCCATAACATCTCAACCTAGAATGCACTGGCTGAAAACTGCAGGACGCTGTAACAATATTTCCTTGAGTTCATTCCAGTAAGCATTGTGTGTTCAGATGATTCCAAGTTTTTTCTTTCGTTATATCATTTTTGGTTTTACTCCTTGTTAATATATTTGACATTAGTAGGCTGCGTCCTAGCCTTCTCATACAAGCAATTATCTCAAATTGAGCAGAATTAAAAATGGATTTATACTGTTTTGGTAATTGGTTGAAATTTTGTGTAATGGAGATATAATTTTATGTGATTGAGAGTGGAGTGTGTTGTAGATTGGAAAGATGTTGCGAACTGAAAAATAATCAAGATTTTGCAGAGGATTCTCAAGTGCTTAATACGCAATATAGCACATACTCTTGGACACTGATGATCGGCATATTTCATCTGGCCACTGTTAATAAAACCATCAGTGTTTCCTAAAAAGCTGAACTATTAATTGCTAATTAACTTGAATGCTATTAACTATATTATTTGTCCTTAATATTCTTGTCTCTAAAACTTCATTATAAAGAGCTTTTCAGAGTGCACATTAAAATGGGCACATGGTTGACAATGATGTATCGAACGTTCTCTATCCCATACACTAATTGGACGGATATCTTAGTTTTACAGGGTGTGACAGATGGTGTGTGATTGTGTGTGTTAATATATGTGTGTCTGTGTGTGGTAGAGAGATAAGTTGTCAAAGATTTACAAACCACAATATGCATCCACAATGTGTCTGAATGTTCTATTCAGTTTACTAAGACTGCATCTTGTTATTCCAATTGCACATAGCGCTGCCTACTCACAAATAGAATTTGTCTAAATGTGACTTGAAGCTGATAAAATTAATAAAGGGGGTAGACACTGCTTGCATGTTTTGACTAGTCCAGTCCTCCATTACTGTAAGATCTCAGCTTTGGACTGAAATGAATCTGAAGTGATATATGTTTATCTGGTCCTGAGAGTTTAAACAATGTTTTTCTGATGTCTTGTTTGATTTGTTTGTTTGAACAACACAAAACCAGCTACCTTGAGTTGCTCAAGCTTTAGTAAATCGAGTGGAACATGTAATCAACCACATGTATAATATCTCCACTTTTTGCATGATTCTTCTACATTTTATATGACTGCACATGCAGGAGAATGAGAAGCACATTTTGTGTAAGTACTGTGCATAAAGGCTGAAGCATCAGCATCACAGCATTGAGTGTGTCTGGAGAGCATGCTAAATTAGCAAAAAAGTTTTTGCACAATAGATCCTCTGTGTATGAGCAAATTTGTAGAGATTTTTATATATGTGTGTGTGTGCAGAAGGTGTTTCTGGAGAGACAGGGTGTGTGTACGTGACCTTTCCTAGTGGACAGGCTCTTCTGAATGTCATTGATTTTACTGGCATAATAATCTTAGCGCTTTGAGCAGCTGTCAGAGCCAAAGAGCCTGACAAACCATGGCTTTCTACTGGAGAGCCAGAGAGAGAAAGAGACAAAAAAGAATAGACAGAGTGTGCTCGTATGATAATGGACAGAGAGGAAATGGAGGGAGAGCGCCAGAAAAGCGCAAGAGAGAATGGTGGTGGGTGAATGGAGAGAGAAAGGAGGTGACTGCTAGAAGAACATAAAGGAAGTGACATTTAGCCAGGAGAGGAGACATAGGCCTGCTGGCATTTCCTCCGATGAAACGTTCTCTCTTGCAGACAGTTTGGCTGGCTCATGTCATCCTGTGGCTGATGACAGTGCAATGTTTAAAGCGCTCCAAGCCACAACCTGTGATCCTTTACACGATGCCAGCATTAGAGCCAGATTGTGCTGCCCTTTAGAAAGCCAAATCATAAAGAGACTACAACCCTGTGCTAGAATGAGCAGAAATGCTCAGAAGAAAGATGATGTGATTGCTTACCTCAGGCTAAATCCCAAACATAGGCTCTGTAGGTTTGTTGCCTACACTGAACCAAAACATAACATGTGCACAAAAGTAGTAAGTAGTATGCAGGGGTACCAAGATAATGTTCTCTGGCCACATATTTCAGTGTGTCACATGTAAACAGTACCCTGTGCAGAAATCAATTTAATTAGGAACTAAGTGTATAAAATGTTTTAAACATTTTAATGTTTTCATTATTTCATTGTGAACTTGGCTCCAGGAAATCATTATTTCAGATGTTGGCAGTGTCTAGGCCCTTAGTGAATAATAGTCTAAGAAAGAAGAAACACTCCTTTTGGTGAATGTGTCACCTGAGCAGTAAGAATTCAATACAATTCCACATATAAAGCAAATTCTATGTATAAAAATGCAACTAGCTGTGTCAGCTCAATTTAAATCATACTGTTGACCTAATTAACATGCAGTACTCATAAACTTTTGACTAAATAAAAAAAAAAAAGCTTTTCAACAATGTACAATTTAAAGTTTTACAATGTATTCAGTATTCAGTGAACACCGTCAGGAGATTAAATTTGTTGTACTGGATTGAGTAAAATTAAGCTGATCAAATATGCACTCATATGTGTTTCTAAATTGTTTTTAACAAGCCCCTGAACTGAGCATGACATACTTAAGCATTGTAAAAAATGGCATTGGTCTGTTGGTATAACATATGGTTTACTACAAAAATCCCACTTAAAATTGAACTCAGACATCAATGTTTTAAAATGTTATCTATTTTAAACAATTTTCTATCTATCTATCTATCTATCTATCTATCTATCTATCTATCTATCTATCTATCTATCTATCTATCTATCTATCTATCTATCTATCTATCTATCTATCTATCTATCTATCTATCTATCTATCTATCTATCTATCTATCTATCTTTATTTTGGGCCAATGATTGAACCCTCAAAGGAGTCATCTAGCCAACTACTAATAAAAAAGAAATTAAATAATAATACAGAAATGGAGCGACACTTAAGATAGTATCTGGGATTTGCTCAAGGGATGATGAGGACAAAAGGATGATGAGGACAAGTTGACAGGGATGTGAAAACAATTCTGAAATGGAGTGCTTGTCTCAGAAGGAACATGGAAACTGTGGTTTTCCTCTCCCAGACCTCTCTACAACCTGGGGCTAATAGTAATAAGACAATTTGTAATTAGAAAATTGCCCAAAAACTGTGTTTCCAAAACTGTGTTTCCACTGGGAGTGCCAATGCTGACTACCATTGTCCATGTTCCTCTGAGAGACATTAGTGTGTCTCTTAGAAGAGAAGAAAGGCCCCTCCACTTTTTCCAGCATTAGAGACAATCCACTTCATGCTGCACCCCAATTTCATTACTGACCGACACTATACTCTTGAAGACAGGGTAAGTCTACCTTGTCTGGGGAAAAGGTATTGATCTGTGTGCTACTGCACCTTTCGCCCCTGTCGCCACTCTCTGACACTAATCTTATTTGCTTCTCATTAAGTCTTGTTTGTTTCTCCAGTAAGGGGACATCAGGATTCCATTTGGAATTGAATGAATGGTATGCGCAACTTCAGTGTGATTCTAACTTCCCCTCATATAGGCATGTTGTTAAATGGAGTGGATATCCATTTTGGACTCTTTAATAGTGCATTGGTGACTGCTGGTTGGATCAGAACTTGATTTGGACAAAAATAAAAAGACGGTGCCTCAACCAGTTATGAATGAGGTGCAATGATCACTGATATTTAAAATTTTAACATTATAGTCTACACCATCTCTGCAACATCTGCAAGTCACAACAACATACAAGGTTTTAAACTATTTCATTTATTAGCAGAAAAAATTTGACTCATGCCCCCCACCTAACTTAATAATGATACTTTATATTTTAATACCTTTATCATGGCGCCACATTAGTGCCAAATGAAAAATATTAACCAGAAAATTTTAACATTTTGCACATGTAAATTTCCTGCTCGTGAGCGCAAATGTGAAACTCAGGAGCACAGAAAGAAGAACTGCATGCACATTTTTCTTAAACACATGCTCAAGCTGTCTTTTTTCCATTCTTTAATTTTTTTCTGTGCACATTTTGCGCTCGAGTTTCCACTGGGGTGCAGTTTGGGGCCGGCACACAGGCCGAATGCTACTGGCTGATGGGTTTTGTGACTGATCGCTCACTATGAAAAGCCTCTCAATCTATAACAAACATGGTGGACGAAGAGGAGAGCCAACAGGTGAGTTAGACTAAAGGTTTGGTTTATCCAACTTATAATAATGATTTAATAGTCTTAACTCTTTTTAGGTGCATATATTCACCCGTTCTGCTGCAGCTTGGTAAGTTAGGTTGATATGGGATATTAATTTTCTAACTCGCTGTAAACCAGAGAACAAACTGCAATCTTTACATAAAGTACAACAAAAACGCAACACAACACTTGGTTGAATTTTAGTTCATTTTTAATGTATTAAATGACCATTGTTAAGACATATGAAATTTCTCTCTGTACACTACAGGCAATTTAGATCTGTATGTCATATGGATGTCTCCCAATAGACGACCTAAAAATCAACTAAAGCATATCATACCAAAGTAAAAAAAAAAAAAACGGTTCTCATCTTCATTCACCATCTTTGTTGTAGTTTGAGAGGCTTTTCGAAGTGAGCGGTCAGTCACAAAACAAGGTGCCATCAGCCAGTAGCATTCAGCCCACGTCCCACCCCCAAACTGTCAAGCCCACCCCATGTGAAAACTTGAGCACAGAGAGCAGCCGGCATACTGTGCACTTTGTGTGGGAAGAAAAATAACAAATTCGAGAGAGCAAAAAACATTAAAGGATGGAAAAAGACAGTTTGAGGCGTGTTTATGAAAACTGTGCATGCAGTTCTTTCTGGGCTTGCAAGTGTTACATTTTCGTTCACGAATGGGAAATTCATGTGCGCAAAATGTTTAAACTTGCTGGTTTATGTTTTCACCTCACGTTTTACACACCCTAGTTTTAACACTGATGTGGCGCCATATTTAGCAGTAGGAACTGCAATGAAATACTTCCCATAACTGGAAATAATCAGCCTTTCACATGTCTATGGAGGAATTTTAACCTACTCTTATTTGCAGAACTGCTTTAGTTCAATCACATTGCAGGGCTTTCCAGCATGGACTCACTGCCTATTCATGGGTTTCAAATTCAAAGGTGGACTTGCTTTTGTGTTTCAGACTGTTTTGCTGCATAAACCAGCTTTACTTGAGCTTCAGATCATTGACCTAACCATGCATTCTCCTGAAGGACTTTTTGATAGAGCAGAAATTGTGGTTCCATCAGTTATGGTAGGTTACCTAGGCCCTTTGCACCTTGTGTGACTGTTGATGTGGTTTTCTTGTTATTGAATACTCTGTTGTCTTTTTGTCAGATGTTATGAGACCCTCATTCAAAACATGTTGCCACATCAGTCTACAGAACATTGTTTTAAATGGCAATGTGTTTTATTGCAAACAGTTTTCTTGCATTGGGTTTTGCGTTACAGCTCTTATTTTTGCCCAGTCTCTTTAATGCTGGAATCATAAATGCTGACCTCATCTGAGATGAACAAGGCATCTAGATGTCTCTGAGCTGTGCTCTTCGAGGAATTTTGATGGGTTAGCCACTTCTGGGAAGATTCACAACTGTTCCAAGTTTTATCCTTTTGGAGATAATTGCTCTCACTGTGGAGTCCCAGGGCTTTTATGTCTTTGTAACTAGAGTGATATAGTCCACTAATATTCTTTCTCATCTCTATTGATCACAACATAATGTGCTGCTTGTTGAAACCTTTCAGCTTACTGCACATTTCTAGAAAGGTTCTTACGAACTTATATTATAACTGGGCTAGTAAAGCCTAGATGTGTCTAGGCTTAATAATTTGTTTCATTTTATAAATTAAATGATCATTTATAGTTATTCAGATTGTCTTTTGTTTTTCCTAATGGACCACTATCTTGAGCAGGGACTTGATGTTTATTCAGTGAAATGCCACAGCCTCATTCTTAGCTAAAGTTTGAAGTAGTAAAATGTATTATCTTTAAACCTAAATTATTTATTTTATCTTATTTAGGTATTTATCTTTTTTTACTCAATTATTCCAACGTTTCCAACTACTCCCAACATTTCCAACTATTCCACCCACTGCCTAGTTTTTTGCCTATCACACAGTGATACAAAGTTTTGATAACCAACATGTGCTTTCTCAATTTAGGACTTGGAGCTAATGTTCAGTACAAATTATCCAATGTGTTTTATGAGCAACTATAAGAAAATCTAAACAGCTTTTTTGACCAGCAGTGGGAAATTCCCTATTGGCACAGTGAAAAGGGGAACTAATATGTCATTGTGTTTCATAACATTGGGTGCTTTAAACAGAGTTGCAATTGTGCAACAGCAAATCTGCATATTATAGTCTAGAAGCATTAATAGAGAACAGTGTTGTGCTTATTAGGATCAAATAGAAAAGGCCTATATAATTATTTTGTCATGCTACAGGGCCTCTCTGAAACATAGGTATTGCAGTTGCAGTACTGAGTCATAGTAAGTTAATTGGTTTAACTTTCCTTATAATCTGAATCCTGAATTTTGAAAGCAAAGCTGCTTTTGAAACAATTGACCATTTAATGCGTTAAAAGCAGCACTACATACAATTAAAAAAATAATAGTGCAGCTTTAAGTAAAATTCTGAATCAAAAAAAAAAAAAAAAAAAAAAAAAAAAAATATATATATATATATATATATATATATATATATATATATATATATATATCTGAATGACATCTCTTCATGGATGACAGCTCACTGGCTTCCTAAAGGTCCTTACATCAGATTTAGAACTATTAAGAAACACATTGGCCTCATTTTTACACTGGCTAGCAGGATATTACAGAATAAACTTTAATGAACTATTACTGGTCTGTAAGTCTTTATGCTGCTCTTAAATGGAACTAGCTAACAGAGGGCGACATTCTAAATGCGTGCATGTGCATTTCACCTGTAAGTTAAAAAGTCTTGGGAGTTAAGAACATGATAGAACATGTCAAATGTCTTACTAATGTCGTATTGGGTCACACTTCACAGAATAAAAAAGATTCCAATATGATGACCATATTAGATAATTACACAAGACTTACATCTACAGAAGTCATGTCCTCCACCAAGTTTTGACTGTCCTTTTTTTCTCATAAACCTACATATGCACTCAAAAGTTTCTTTTTTGCCCAGACATTTTTGCTTTTGTTTGGGAGTTAGTGTATGTTTTTGTGTTTTATCTGCTGTGGTACAACTATGGTTCGAACCAAAAGCTTTGCTGTCACCTCGACTAAATCTCTATAAAACCACATTGTGACAATGTCTATTGATAAAACTGACCTGCGTTGCATTGCACAGTTCTTCATGGAGCAGAGAGCTGCAGTTTTATGCTCTCAGTCCGTAAACATGGGTCTTGTAATATGGATAGACAGGGAAAGGGTGACCACCTGAAAGCAATCTAACATGTGATAAGGTCTAATGTCACTGCTCAGGCTGTTTCCTGTTGGAAACTGCAGTAATTGTGTGGCTGTCTATACACCTCCTCTGTCCATGAGGAGACAGTCAGAAAGGCTTTTGGAGTCAGAATCACTACCCCAACCTCAGGCAATACTGGAGATTCATCTTTTTGTACAGTGCCCTTTCGACCTAATTAAAGGTATTCAAAGTGAGAGTGTAGTTAATATACAATACATGCTTTGCTTGATGAACTTATGGCAAAGAAGGCTATAACAGGAAATAGTGATGCTCATTTTAATGAGTTTAAAATGTATAATAATAATAATAATAATAATAATAATAATAATAATAATAATTTGTCTGATACAATTTACATACATACTGATGCTTATTTTAAAGAGCTAAAACGCAGCAGCCTATTCAATATAATTATAATAATAATAATTTAGCTGTTACAAATCTAAATGGTCAAAAATTAAACACAATCTAATATGGCACAATCATTTGTCAACTGTGAACTGTCAGTTGTCAATTGTAATTTTTAAACTGAAGAAACAAACCAGCAGAAATCCAAAAATCCAGAACCTTATCATTGTACAGAGTAGGATATGTTTTCAAACTTACATGTCTGCTCATCTTACATGTCTCATTCTCAGCTTTTCCATTTTTTACATTTTTTTATATAGTACCACCTCAGGGTGGCTAGATTGTGGTAATAAGAAAACTGGTGAAAAGTGTGTAATATGATGTAATTAGGAAGATAAATATGTTACAAACTTTGCAGTTCTCCTCACTGCTGTTGTTTTCACATGAATTACATATTAAAACTACTATAACGTCTCATTTCTATTCCACCAGTTCCTAACAATTACAAGGATCAGTTGATAACTAGCCCTAAACTAGCCCTAAACTATATATATGGGCATTTAAACGTAAATGCTATATAATTTAAGGTGGAAGGTCTGATCCACTCATACCAGCGCAACACACACTAACACCACCATGTCAGTGTCACTTCAGTGCTGAGAAGGTCCTGGTGGTGGACTTGTACTTGACCATTAAATAACATGGTGGAAAGAGATCACAACAAAGTCTGAAGAGAAAGAGATGGACTTTAACTGTAGAACTACAAAGTGATAGTTATATGGTAAGCTGAAGTGGATAATGAGTGTAGATACAAGGAGCTGTACCTAAATAAAGTGGCCACTGGGTGTGTAGTATATATTGATTGGGCCTTGCTAAATAGGTCACTCAAAAAAAAAATATGGACTAAAAGTCAGAAACGGTTGTTGCTGCACATAGTAACTTAAAGTTGTGTTCATGGAAGTCAGGTTATATTAAGCCACTGTCAATCAAATCCTTCTCAGCTTGTCAAATTCTGTTTTACAGTTCTTTCTAAGCCTCGTGTGATGACCACTTCTTTTCCTCTATCCTTCTGTCCTGTTTTAATGACACTGTATTTAGAAATATTTACATAAAACAGAGGACATTTATAAGGTATATGTTGATGTTTATTATGTACACCTATATTGTTCCAATACTCTGACAATTCTATCAGATATATCAACCATATATATGCACTTTGCACTTTATCAAAAACTCTGAGAGCATATAATAGGAAAAGATGAGAAACATACAATAGATCTATCCATAGGAGCCAAACAAACAAAATAATCAACAGGACAGCCGACCAGATCTATTGATTTAGAAAATTTGTTTTGCTATTTTGTCCTCCCACAACATGCAGCAAATCCCTAAATGCAGCCAATAAAAATCATGCATGCAATGTATCCGGATATATTAAATTGCAAATGTGACCAAACCTGATCTTTTTATACTGAATAAGCCTTTTATACTAAATTACTCTCTGTTGCCGGACATGAATTTCTCCATCAGTGGAAAGAGGCCGCTGGTGGCACAATAGACAGTTTTGCACTGGTACGAGTGCATTTAAGCATTTAAGAAATACACTGTCTATCTACTGTACCTACTGTTCACTTAAGTAGACATACCTAGCTTGATAGTACACCTTTTGTCTTTTATCAACAGTTGGTTTCTGACCACATGACCTCTGGTAGGTGAATATTTTTGGGTAAAGGAAAAGCCAGCACTGACACTGAGGTGTTTAAAAAAACTAGCAATGCTGCTTTGCCTGATACATTCCTATCACACAACATACATTAACATGCCATTACCACGTTGGCTGGTGTAACCTAAAACTATATGTACTATATCTATAGCTTATATAGAATTCTGTGGTTGTTTTGGGCTAAAAATAGGTATGAGTTTGGGCTGATTAAAACAAAGCCATTCTCATTCTTACTGCCAGAAGCTGTGTGTGCTGTGGAGTACTGAGCAGGACCTTAGGTCTTTCATCACCAACTTCAACAACCGCATATTTAGTGGCCTGGAGCAATGAAAAGTTATGCCTTAATATTCCGGTACAATACTTGCTTTATACAGTCTTTCTATCTCTCACTTTTTTCTACTCCCCCCCCCCTCTCTCTTTGCCCTCTGTGCTCAGAAAAACTGCAATGACTGACACACTCCTGACTGTTCCCCCGAGAGGGGTAATATCGGCATTCCCTGAAGGCAAGTTCCATCCAATTAGGTAATCTCTGCTGCAGGAAATCTAATCACATATAACCACATCATAGAAATAGAGATGGGAGAGAGCATGAAGAAGACTGGCATCAGGTCTGGCTTTCACTACTGAGGTAAAGAGCAGCTAAAGCTTTCTAACTGATCTCATAATCAACAGGCTGAGCATGTAACTGCGTGTCAGTGTGTATAGTCTCTGAAGGTAGATGACTAGTACGCTGGGTTGTGTGTGGTGTCTCTGATTACATTACTGACATGAATGTGGAGTTTCATGAGTTACTACTGTGTTGATGTTTGCATCACTTTAAATAAATGCATATGCCCCGGTGTTAAGATGTTTCATGTTAGTTTTTACATACATGCAAAGACATACTTACACATGAATAGACATGATTGCATTTGAAGAAAGTGGTTGAGGTTTTCAAAGCATGACATATCACGTTACATGTGTTTACTATGATCATGTGATGTTTAGACATTCCATATATAAAATTACTTTTCTCTATGTTTAAAATCATTTTTCAAAAGTGGGATCACTCTTTTCAATGCGATAAAATTTTACTTTATTTATTACTATTATAATTTATAGCATTTAAGTCCGAAACAATTGAATAAAACGTCTTCTCTTTTCTAACTAAATTATTTCAATCTACATTGTAAGTTATTATTAGATAAAATGCAGTAATTTTTACCATAACTTTATACTATTGTTAGAGATGTATGTACTATGTATTGGTATGGACTGTTTTTAATCAAAATATGCAATCAGTGATCAGCCGATATTTCTCCAATTTAGCCAATCCCGAGAGCCGATCAATATTGTTAAACAAAGTAGCCTTATTTCTGTATTTCCAGCTAGCGTTTCATAGCCCTAGCGTTTCACGAAGCCCTCCTTGAAACCCCCTCCGACCAGGTCCCTGCAATTCCTGTCTGAACCTCTAGGTGGAGATAGATACCCTTTCATTTTTGACAGACTGACTAAAGCAGTTTATGGCGTGCAAGGAATGTGCTGACTGAAAATATGTCGTTCGTCTAGCGAGTTCTTTACCATATGGGATGCAGACTCATCTAGGGCATTTTGTAAAATTTGTAAAATCAACGTGTCTTGGGGGGGAACCAAAGACATTTAACATTACTAATCTGATACGGCACTTAAGAGTCCACCATGCGGCTAAATATAGTAGGTATCAGCAAACACCAGAGCTAGCAAGAGCAGCTAGCACAAAACAAACAACCCAGAAAACCGTGCAGACCAGATCTGACCGGTACGAACAATACAGCAGCAACAATTCAAAATCTACATTTAATGATTGCAGTTCATTTAAAATAACCCGGAGTCTGCGTTTAATGACTGCAGTTTTGACTGCATGTATTTATTTACTGGCTTTTTTCTTTTTAAATTAAGGGTCTAAATTTAATGATTGCTGTATAAGCTTTGTTTATTTACTTTTAATTTTGTTAAAAATATTATGCAGTTTTACATGAAGTCATTAAAATGGTAATAAACCAGTTTCGACCATGTTTCATGACTTGCTTGCGCTAATAACTACTTGTAGCCCTGCCGTGGCATATAGGCCGGCCCTCGATTGGTATCGGCTATCGGTCCATCTCTAATTATTGTAAGAAGTACTTCACACAGGATAGGAGTCAAGTGCAAGTTTTATTTACAAAACACGAGCAGGAAAACACTACGCAAAAACACAGATATAGAATCATGGAGGAGCACCAAAATCCAAGGGGAAAATCCAAATCGTAGTCCATGAAGCGAAACCAGATCCAAAAAGACAAAACACCATCAACAAGGCTCAGAAATGCAAAAGGATGACATCAAAAGCAAGACTTCGCGAGGAATAGCTAATTGAGTTGCGCTTAAATCAGATACCAAGCGTGGATTAATGAGTGTCAGGTGAGGAGAGCTGCTAGTACTCAGGTGAGGGAGACCTCTGTTGGTGAGGCGGGGAAATGTTAGCAGTGGATGTAACAACTATGACTCCCTTTGAATTGTAGCATACAAAATTTACAAACTGTCAAATGTTTTGCCAATAAAAACACTTAAAAATATCCAAGCTCTAAAGTATATGTAAGAATGTAGTCCAAGGGTCTCCATGAATTTTAAGGGCTGCATTTAGCCAAAACCACAAACACAAAGGACAGCGCATTAGTCGCATAATAGGCAGATTGTACACTAATTATTTCTTTGTTGTTATAGTGCATGTCATTAATATGTCAACTGCAGCTGCATGATTTTACGCACTATTCAATAAGAGAAGTGACAACAGCAGGTTGAAACAGGAGACTTAAAGTTGGGGCGGTGCTCTATTGTGGCGATGCGAAAACACTGATCTAAGTGTTCACTGGAAAGTCTGTTTCTGTCCAGGCAATTGATAACGTTCATTGAAGAAAATTATGTCTCACAGATATAGGTGGAGGGAAATATAGGTGGAGGGGCAGCAAACAAAGCAGCTCCTCTCGAAAAGCTTTCTCATCAAAAAATTGCACGAACACTAACACCTGCTCTATGTCCGTGCTATCGCAAGACGTGTCAGTGGCGAGCGACATGAAGACATGAGAGCAGGGCACACAAGCAATAGAGGTGGGCGATACAAGGAATTTTGGTATCGATCCGATACCAAGTAAACACCGATACCGATACTTTTAAATATTTAAGCTTTATAGATCCAAAGGATCCAAAAGACCTCGGAAAGAATTTCGCAAAACATTGTATATGGCAACAAAATACTTTATTATAACAATCAACATTTTAGTTTAGAAATAATGCAACAGTAACAAAACAAAGTTTGCCTTAACATTAGGAAAATGAATCTTTTTTTGAGGTAAAAACAACCTAAAACAAATAAAATCTCAAGAGGTAGAGGGCTGACAAACCACAATACAACAAAAGTAACACACCACGACAAATACTGTAAACAGTTTCAAACTTATTCTGTCTAACAATATACAATAAAATAATACAAAAATAAGGAATTTCTTTCATTCAGTGTACTTCTGGCTTTAAACAAAATAAAAACAATAAGTGAAAATTAAATCAAGTATAAATAAAGTTTTTTTCTTAAATAAAGAGTGTAAAAAATATAACTTAAAGCTAATTGAAACAGATGTTGTCTTATGGATGGTAGTAACCACTACAATAATGGTTGTAGGCAGCAATCAAACTTGCAATTTTTTGTCTTCAACTCTCTGATTTTGCTGGAAAGTTGTCATTGAAATGGCTGTGGTGTGTTTTGAAGTGTCGCTTTATGTTAGCCACCGAGAGCATAGTAAGCAAGCTGGCTTAGCGTTGGCACAGTCTGGCAAAATGAAATAAAACTCGTCTGCCATGTTTTTGTGCAAGCAGGACTTACATATGCTGTGTTCTACAGAGCAAGTTCTTCAACCGTTGGCTATACTGCTCTGCTCTCGTATTTTAGACGTAAGGTAAATGCGCAAACATAGGTGTTTGGCGGCGGGCCAACAGTTTGAGCCTTGCGGGCCACCTATTGGGGAACACTGATGTAGTTATTTTATTTATTTGTATTTAAAACACTAGCTGTCCTTTACAACATTTCATTTTCAATGGACCAACAGAAAGTTTCTAGGAGCCCCTCCTTCTCCCTCATTAGTCCTCTGCAGTTTACTTACCAGTCTGAAGAATTGTTGCGCATGAGTTCAGCATGAAACTTTGTCCCTTTATTCGGCTAGATCTGTCTCCAGTGGTGGAAAACTTATTTTCTTTGCTTTTGTTGTGTTTTGTGGTGTGCTTCTATTTCAGCCACCTGTTTAGCAGACCTGACACTACTGTGACTCGATATTCTCTTCAAGTACAAAGTGGCATTACAGGCAAGATGGGCCACGGCTAGCTGGTTAACTTCAGTTGATATCTCTGCAACATAATACATTAGTGTCTTTGACCTAAACTATGAAACTATTATTTTTTACGTTCTGTTGATTGTTTTAGATAATTTTGGAATATTTTAAACTACAGTCTTACATATATGCATACATATATACAGTTTTTTTATTTTTATTAATAATTTGATAATAGAAATGTTTTTTACCGCTCACACACACAATCTGCAAACAGCGTGACAGTGGGTGTCTGTATTTGACATTTACTGTCAGTGTGTGTGAGGCAGGAGGGACCGAGAGCTGGTGGTTAAGCAGATGGCTTTCTCTCTTAGCTAAAAAAGCAGAAAACAACTGAACTTCAAAATTCTCATATATCTATTACACCATTGAACTGTTTTGTTGCTGCTTGAGTGAGTGATTTTCTCTCCATAGGAAAATATCTTTCTTGCCACCCCCCTCAACCCTCATCAGCCCTCTGATTCTTCACTTCAATGTCACACCACAATCCTTTATCTTCTGCATTTTCTCTCTTCACTAGGCATATCTGAGTGTGGATACAGTGATGGCGCATATAACACATGATGTAAGTGCTGTCAAATATTTTAGACATGAGTGGAAAATATCACTTCAGCGATCCTTAAAGTTTGAAAAAGTCAGGAGATCAGAAGTCATCTTAATATTTTCAGCAGTTGGCAAGTAGCTTCGTCTTGTGCTTGAAGGAGGCATATGCCCTCCCCTGCTCTGATTGCTGGGTAAACATTACTGAAAATCCCTATCACCAGCTGCTCCCACACACAAACAAACGCATAACATGGCAGAAAAAGCTGAAAACAGCTTTAGAAATAATGGTCCATTGAGAGACCTGCATCATACTACATTTTTGACTAGGTCAAAACTGGAAAGTTTGTGACTTCCAAGCAGGGAAATTTCACTTGAACACATCCTCCATCTCGTAATTCCCTCTGAGCCACAATTCTGTCACCCCAATTTTGTGGTGTAACATCAACATGGCTGTGCTCATGATGCAAAATAAGTAAACATAATGCAAAGTAACTAGAGATAATATAGTACCACTTTTTATTTTTAATGGAAACCTTAAGTACTACCTAAAACTTTCTCTTTAAAAACTACCTTATTCACTTTTCCTTCTTTAGCATAAAATAAAAGCTTTGCTGAACGACTAGCTACCAGCTGCTACATGTGGTCACACCAAGACACCTTGAAATTATCTTGAGGAACATTTTGTACAAAGTCAGATAAAAAAAATATTTTTTTCTTCAGTATTGGATTAAGCATTTCCTGCTATCAGTGGTTGGCATTCTGAAAGAATCCCTTTAAACATTTTAATTTCTGAGAGATCAGTGCCTTCACTACATATTCAACATATATGTTAAGCTTTGATCTTCTGTAAACAACTGCAGAGAGCATCTATTTATGACAGTTGGTTGAATGCTGTGAGGTAGGAAATAGAGTGTTGAATTGGAAAGTTGAAATGAACGCAGCATTAATCACCAGAATTACTGGACCCATAATCATCTCTGTCTCTCTTTCTTGCTCTCCATCTCTCTCCGGGAGTGAATAACATGATCAGTGTTGATTAAGAACTTCCTGTTGGACTGATGTTACTGTATTGTTGGGAATCCTTGGAGCATGCTGGAATAGTGTGTGTGAGTGTGTGGGTCAGGTTAATGCCACACTGTGGGGACCAAACGTGTTTATATACTCATGTTATAGGGACCTTTTGTCGTTTTCAGACACAGGCTGACCCCCACAGTGTAAATCACTAAATATTTGGGTCAGGATAAATGTAATGTTATGATTAGGGTTAGGCTAGTTGTAGGGTAAGTCTCCTGAAATTAAGAGAACTATGTAATACCCCCACATTTCACAGAACCAAACGTTTGTGTGTGTGTTAGAAATATGCTCTTCAGGTCTCAGTGGACATGAGTCATTATTGCTGATATGATTCAGAACACACATCTGGGAGGGAGTTGTGATCAGAGCATATTTATTTACAGTACAGGCTGTGAATTTCCAACCTCCACACTTTTACCTTCGGTTTGTAGGTGGGACAAACAGTAGGACCATCTGTTTGGCTGAGCCTATGCTTGCACACAGTCACATATAAATGCTGAAAATATTTTGATCTGTTTTGTATTGCTCTACACTTATATACAGCAAGTTCTGTATACATAGTTAAATTATATCTTTGAATTAAATAGGCCTATATTAAAACAGAAAAAAAAATTAAAATAGGCTGGAAAATCAACTGCAAATATGTTTTAATCTGAATTACCCAATAAAGTAAAAGACTATAGAAAAAACTAACTGGATCAACAGCAGCAGACTTTTTTCAGTTTTCATTTTTTTGTGGCAGCAGTCTATGTTGAATCTATGCATGATAAGTTATGGGTTTCAGAAAATATGTTATGTTATGCTGAGTGTTAGAATATAATTCTACCCAAGTCAAAACAAAAAAAAGTGCAAAGATTTTTCAAACAAAATGACTAATACCAACATTCATGTTGGACCCATAAATAGATTTTAAAAATAAGATGACGGCTCTTGTGGTGTACACAGTAGCCACCCCACAGCCAGTAGCTTGACTATCTTCTTTTATTTAACATTGGTTACAAGGCGAATGTTGCTAACAAGTAATAAAACTTTGTATCAGTGGCTGATACAAACTGTATTCTTAAAAAATCCTATACTTGAAATTGTTTAGCAATCTCAAAAATATCTGTTTATGTGGCTCCTGTAAGACAAAGCTTTATCTTTAAAAAATGTCCGTAAGCAAAAAACTTTTTCATAGACCATTTTTATTAGTGTTAGAAACCACACACGCAGAAACATTTAAGATTAATGAGCAAATTGACAAGATTTTAGGCATGATTTAAGTCATAAAGTTTGTATGATGCTATTTGATGGGTGTTAACCTAAATGGCAGCATTTGAGGCAACATTAACTTTACTGCTCCTATGCAAAACTTTGCATATTGAATATATCTTGGCTAAATGACTCTCTGATGAATGAAAACAGCATACATTTGATTTTGGATGATCTAATGTGATCAAATTCTCATTTTAAAGATAATATTATTGGTGCATAGATTTTAAGACACTTACATGCACAGATGTGGAGAGCTACAATTTTAATATGGAGGTGGGATGCTGGTGGAATTATCAGAGTTGATGAGGTAAGTGGCAGTTTAAGTACTTGCAGCAGTGTGATTGCCAGGAATGAAGTAGCTACTCAGGTTTGTTGATAGTGGATTAGAGGGGTGTTGAACTGTTTTTTTAGTTGAACTGTTATAGCTAACCCTGTGGGAGTCTCCGCTGCCACTATGTGCATCATTCATTTTGTTGCCTGTGTGTTAGTTACACATACCTTGTACATACACTCAGTGGTCCTGTCAAGTCGATTCCAAATTGCTGCAACCATATGAATAGCGTTTCTCTACAACCGAGAACAGAGAGCCTTCTTTGTGCTGCTGGTGTGAGATCTTGATGAGGTTTTTCTGGTTCTGCCAGTATTCTGGAGCTACTTCCATGTGCCATTCACCCCACTGCTGTGATGAAAACCCTCTCCTACATGCCTCTGAGTTCCTGATAAATAGTCTATTATCACATTCCTCTTGAACTTCTGTCATGATTTATAATTAGCTTCATGAATGCCAACCCCCTCATGAACTTCTAATCTGTTTTTGAAAGCAATCCTGTGATGCATGCACATTGAATTCCTTATCGATTATGTTTGCAACATTGTGTAACACGGTGGTTCCCAACAATTAATAAGACCCTTTGTTGTTTTATTAATTGCATGTCATTCTTGGTCACAATATATTTTTTTTTTGTATTTTATTCCTAATCAGCAGGCAAATAGGCAGGCAGGTAAAGTTTGAAAACTGTTCACTGCCTATTGAATACAGTCTATACAGCTGCAAAAACCACATGTTTAGAATTTGGTACTTTTGTGATGTCGCATAAACCATCCACTTTAAATGGGTAATGTTGTGCTTATTTTCAATGTTCATGATTTTGCTTTTGGCATCTACTAGATAAGATTTAAAAGCGTACATTTTCCCACAACACAAGATTTTTCTCATACTGTACATCTGTATTTACCCTCTTTCTGAAACGCTCTGTCAGAGCTCCTGTGTGTTTAGGCCACCATTTCTGTTAAGCCCAGTGTACTTTGCTTGGTCAGTTTGCCCACACTATCTTGATTCATCAGCCCCCTGTACACTGCTGCGGATATTATTACAGTGCCATTGGTTCTGTTATATCAATTTGAGTCCAATCCTGATAGTCAGGTAGAACAAATTGGTAGACTTCATCAAACTTAGCTAGACTGTAGCAGGATGTTTCAGACTGGTAAGTTTGTGCATTTTTAGCTATCAAAGGGATTTCTGTTAATCTCACAATCATCACTTTCTTTGTAACAAGCTATTAATTATTTAGGTTTTCTTAGAAGATTTATGAGTTGCAGTCATCGTTTAATGTGCCTTTTCAGATACTAAAGGTTATATTTATATTCACTTTCATATTTGTTGAAGGAGAAATTTAGCCAAGACAAACCATGTGACCAAAGGCTGGTAACCAAAGATGGTAGGCAAATAATGTAATAATTTTGTTAGGTGTCCTTGCTTAGTATTTCTGTCACTTAATACTAAAAGAAAAATGTGTACTCACTACATTTTAAAATCCGGTTAATTGCTTTAGTGTTAAGGAGCTATTCATCCATTTTAATTTATTTATTTATGTATTTTTTAAATAGGCAATAGTATACAGACATCTAAATAAGTGCAGGGTGGGGCAAAGGAAGCAGAGTACATGGGGAGTGGAATGAGCCTTTGATTGGCAGCTTTCTGGCTTAGATGTCTTGCAATGAACATAGGAAATGGAAGAAAAATAGACAGTTTATTCAGTCACAGAACCAAGACAGGACTTATTGCATTTATGGTTGAGACTATTCTAATTTTGAGTAGCCACAGTTTACAGGCATATGAGAACAATTCAATTAATTTCACCTGTAGGCTAACAAGTGGCAGTTGAGAAAAACTGGAGCAATGTACAGGGAAAATTATCTTTGTAGTCAGAATTCTTTTTTAAAAATGTTGTCTTGTTCCTCTTTTTAAAAGGCATAAATTGGCCAGCTTTTCAGGTCCAGCGGTGTCAGAGTGTAATGCATTACCATTCAAGGGGGTACAGAAATTTTTATAGGAAGCTGCTAAAATTATTAATCGATTTTCCCCAGTGTTATTTGTAATACATTGTTTGTTTTCACTCCTTAACATTGTTCATTGCAAACCAAGGCTCTTTCCTGCTTTACACTCACCCCTGTCAAAATGCCTATTACAATAAAAAACATGGCAAAGAGTCAATCCTATTCATCAAATTCATTTTGACAGTTATTGACCAAAAGTTGACCCCTACTCTCTATCACTACCTTACATGAAGGAATTATTTGATCTAGTACCACCAACAAACACATTCTGGGGTTTATTTTATTTGAGCCAGGTATATTCAGTTTTAAATTCAATATTATCTTCTAAAATGTTTTTTTATTCTTAGTAGAGATTCCCACAAAGTCCATCCCACATTCTTTTAAACAAAATCCAACATGTGAAAGTGTTTATTGCTCTAGATAAGTGGATATTTGTACCATTACATACTGCTCAGTTTCATAGTTGTTAAAAAGATATTCTATTAACAAATGTAATTACAAACACATTTACAGAAATTTTCAATTTTGTTGTTCAATTTAAGTATGGTTTGCAAAATATTTTCAAGTAGTCTTTTAGTCTTTTGATCACTATTTCAATCTTTCAATCAGTTGTTTTAATAAATATATTTACTAACATAATGAAATAAGCTACCTTTATAGAAATTGTTTCCTATTGCTGGAAACTTTTTTTTTTCACAGAACTCTCTGTTCTTTGCTCCATAATTATATGAGGCCAGAAATTCTCTTTACTCTTTACTCCCAACTGAAAAAACAGCAACTATACTCAGGTTGAGAGAGAGCTAGAGAGAGATTGGGTTTTTGCTATATAGAGGCTTCTGCCACGTAGATTTCTTTTTATATTCTTTTATATAAATTCACCAAAGTTCTATTCAACTCTCAGGAGGGTGCATGCGAGAGGTGGAGGAGGGAATTGAATCAGAAAGCTTGGTGCACTGGAGTCTTCCTTTCTGCTGGCCTGTATAAAACTAGTGGGAGGGCTCTCTGATATTTTATAAATCAATGGGAAGGTGTGTGTTCTGCTTCACAGAGAGGTCGGAGTATGCGTTTGAGTCAGGTTAAGGTGAGCTTCCTCAGAACTGAGGGGAAGATCTCTCAGCAGAATTATTTGTGGAGAAACTGCAGCAAAGAACTAAGAAAGAGAAAGGGAGTGAGAAACAGAGAGAGGAAGAGGGAGAAATTTGAATTTGAATAGAGAAGAGGGGAATACTGAAAGACTGAAAGAAAGAAGGACTAAGAAGAGGGAAAATAAGATGATACAGAGACTGAGGAAGAGGAGAAAATAGTGAGAGTGTCAGAGAGAGGAAGGAATACTGAGACAGAGTGAAGGAGAGATACAGTAGAAAAGGAATGTGAGAGATGAAGAGTACAGACAGATAGAGGACAGGTGAAGAATAAAAGAATCAAAAGAAAAACTAAAGGAAAACATATCGCTGCTGTCCAATGAAAAACATGTATCTCCATTTTTGTGGATTTTGAGTGTTCTACATGATTTAAACACACTAATGGTCGTTTACATTTTGTGAAAATTTCATGATGACCAATAGAAATGCTCCAAAATAGCTTGGTAAAAATTCTGGTTCCATTGACTTACATTAAAAGTAAAGCATGTTTTTGGTCTCTCTTAAAAAGTTGCAATTTTGTAGATACTTGTTTTTCATTGGACAGCGATGATAAATAAAGTGAGAGAAAAAGAGACAAGTGGGAAAATGTAAGAAATACACAGAAAGAAAGTGAGAGAGTAAGGGAAAGAGAGATAAGGAGAAAGATAAAGGGAGACATAGATAGAGAAAGGATAATATTTGAGTCATGACTCTGCTGTTGTTGGGTTCTTTCCCTCTGCTCACTCACAGCAGGGCAGAGGGTGTATCATGTGTGGCAGAAGGCCGTGGGGGTGGGCACAGGGGGTTACGCCAGGCGACAGTATATGAATTCCAAGCACACACTCAGGGGAGAAGCTCTCTCCGCTGTCTTGCTTGGCTGAACACACAGGCCAGGTGGAATATAAGATGATTCTGAAATCTGAGCAACTCAGATCCAGCCTGCTAATCATTTCCCATTTAACACTAACAGATGGGACATTCATTCTTACTGCTTATAAAACAATGTTATACCACCTGTATGCAATAATATAATGATTACATTTAACTTTACTCAATTTACACAGGTAAGCAAAAGCCGAAGACTCAGTCATATGTATTTGTGGAAACCCTTCCAAATGATTGAATTCAGGTGTTTCAGCAGTGGCCATTATTACTAGATGTATAAAATCAAGCACACAGCCATCATTAACAAAGACTAGCAGTGGAAATAGTTGGACCACGTAAACTTACAGAGCAGGGCTGCTGAGTTAAGAAATCATCTATTCTCTGTTGCATTACTCATTACAGATGTCCAGACTGTGCCTGGAAGCAACATCAGCCTAAGAACTGTACATTGAAAAATGCGTTCTCTGTAGGGATATTTCATGCTTTACTTTCTGACAGCCTAATTGCATAATTTGGTTTGGTAGATCACAGGAGAACACTACTTATTGGAAGTTTGGTGGAGGAGGGATAATAGTCTGGGGCTGGTTTTTTATAGTTTTGGCTCAGCCTCGGTTCTGTGAAGGGAAATGTTAATGCTATAACATACAACAATAAGTCTGGGAAAGATCCTTTCTCATTAATGCATGACGGTGCCCCTGTGCACAAAGCGAAGTCCATAAAGGCATATAAGTCACTGTTAAGCAGCTGTTGTTTGAGCAGTAGCACTGAGTTTCGCATGATCATGTTTGTAGTGCTTGTAGAGTGTTTTAGCCACAGTGGTGTTTTAGAAATGTAGCCACTGCTAGGTTGCGAATACTTCACCTAACAATATCCACCAAGTGCAGCTTTGTGGTCAGAAACTCACATTTAATAAGAAGTTTAAGGATGGCTAACATCAAGGGCGTAGAATTAGCATGGCAATATCACCAGCAATATCCAGCAATTTTTTCAATTGTCCCCACCAATAATTTGATCCCCTCCACAAAAAAAAAACCTGATCTGTAAATGTCTCATTAACATAGAGGTGCAGAAAGGGTTAAATCATGTTCTCTACTGGAGCCCTTCCTCCCGGTAACACATATGGCCAGTGCGTTTGGCTGTGCCTTTCTTTGCTGTCACGTGAGACTCTGTAGCTTTGTTTGGTTGTTAGCAGTGCCAAAACTGGGTCACCACCAATGTCAAGAGCAAATCTATACCCTTGGCTAGCATAGATTGTGCAGTAACAGAAGGGAGACAGTCTCTAACAGTGTAGTAGACGTACAAGCTTGTGCGGTCATTGACTATATTTAAATATATTGTGTATCAATGTATTGTATTGTAAAGCAAGTATTGTATTGTAAAGTAAAATAAGTCCAAGTTTCTTATTTTAGTCTCTCTCTCTCTCTCTCTCTCTCTCTCTTCCTCTTTCTTTCTCTCTCTCTCTCCCCCTCTCTCTGTCTGCTGACAGTAGATTGACTGATGTGGTAAATTGCAGGGCTCAGTGTGTAGTTCATGTTTTGTCACTACTCAGCTCTTAATGTCCCCTGAGTTAATGCTGTTTGCAGTGATTATGTTGAATCTGGTCCCCCTGCGGATTGCTAATGCCACCAAACACACATTATCTTAATAATGTACCAAATTAGTGAGGCCACTTACTGCCTCATGTTTTTAGCTGCTCTAATTGCACCCTGTACCTGTTTCGCTAATGGAAACAGATTGGGTGCTCGCTTGGAAAGGACAGAATTTAGAGGTGCCATACTCTCACTGTCAGTCACGGCTTAAACAGTTTTAAACAATCTTATATGAGCCAATCCCATACAGGAAATTACAGCACAATTATCATCAGGTTCCTAGGCTTACAAAGATCTTACTCTTCCCCTAGAAAAAAAAAAGAGGCTGATAAGACAAGACTGGCCAATATGCAGGCAGTGTACTGTCTATTCGTTGGTTTCAAAGAGGCCACATCTTGCATATATCTTAAATTCTGAGGTCTAACCATGACATTTTTGGGGGCTTTGGTATCACAATTCATTTTGACATAAGCATTTTCTAATCTTTCTTTGTCTCTCAGAAATAAAGGCCCAAGTTTATATTAGGTGTCTCTAATAACTGTGTAGTTACACATGAACAGCACATGCAACAACAAGGTAGTTACTACTGATGTAGCCACTGGTACTGATGGATTACTTGATAGTTTTAACAGCATATTCACTCTCATGTACTTACACATTGACAAAAATATGAATGTAACTGCACTTGTAATTAGCACTTTTGTCAGACATGTTGTCCAGCATTATAAAGAAGTATGTTATAACTACCACAATATTTACATTGAATATTTACATTGATGTCTTCCTTCCTTCCTGACTAAACTGGAAAGAACATCAAAAAAGGAGATACATGCTAATCACATATGTAATTACGCTCATGGAATTACCTAAGTGTAATAACACAACGGAACATAAATATCCAGTTATAACTATTAGAAAACTCTTATATAATTACATGAGGCAAAAAAAGTAATTGAAACACATGTAATTACATAAATTGTACTGCTATAATCTGTAACAGTGGCTACATATGTTGTTTTTGTGTAACTACACAGTTAACACAGTGGGGCCTTAATAAACAGGCTATTTTTGTGACCATGTCTTGAAATTACCCCTTGCTTTAATTGGCTGTAAAAGCTTTTTTACCTGACAAAAGATGCTTCCATGATGATTCCTCCTCAACATGCCCTGATGAGTACCCTCATAGACCGCCTCATTCCTCTCCATCCATTCATTCACTGCAGGTAGATGTTGTGCTTGTCCACGGTATAAGTGGAGGTTAATACCCCTGCAAACATTGTAATGGGGTGAGTTAATGAGGGGATTCTGAGCCATTTCTGCCCAGGTTACAAAACATGCCATTCTTATGACATTATAATTTGAGGAACTTTCAAAATTCACATTACCCATTAGACTAGGGATGATGTTAAACTTACTGTGACTCCCAGATTTTCAAAAAAGGAGTAAATTGGGGTTTTGGGATTCATCTTTTAAGCATTACGCAGGTCTGATTAGATGATGAAGGGAAGATTAGTGCCTTACAATCAGTGTCTTCATTCCTTAAATGCTAATTTTTTGGCTAACAGTTAAATGTGAATGTCAAATTGTTGTCTTTGCAGACAATTCATTTTTTTTTAAACATGTCTCTGAGTACATCATTGATAAATGCTTGGAAGTGCTATAAACACTCTGAAGGGCATAACCAAGTCTGCATAATGACCATTATTTGTACTGAAAGCTACTGTTCTTATTCTATGGCAACTAAGAATACAGGATAGGATTTTTAGTGACCTGGTTTTGGCCCAGATAATTAATACATAGACACAGGACATACATGGACTCCCTGTCCAAAAATCTATCTCTTAGAGGCTGTTGAGGTTGATGGGCACATGAACCCTTGTTGTATTGCCTCTTATATGTATTTTAATAGCCCTGTTCTCAGCTTGAGTTAGATACTCCGGACCTTATATGATATGCTGGACCTTCTATAATGTCTATGGCACAGTTGTATGCATGATGAGGTGGTAATTTGCTGGTAATTTGGAATACTTCACTTAGATCTGCATATTGTGAGGGAATTTCAATTATCTGATCAGCATTAGAGCTCTCTACTGAAGTGGAACGTATAGACAGGCCAGGTGTCAAGACAATATTCAAAACAGTAAATTATCTAGGATATTCTTCATTTAACCAGGAAACAAGGGGAATGGCATCTTGGGAGAACTATGGGAGAACTAAGATCAGGACATATTCTGAGGAATCACTAACCCAAAAAATCTAATCTCTTTCAGAATGAAGAGAACTGGTTTCAATTCTAATAAGAGGGGTTATATATAGAGTATGTCTGGGTCTACTGGGTCTACTAAAGCAGACTCTAGTGGTTGTACAAGAATGTTCAGTTGTTTCACCTCACCAGCCTGTAAGTCAATCAAGGCTGGGAAAACAGACACAGATGTAGAAACAGGATTAGGACAGTTCAACGTAACAGGAAGGATAATTTACTTTGAAACCAACCTCATGCTCACCAAATTAGTCTCCACACACTTTCCAGGGGTTGGCACCTCAGGTTTATTTGGGTGAACCTGACAGCACAAGGACATAACCAGCAGCACCAAAATACATGCATTCATGAAGCCTCTAAAGCCTTGCCTCTTGAGATGATAAGAGTGGTCAACAGATGATTTTCTCTGTCTACTTGCATGCAGTGGTGACGGCTGAGAAATAATAAAGTCCATCATCTTTGTGAGTGAGTTCAGTGAGTAAGTGAGCTCCTTTACCCGATCAGCAATGAGTGTCATGAGTGTCATCTGCTGCTGAGTAAGTATTCTCACAGGCCGAGACAGATTCTCATGCATGTTATGATACTGACCCTGCATTTGCCCTTGTTTACTCACTGCTGTTATTATTGCATTCAAATCTGCCATCTGCATAGATAGGTAAAGTTTTTTAGCCAGGCTATGAAGCTAATTCAGTTGCTCAGAGTAAAATCCAGCTATTATATATACAATGCAGCCGCAGTTCTCTCTCTATGCAATCCCATTGGCGAGCAGTATCTAATTTAGGCCCTAAATTACAACAAAAACAAACATGGATGAGTCTGTTAAGCACCATTCTTGCTCCAGCAGTTCACCTTGGCTTACTGATGGACAAACGCAGTCTAATTAATCATTATTGCCTTCTTGGAAGGAACTTTCTACCAGCGTAGAAATTTAACTTTAAAATGTGGAATTCTTTAATGGACCACTTTAAACATTGCTATCTAGAAGCTGCAGTTGCTGTTTTACGAATGATAAAAGGAGACAGTAAATTTTAAAGGCATTTGTATACCAATAGAATCTTTGCACATTAAACAGCATAAAATATATACAGCTGGAAGCAAAATAAGAGGTACAAAAAAATCTGTGATTAGTTTTGCCTGTAGCAACTGATTTGAAGTAAAAAGACAGTGTAACTTAATTATTTAAATGTTTATACAATGTTTCCCATTGTATATTTTCCTGGGAACTTATTGTATGTAGAAGTGTGACTAAATTCATATTAAATATCATTTAGTGCCTTTAGTTTACTTTACTACTTTACTATGCTACTACTAGTTTACTTTACTACTACCATATAAGCAACTGCTTATACTTGAAAGCCTGAATTTATTTAACTGAATGATAAAGCGCCTGGACTTATACAGAAACCAAATATGTTGTTTGGTTGTTTTTGCCTTATATGGTATTTTAATCTTCAATCAAAATTGCTGAAGTATGAAGCAAAAATAACACATCAAGTCCTAGTACTTTTAGGAAGCATAAATAAAAGCTAAATGCATCTGTTTATTTATTTTATTTTTAGCATCTTTGCCTGTTTGTACAAATCCATGTAATTAAAACCCAGAGTCATTTTGTTGTTCCAGTAAACATTTAAAAATACAAACAAGTTTGCATACATAAAAAGTCTAGTATAAGCAAAAGAAAATAATAACCTAAGAAAATTCAGCTTGTATGTTAATTGCATTTAAGAGTCTGCATGTATAAGGCATTGGTGATCTTTTCTATCTCTATAGTCCAGCACTTTGAATTAATTGCTTGTTTTTGAATTAAGTCCCATTGTTTTGTTTTTGTCAGGCTGTAACCTCCTGTCTGAGGGGAGGTAGCCAGTCTCTGAGGTCTGATTCATACAGTATTTAAATTTAAAACCTTAAAATTGTGCTCTACATCTGAAACTGTACTTTAGAGAGGAATATTATTTATCCTAAACCTAAATGTATATTGACTGCCACAACAGCTTAATGAGGGGTATAAACTGTTATTATACTCTTATTGCACACTTCTATATATATCAGAATTAATTTATTTTAATCTCTTGTTTGCATTGTTACCTACCTATTTTAGATATTAAATCATAAATATTAACATGTAAGAACTCCAGGATTTTACAGGGCTAATAGAATGGGTTTTTATTCCAGGTCATTTCCAAGTAGTATTCATCCATTCATCATAAAATGTTCATCTAGTGTGAAGGGCAGCTGAAATTGTAAAGAGTGTAAAAATAAAAGAGAATATGGCGAGGGGCAGTTTTAACAAAGAAATTGGCCAAAAGAAATGGCCCAAAATGATTTGAAAAAGTCATCATCATTGTAGTAAGGTAGAATCATTTTTGAGTTTTGTCATCAGTGATATATTTGTTAAATGTTGCTATCTGGGTGTCTTGCTCTTGTCATTTATATGAAGGACAGTAGTGTGAACAATAGTTAGCATTTACAGGTGGCCTTCATACATATCATCCCAGTGTTATAATGTTATTCCACCAAAGTTCCAAGCCTTGCTGAAGGAAAGATATGAAGGAGATTTTACAGTCTGCTTGACAACTGGGACAATAGTTAGTATGCTGGTATGTTTCAGGGTTGTCAGGAATCAGCTTGCTAATTAACGAAAAGGTAACCGTATTGGACTACAGGGTATTGCAGCATTGCAGCTTGATGTAATTGCTAATACTGTATTATTTGTTTGTGGAGCTAATGAGGTTGAAGAGATTCGACAATTGAGTAAACTCATTACACCATGTCCCCACTTTAACCACTAGCCACTTGGACAATTTAAAAGGTTTTTTATTTTTGTCCTATGTCACATCATTTTTGTCTTATGTCACATCATATGAAAATACTTTTAAGGAATAATCCGTCTTTTTACCATACAGCTGACTACGTTAGTTAACCTATTTGTAAATTAAGTTGTAAATTATTAAAATTTGTTCTTCTAGAGCAAGTTTTCAAGATGGAATAGCTTAGTAGTAATATGTTACCAGTGTTGTGGTGTAACTGAAGTTTTTTGTTGGTTTCTGCCTGGTCATGCAAGGATTCCAGAAGATCAGGGCAGGTCTGATGTTGCTTTAAAGGTTCAAATGTTGGGTTGAACATCATAAGGACAGTGTTGGTAACATATTTTCTCTGTTCTGTCTCAGACCTGTATTGTTAGACTGTTGGTGCAAATCATCAATCAGCAAATTATATCAGCAGAGAATGTTGTATACTATAGGTTTTATTATCTGTATCAGAATGTGGTATCGTGTTAACTCTATGTGCTACCACTGTAAGTCGGCTATAACCTCTCACTGTTAGCAACTGCCCAAAGGCTTGTGTTATAAGTGAGTTCCTCCTAATTACAGAGTAAACTCTGTAATCAACGTGAAAATCAACGGTAAGATATTCGTTTAAAAAATGGCAAAATGCCAAAAATGTCAAGACAGAAGGGAACATTGCGAAGACATGAATAAAGCACACTGTATATGCTCCAGCGCATTCTTACTATTAATTTCCTATATGTGCCAGCCTAACCATAATGCCAAGTGACATCGCATAGTTATAGTTTCTCAGTACACAAGCCCAAAATAGCACTGGCATGAGGAATCATGTCAGAAACATGGATGTGAAAAATACATCAAGCGTTGTTTTGTGATGAAATTTCTCTTTAATTTGGGCTGGATGTGTGCAGTCTTGGCTTGTTGTGACACACAGATGTAATGTCTTGAGGCTGCTCATTTAAATTTTCAGTCTCTGCCATCCCTTTTGCAGCGACAATGATGAAAGGCCATGTTGCTTCAGTATTGAAGACTTGAACATAGGCGTTGTTGGCCTCTCTTTCTTTGTTATATCACGTGACCTATTCATATCACTTGCTAGATCAAACTGAAAAAGTGCAGTTATTGCTTGCATGTGAGTTTGTGACAATGCTTCATACAAGAAAGTATTACTCTGAATTGACCTGATCATGCAGGTGCTTGCATCATTAAACTTGAACAATGATTGCTCATTACATAGAAATTATATACTGTTAACCTCAAACACTGTTGTCACCTCCTTCAAATATAAATCCTGTTGTCAAATGAGCCGATTACAAAATCCTAGAATGTTACATAACAGTCCTGACTCCACCCAAAATGACAGGCCCAAAGTTTACATATCCCAGCTTAGGTTCCAACCCAGCAGAAACAACAACAATGGAGCAACAACAATGGTGCAATATGCATATACAGTCTCTTTCCAGACTGTAAAGGAGATGCTGGCACTTCTCATACCCTTTCCAGTAATCTCACAGTGGGCATGGATGTTGTTTATCTGTAAACATGGCCAGAGTTGGCTCCCTATTTGGCAACTTCTTAATCAAATGTTCCGTTCCACTTCAAATGCTACATATGTAGAGACATTAGTGGACTGCGTAGAAATGTAATTTTGAGACTGAGAAGGGGATGTTGGCACTTTTCACACCTGTTTAAATAATTCTGTATGGGCATGGTCGATGTTCATTTTTAAACAAGGCTAATACTAGTTTCCTACTCACCAGCTTCTTAACTGAATGTTCTGTTTCACCTTTAAAAATTATCATAACTTTAGTTTCCCATAACCAACACTTACCTCCAGCACAGGAAACGACCTCCATTAAGATGACCATTTTTGAAATCAGTGTCTATTTCGCTCTATCTATCTAGCTTGCCCCTGGGTACAATCACAAACACAAAAAGAACACATTTTAAGATGGTGTGGTATGTATGCACTGCACTCTGTAAATGTGAAGTTGTAAAAAGGTTTTGACAGGGTATTCTAGTGAAGGACATAAACATTATGTAACATTATGGACGTAAACATTAAAATGATATAAACGTTTTTTTGATAAGACTGGGGGATGCCATGCTGCACTATATAATAGTACATAACATGACAAATTTAAAACATACTAAATGCTATGGCTTTTATTAGATTACATATAATATTGTATTTTTAATGTTAAACCTACCTTATTTTAAGAGTATGCCTTAGCTTAATAATACTACTTAACCTTTAAAAATATTTATAATTTTAATTTTGGTAGCATTTTTATTCAGTGATGTCTAAAAGAATAAAAGAGATGGCTCACCGTAAACTGAACTTGGCTTGAACCGATTGGCTTCCGAGAGACTGTTTAAGGTTTAAGGCATGTTTGATTTTGAAACATTGCTTTTGAATGAAATAACGAATTGGTTGGCAACACAAAACCCTTAAACAGATCTGGTGGAATATATATTATAATATTCTGTGTTCTGTATAGTGACACGTGTGCAGGATATCTGCTGTTCCTCCCATGGCACGCGCCATATCTCGCAAATTGCAAAAGATTAATCAGCAAAACTAATACGCTGATCTGACGCAGACTGAAGACACACACACACACACACACACCCACACACACACATACATGTGCGCGTGCGTGAGGGTTTCATGTACACACACTGTGTCCCTGCTCTCTGTGAGCGCGAGGCCTGTCCGCTTCTTGTCCAGTTGCTATGAGAACGACTGCAGGCGCGTTAGATGAAGTGGCAGGTTTGTGTGCGCGCGCTGCTCAGCATGAATTAGAGCAAGTGATGACGAGTTTCATCACCTTCACCATCAGCTCCTGTAAGAGTGTTTTAACTCACCCACCGGCTCTAACCTACCCGTTTGTTTGCTGGTTTTTCAGGTCACTTTTTCTTTATTTATTTCATTTATTCTTCATTCTTTCTTTTAATTTAATTCTTTCTTTACTCATTTTCTCTGTTTCTTTCCTTCTTTCTTTCTTTATTTATTTCTTTCTTTTTATCTTTCTACATTCATTTTTACTTTGTTTCACTCGGTCACAATTCTTTTTTTTCTTTTTATTTCCTTCACGCATTTCATTTCATATAAAAGTCTCTTTGTCCTGTTTGAGGGGCGCTGAGCTGTTGAGTGCTGCGCTGTTGAGCGCTGTCCACTCTCTTGGTGCTGGCATTTGCGCTCCTCCAGCAGAGCCAACTCAGACTGCTCAAACTCAGGTTGTCAGCGAGTGTTTTCCTTTTAAACACATTAACTCCAGCTGCTGGAGTCTTTGAACATGAGCTGGTGAGCCAAATCAGGTATGTGTAACGAGGCCGAGTGTTTTCGTTGTCTTCATCCCCCGGGACTGGAGTCTTATAGCCTCGCCTTAAAATGAGCCGAAGTTCTTCTAACGTATTCCTAATTTAACCATGCTAAAAAATGATGTCTTAAAAATACCTAGTAATCTAGGCTGTTTGTCAGCTCCAGAGAGCAGGGTTTCTCTTACAGTGCTCTAAATGAAACAGCTGCAAGGAAAAGCGCACCGTAGGCTCCGCAAACGGTGGTGCTCGCAGACTCGCTGGCGTCTCTGATTGGCGGGAGTCTGGTGACGTAATGACCACGCCCGCCGCAGGAAAGCCGTGGGTCGCTCAGATGCGCCTCACATCTGGGGCACTCGGAGGATCCGCGGCGCTGCAGGCTCGCGCTCGCGCCGGAATGGCCACCACCGCGCTGCTGAGGCTGTTGAGGCTCGCGCGCGCTACGCGCGTCACGTGGACCCCGCCGAGCGGCGTAGGAAAGAGCGCCGATTGAAACGCTGGGATTCTTTCCTCTTTTCCTTTCTTCCACACTTTTCTTTTCTTCTCTCGTTCTTTCGCCCTACAAAGACAACAATGCAACTCATGAATGTAACTAACGGCAGCGGAGCGGACGGACTCGCCCCCTGGAACTTCACCGGTGAGTTGTGTGCGTCTGTGTGGTGAGCCGATGAGTGTATATCTTCTTAATAAAGCTCAGCTATAAATATGCATCTGCCTGTCTGATAGTCCAGAAAGAAATACATTTAAAACCATTCAAACTCACCCCACTCATATCGATAAGAGATTCTGAAACGAAGCTCCACTTTTGTTCCTCTCAAAATGTAAACAGTCACATTCTGTTTTGCACACTGGAGTTACATTAAACAGAGAAAAGAACCGATTTCCAGGTGTGCTGTGTTCCTCATTAACCATAGCCAGAATTATGGAGAATTTAAGGCAGGAAGAGCTTCAGTATGATTCTGTAAGAGTAATGAAGATAGATGTATTCATTGGCGTATACATTAATCTGAATATTTTAATGTTATTTTTTTACTTTTTTGGACTTTTCTTTACAAAGTATATATGTGCTGAGAGACACTTTCTGAGCAAAGGAAAAATTTCTTAATCTTTAAAAATGCTCTTATTGTCTTATTGCCTTTATATGCTACTCAACGACTCTCGTTTATCCTTGACTGTCTGTGTCATAGAGCATAGTATATTGGTACACTAGAATTGCATGGACAGAGATTAGTGCTGATGTTCAGTTTTCTCTCTGCATCTCTTTGAGCTGAAATCAAAACTTTGCTGCGCTCTCCAACTGGCTCCTGATGGTCACGTTGATTTTAATCTCGAATATGGCCTGCAGGTCTTTTCACACTGACCTAACTCCCACACACACACACACACTCCTGCTGTCAAGCAGTGTGTGTGTGTGTGAGAAAGAGAGATGCATCTCTAATAGAAGTATGTTTGGTAATTTGAGCACCTCTGATGTATTGAATCTATTTGGTTCAAATGTGTGCATCATTTCCATATACAAAATATATTATGTCAACACAGTTATTATCAAAACTAGGAAAACTGAAAGACAACATTAAAATGTCACCTTTTTGGGGGTATGAGCTGTGATACAAAAATTAGAGCTCTCAGACGCTCTCAGAGAGCCAACTGGAGAAAAGAAAAAATAGAGTGAATGGGTTTCAGTCTCTTTTTCTCTCATGTTCTCTCTCTCGCTCTTTCTCTATCTATTTATCTCTCATTCTCGCTCTTAATCTATCAATCTTTCTCTTTTTCTCTCATTATGTTCTACTCGCTGTCACTTTCTCCCTCTCTCTATGTTCTGCTTTTTCTTCCTTTTTCTATTCTACTTTGTCTATCTTTCTCTTTCTCCCTTTTCTATTTTCCTATCTCTATTTCTCTCCACTGTCTCTTTCTATGGTCCATGGTCCATCTGTCTCACGTTCTCTCTTTTCTATGTTCCAATCTGTGTTCACTGTCTTTCACTCTGTTCTACTCTCTCTCTCTCTCTCTCTCTCTCTCTCTCTTTCTCTCTCTCTCTCTCTCTCTCTCTCTCTCTCTGTCTCTCTTTCTCTCTCTCTTTCTTTCACTATGGCCTACTTTTTTATCTTTCTTTTTTACTCTCTATTTTCTTTCTCTATGCTGTAGTTTCTCTCCCTCTATCTCTTCTCTCTCTTTTTTTACAATCTGCTGTCTCTTTCTCTCTAGACAGAACTCTCTTCCACTATGTTCTACCCTGTCGCTTTTCCCTTTTTGTATGTTCTACTCTTTCCTTTCTATCTCTCTGTTTTACTTTTGTTGTCTATCTCTCTTTCCAACTTTCTCTCTTTCTTCTTTTTCTGTCCCAGTTTCACTTTCTGTCTCTCAGTGTGTACTACTCTGTCCCTTTCTCTCTTTTTGTTCTACTCTTCTTTCTCTCTCCCTATTCTACTCTGTATACTCTTCTACTCATATTCCATTCTACCTTTCTATGATCTACTCTCTCTCTCGCGTACACTCATTGTGGAGGTCTACTTTCTCCTCCTATCTCTGCGTTCTACTCTCTGTTTTCTCTGTCTCTCTCTTTTTCTCTCTTATATATAATGTGTTTGTGTGTACTCTCTCCACTCACTCTTCCTCATTGCTCTGTGGAAAATGGGGCTTTAAAGAGGGCTGATTGGTGTGTGTGTGTGTGTGTGTTTGTGTGTGTGTGTGTATATGTGTATACATCGCCATGCAAAGCTGTAGTATCTCCTCCACTCTGTGTAAAGCCCATCACACAACACTAGACTGCATCTTGCTCAAGGAATCACACACAGACTCACAGACAGACACACACACACAAATGCACACACACATACATCAAAGCACAGGTGGGACCCCTAATCTTCAAATTCTGTAACAGTGAAATGAAGGGAGGCGCCAGAGATTTAGCTACAGTGTGAGAAGTTTTCCGTCCTGCTTATAATCAGGCTGCATGTGTCCACCTTTCTCACTTTATCATAACTAAATAAACACAAAAGCTGAAGTTTGTAAAGATGTAGTCCTTTACAGAGGAAGAAAGAAGCAGTGAAAGGGATAGAGGGTTGTTGAACTTGTAAACATTAACCAGTGCTTCTACATGAGTATGTGTGTGTGTGTGTTTAGGTTTTTGTAGGGACCAGTCCCCCTAAATTGATGGAAGGTTTTTTTAACCAGTTTTTGTTTAACCAAAAATGCAGCTTTTGTATGAAAAAAGCTTAAGTAAGCTTAAGAATAGGGCTGGATTTAGCTTAGGTACAGTGGTGTATAGTACAGTAGCATATAGATAGGTTTACTGATTACAAATAGTAGTAGAGGCACATGCACCATTTTTGTAACTTAACCAGTAAATTAACGCTAGTAAACTGTTGTAATGAACAGATTTGACGTTATATTTACATTCTTGTTGACTCATTAATAAAATGCAATGAATTATTATTCTACCAGTATCGGCTAGTTATCAGGTCTCTGTGAATGCCCTAGTAAGATTGCTATTCATTAAATGTTTACGTACTGTCCAAATCACCTTCACGGCTTGCTAACCTGTCCTATTAATTTCACCCAGTGTACCTGGATTTGTTTTTGGTTGAGCTTGTCTTCAGCAGTAGTGATTTCATGTTCTTTTAAACAGCTGAATAGTATTTGAGAGCAGCTTACCTGAATCCTTTTCACTCTCCACATGAAGAGTGAGAACCAGCCAGTTACAAGAGATAGACTTTGTCACATTAGGTTTCTTAAAGGCAGAATGAGCAGGATTTGCTGTTTAAATGCATCATTTCAAGTTTACCCCTCTGGCTTAATGAGCAAAGCAGCGATGGTTGAGTGAGCTAGAGGGTGAATGAAGAGAGGGAGCGGCATAAGTAAGAACAAACCAGAGATTCACAGAATAAAATTTTATTTTAATTTATTCTATTTGGAATCCTTTTGGAATCAAACAACCATCTTAGGTTGGCACAGCAGCACATTGTTATTGTTGCTGTAATCCTTGACGAGTGTCGCTTTCTGTCACTTTCTGCCCCCTGGTTGCACGCATCCTTGTGATGACTTGGCACAGAAACATGTCTGTAGAAAGCAATAGAAACATCCAACATAGATAGGAATACTTATACTTATAGAAGTGTGTGCGTGTGTATGTGTGTGTATGTCTGGTTTATATGAGTTTAAGATCAGTCTAAGATCATTCAGACTGACCCTGGCTTAATGACGTTCAGGGATCATTACAATAAAGACACTTTGCAGTGGTCTCTTCTCCTCTGGCACTCTCTACGCTTTACTTCTCTTTCTTACTCTGTTCTCAATCGCTCTGTTTCTTTTTCCTCAAACTACGCTCTCTCTCTTTTTGTCTTTAACTTTTTCTCACTATGTCTCACTCTTGTCTCTTTTTCACTCTGTTCTCAATTTTGCCCGTTTCTCTGTCACACACACATTACTTCTCTTTCTGTCGAACACTTTCTCTATACAGTGCTCTTTCTTTCCCCAAATGTTGCTCTCTGTCCATTCTATGTTCTTGCTCTTTGCTCTGCTTTCTCACTCGCCATCTTTCTTTCAGTCTTTCAGTTATGCTCACCCATCTCCCTGTCTCTCTCTCTCTCTCTCTCTCTCTCTCTCTCTCTCTCTCTCTCTTTCTCTCTGTCTAATTGTTAACCCAGTTTTACAGAGGAAAGTGTGTCGGGCTGCTGCTTCACCCTGCCAGCATGAGCCTCAGATGCACACACACATACACGCACAGTAAAAACACTGTGCCGCGGGCCAAAACCGGCACTCTTTCTTCTCCTCTGGAGAAGTTTAATTGCATTGAACGAAACACCCGCAGCAGCTAAAAAGGCAGGAATGGTTCAGAGCTTGAAAAGAGAAGCCCTGAGCACCCGGCCGCTGGCGAGAGACTGCATTCCCTTCAGCTCTATCCTGACCCATCACACACCTCATTTAAGATACTCATAACTGAGTGTTCATGGCCTGCAAAGCTAGTTGATCTTCTTTCGTTATTATGCAAGGAGATGGCAAGCAAGCTATGGTGCCACATGTTCTTTTTCCTTTGGTGCTGAAATCCAATTTCAAACATTTAAGGGTATTTACATTTATTGGGTTAATTCTATATAACTTTCAGCAGAATATATACATATACTCTAAAAAATAAAGGTACCAAAAATGTCTTTTTGTTATATAAAATGATTTCAATTACCTTTTTAAAATAATCATTCAAAGCTTTTCCAGAAAATGGTCTTTCTGTCCTTGTATTTAGGCTCTGTGTTGTAGTACTGTTTATTTTTTTATCTATTTTATAAGGAAAAATGTTAGTCTAGGCCCTCCAGAAGTCTTGGATACATCACTGACAGTGAAGCTGAGGGATAGCCTACCCATGCTTTTGATAGATAGATAGATAGATAGATAGATAGATAGATAGATAGATAGATAGATAGATAGATAGATAGATAGATAGATAGATAGATAGATAGATAGATAGATAGGTGTAGTTTTTCTGACCTTTTTGATCTTTTTGTATCATTTGTGGCTTGGACTGAAGGAATAGCTTTACTGTTTGTCACTGATTTCAGGGGACTATTAGTAATTGGTAGAACAATTAATAGAACAATTGCTCATTTGTTATTATTTATTGATATATTTTACTTTACTGTTGAACTTCTTTTTTACTTTAATAACTCTTTTACCAAAACAAATACTAAAGCAGTAAAACATGTTTAGAATGTTAACTGCCTCATGAGCACACAATGAATCTGGAGACAGCTTGCAGTGGATAAAGGGAGAATGGCAAGATAAACATCAAAGCAGAAAAGTAAAAATATGTCACAGACTTGAGAAAAACAGAATAGTGCATTGAGACTACACACGAAAGGTTGTTGAGGCAGCTGGGATATCAGCCAAAAGCACATAATCTAACAGGCTCGCTCCAGGGCCGGCCAGAGTTTATTATTAAAGCTTCAACTTTTGGTTCTCTATCTTTTAAGATGTGGGGAAAGTCTTGGCATGCGCAGATGCAAGCTTGGTGACAAGTTTTGGTTTTTTTTTGGGAGGGGGGTGTGTGGCTTTGTCATAGATACATAATATAGTACAGTTATCATTTAGGAAATAGACACCAGATATGAACAAATGAATATAAAAGTTTTTGAAGCTGTTCTGTTTACAAACATACAGTCTTTCAGAAATATTGCAAACCAAACGCCAGTGTCACTGTTTCGCTCTCCTCAAAAGAGCTGTTTTGTTCAGAACAAGGAGAATAGAAAGAGGGAGTTGTGCATTTATCTCTTTGTGATTCCTGGATGATGAGAACAATATAATAATAGATATTATGAGGGCATTTTCGTGGTCCCTGTTAGGAAAAATGCTTTTTCTTTACAAAAAATGCAGCTTTTATTTGGTAAAAGAATTTAGGAATGAAAAGCTTTTCCTTTGTTTTCTGAGGCTAAGGATTAAGTTTCACACAGCAGCATCAGTACAGAAAGAAATAGAAACACCAAAGTGTGGGGGCACAGAATGGATTAACATACTGACAGCTGTCATTTAGTGTCCAGAAGTCTAAAGTGATGTAGAATTGCTGTTGATTAATATTCAGTTTGTTCACTCAGTTAAGTTGTTTTTGACAAGTCATCTAGTTGAATAAACTTGGTGCAGATAGGGAAAGAGGGGCATATTTGCCATCACTTGCGGAGGCTCTCAGTGTGCCTTTTATGAAGATGTGACCTCATGTCATACACTAAAAAACAAGAGCAATGCACTGAATTTACTGGTTTCAACATATGCATATTTGATACATAAATATATTATATCACACTGCCTAGTCTTTCAGTTCGCTTACATTTGGCAGTTTTGTGATATAACACATTTTACTGTATGATTGCCATCAGTGCTGAATGCTACTGCACCTCACAGTATAGTACAACACATACGCACACCTTAGTAGTGGCTGTCTCTCTTAATCAACCGATCATATTATGTATAAGTATTATATATTCTCATATTCAGAGGTTGGTAGAATAGTATTTATACTTGGGGAAAACTTGAGACAAGTATATGTTATATATATATACTTGTGTCAAGTGGAACTTTTTGGTGAAGACAGCATCTATCAGAATAGGAACGTTTGCTTAAGCTCCAGAGTCAGAGATGTGATCAGTCACAAGCAGTACATATGTTTTTGATGAACAGGATGAAATTATATAAAAAGGGAGTAGTGACTAAATATAAATGACTGAAAGGTTAAAAAAGTTTATTCCTTTACTCACCATTATACATGAGTGGATATAGAAATATTAATAAATATTATACTAATGGCACTGGGCAGTGATGATATATCAAATGTAAAAATAATTAAAAGCCCACAAAATTGCCTGTCATTGTGTCTCTTCATAAACTACTCAATACTGAAAAACATTTTCAACACAATTCGGGAGCTAAAGTGCCGTAGGTGCAAATGAAAGGCGTTGGTATTTGTAGCATCACAAAAACTGAATTTGCAGTAGCAGACCACTTCTTGAATAGAGGGAAAATGATGGGAGTGAGGGAACTCTGAGGAACTTGGGCTGAAGTTTGGAGCGGGTTTTTGTGGGTTCTGAGACGGCCGACCTCGCCTTTACAGGGGATCATGTGCTGGCGTGAAAGAATGTAGGAGAAGGGGAGGTGATGGGGTGTGAAAAGTTTGACACAAGGAGGAGGACTTAAGAAAGGGTATTTTTAGGATGTAGGAAGAGAGTTTGAGGTGTAGTCCTTTCCATAACTCTCAAACAGGCTGCTGTTTGCAGTTTATCTTACATAGATGCAAATATATACTGGGGTGTATATATATATTTACTATTGTAAAATGTTTAGCAAAGTTTACATATAGTATCATGCCAATATAGGATAATGCGCTTTAGTTTGTTTCATTCAGTCACAGTGACCATTAAGCACATGTTAAGATAAAATAAGCCACTTGCAAAAAAAGAAAAAAATCCAAAACTCAGTTCAGGTGCAAGCAGTCTAAAAGGGGAATCCTTGCAACTGAACAAGACCTGGAAGACCTCAACTGTCCATCATATGAACAGTACATTTGTCTTTGAAAGAGAGGAGAAAATCAAGGTCCACATCTGCTTCAGATCTGAAAAAAATCACAGGTTTTTCTGTCTATCCTTCCACTGTAAGAAAAGAGTTTAATACTATGGGTCTAAAAGGATGTGTAGCTGCCTAGAGACTGTACTACAACATAGAAAATGGACAGAGTCCAGACCTTAACCTCACTGAATGTATTTGGGATTTTTGGATTGTGACAAGCAGAACATGTAGCCAACTTGGAAATGTATCTCTATAGAATTTTTTTTTAACTTTTAAAAGTCTTCTGAAAAGGAGCTGTAATATAATATAACCACACTGACAATATATAATGATCTGTGTTATTTGCTGTTGTGCTTGACTGCTAAAAATGCAGCACTAAATCTAATTCTCTGTCAGAAACATAAGGGAAATTCAGTTATCCAATGCATGGACCCACTGCAGCATTTTCATCTTTCTTCATTAGTATTCACATCTTTTTGTCAAGCTTGTCTAAAGTTTGGCTTCACATAAGGCCTTAAATAAAAATAAGAGGAACTATCAATATCACATCAATAGAGCGTGTCTGAGGCTTCAGTGAACTTTTATTGTTTGTTTGTCATCAGTGTAGGGATGTGTGTGGAGCCTGTTCTAAAGTCTTACGGGTCCTGCAGTAATTCCTTCTTATGGGGAGAGGTAATTAAAACTTCCTGTTGTATAGTGTTAAGCAGTGATAATAAGCTAAAATGTAACAATAGTTAAGGTTGTGTTTGAAAACGACTATGTGTTCAAGTGTGTGTTTGTGTGTGTGTGTGGAGAGAGAGAGAGAGAGAGAGACAAAGTAAGAGAAAGAGAAAGGGGCAGAGAGAGAAAGAGAGGCAGAGTAAAAGCAGCACAAGGGAGCCAGTAATGAGGACAAGGAATCAAAAGAGGAGTCTGTAAACTAGTGGGGATATGAAGGTTCATATCAACCTACACACACACACCCAGCTGTGGTCTCTGGAAGTTTGTGCGTCGCTGCTGGCTTGTTAACGGGGAACAGCTCGAACCAGCCACAGAAGAGTGCTGATGCTGACCCCAGAGACGGCGGCGAGAGAAGCTTCAAACGTAAAACATGGTGGTTCTCTTTTGTGAGCCGATCATATGGCCAAGGTGCGCTCTGCATAGCTGCTAATTAATTCTGCCTGGTTGCCTGTATGCAGTATGAGTGCAGTTCTACTGGAATGTGTGCTTGCTAGCAGATGGTTGAGCACTGCCAGCTGGTAACTGGTACGAGGCGGGTCCCATTAGGCCTGTTAAAGTGAGGGAGGGTGAAAAGCTGAAGGTGCTGCTGGTTTGTCCCAGTGGAGAAGGGCCATACAATATATCGCTTGATAATCAGAATCAGATATTAAAATTACAAAAGTGTACAATAGGCAGACAAGCCTTTCATCAGTTACAGCATTTTATTGTATGCCCTGAGCATCCCTCTGAGGACAGTGTGCTTAAATGTAGTTATTTTATGTAGCTATTTTATGGGACTTCAAAGGGAATTCGACTGAAAAAAAACTTCATAATTAAATCAAGAAGATATAAACTAATGCCCAACTTATTCACACATTCATGCTGTGAAGGTATCTGCAGGGCATTACAAAGCTAAATAGTCCCCAAAGAAAATAATTTTTTAATTCACTGCTATTTTATCAACATTACATAACAACTATTGGATATTTAAAAGAGGCTATATTAGCATTATAGACATTATAACCCATGGCTCCTGTCACTACCACTGTAAAGATATCTATAAAAAGTTTGTAAGTTCCTCCACAATTTACATATTCACATTTTTGCTGCTATCTCAATCACTGAATTATGTAGAAATTTTGGTGGAATTCCCCTATTAATGGCGACTCATTAAATTCTTTTGGAGGAATCGCATCAAACAAAAAAAGCAGACATGAGATGTTTCTGACACAGATATAGTTATTCACAGTCTCAGAACTGTAAAGGCTCCTAATCTTGAATGAGAAATAATTCAGCTAATACTGAAATTTCTGTTTTTAGCTTGGTTAGCTTGGTTGCAGAAATTTTAGCAACGGGAAATCTTTCTGTCACCATGAGTGACAATGGCCCACTAATGGCAGCGGTCAGTCCATTAAAAGTTCAGTTTTCCAAAACCTTCTGTCTTGTTTTTTTTACCTGAAATAAGGATTTTATTTATCATTGTCAAAGGTTTTCTGATCACCATAACACTATGTCTCTAATTTCATTTCTGTATACTGCCATCAGTCATTTACCACTATAGATGGGTTACTGGGTATGTGCAGAGCCAGGGGACCAAACCTCTTTGGTAACTTTGGTAGATGGTCACAAGATTGTAACACTGGTCAACTGATGTAATAAAGTTAGATTCTCTTTTTTTTAAGGTTCTTTGACTCTTGACAGAACAATATAATGCATTTCAGAGTTTGTATAACATTCTATTTATCGTCACTGTCCAAAGAAAAACATGTATCTCAAAAATGGCAACTTTAAAGGAAAGGCCAAAAATAGTCTTTACTTTCAGTGTAAGTTGAACTTTTTTCAAGCTGTTTTGGAGCATTTGTATTGGCCCATTTACACAATGTAAACAAACAGCTGCAAGGATGCAAAAGAAGCTTCATTGGGTTTGTATATATCGCAAAGCTTATTGTAATCACTGTATGAAGCAATATGGATTCTGTAAACATTTTGCAGCCCCACAGTGCAGTCCAATGATGCACACTTTTTATCACCTTTAAAAACGAAATATTCTCTGGGGTCTGAAAGAACTGATGGTTCTCTGTGGGATGTGGACGTTGCAGATAGTGAGAACAAAAAGCATACAGGAAGAAAAAACAGTTACAGCTGGATGCAGAGCTGCTTTGAAACAGCATCTTTTGTCAAAGGTGCATACAACCAAAATCAAATTGAATGTGTGTGTTCCGGTATTGGAAGAGATTAGGGATATATTTTGCTGTGTCTGTATGTAGGCCCTTTGCAGCTGTCCAATCTAACCTCTGAGGTTAATAAATGCAGATGTGGTACTTGGTTTGGTGTAGACAGTCGGCATGAATGTTTTTGTTGTGTATGTGTGTGTGTGTAAAAGAGAAACACAATAAAGAGTGTTCTGTGTGTATTTGTCTGTGTGGTTAGTCAATTTGTATGCTTCATCTTTTGTATTTTGTGTGTGGGCTTGATGCTTAACGTGTGATTGACATTTTATGTGTGTGCTCAGTTATTCACACATGTGTGTGTGTGTGTGTGCATGAGAGTGTGCTTGGTGTTTTATGTGTGCGTTTGGTGTTTGTAACCAGCTGCTGTTCTCTGCATCCCAACGCTCCTTGAAAGAACGCAGTGGAGGAAATCGCTGACAGCTTATATAACAGGCTGAGCCTGGCAGCGCCACGAGACTCTCTGGAAGCATCCCATCTCTCCGGGGGAGAGGAGATACTCCATCACAGCACAGACTTCAAGAAAGCCTTGCATTGCCAAAATCGGCAACCGCATGCCAGTTAGAAGACTGTTATCTGACTAGGTACAATGGCTTCTATCACTCTCAGTAAGATCCCACTGCTAAGATTGACAGCAGAAAGTCCCTCCTGTACAGCTGTCCAAAGAGTCTGCCCCTTGAGCCATAGTAAGTAGTGTTAAATTAGCAAAGAAATGTAATAAATACACATATGCCAGCTCCCTAAACAGACACATGCACAGATAGCACATAGGGGGCATCCCTTTCCCAGCAGAGTCCTGTCCTCTCCCACTCTTGGTCACCTAGTTATAATAATTGTTATGTTTATAACCATTCTTTAAGGTTCATTTCACAAGATTAGGCTCACTCTCACCTCAGGTGGGTAAGCTCTTTCACCCTATGTGGTGCAATGACAACCTAGGGAGATTTTGTCAAGTCAAAGTTTATTTGTATAGAGCCTTTTACAACAGGCATTGTCACAAAGCAGCTTTATGAAAAAATGCCCCAGTGAGCAAGCCAAGTGCAACAGAGGCAAGGAACACCCTCAGAGGAAGAGGAAGAAACCTTGAAAAGAGTCAGACTCGAAAGAGGAACCCATACTCCTCTAGTCGACACCCGGATAGTAAGACAAAGCACAAAAGCAATATTAAAAGGCTCCATGAAATGTCTGCCCTCTTTTGCTTTACCAACAACAACAAAGAGAATGCATTAGCGCAGCAGGAAAACAGCACCAACATTCTCAGTTTACCATAATACTGTCTATCAGTGAACCCCTTGATCTGCATCTTTATCTAAAGGTAAACTAATTACAAAAGGCTAAACTAAACAAGTGCTGTATATGTCAGAAGAATCATTTTGTACTGAATGCAGAATTATTTTGCAACTGTTGCAGGGTAAATATAACTGGACTGATATGGTCAAACTTTCTTGTTCTCGTAAGGACTAGCTGAAGTTTGTTGAACATCCAGACAGCAGAGTATTACAAAAGTTCAACCTTGAGGTAATAAAGGCATGAAATAGCATTTCTGCGTCCTGTATTACCTGCATTACTCAGATTAGCAATTTTGCGAAGATGAAAGAAACTGATCCTAATAATATTGTAATATATTCATTAAAGGACAAATCATGTTTGATCGAGGTTTTACAATTTGTCTTGTGCAGCTGAGAAGCTTTTAAGATTAAGCATTAATGTAGATAGTTTGTTTCTAGCAGCTTTTGGACCAGCTTTTTAAGAGTAGAAGGAAATGACTTGACATGTAGTGTTTTATGTCTTTTACACAGTTTTTTGCCTTATTTCATCTTATTAAATTGAAATTTATCATCCAGTTTGGCTCCAAATATACAATTGTGTGTCATCAGTGTAGCAATGGACATTTCTGCCATGTTTACTGATACTGGTACCCTGTGGTAGCATAAATAAGGCAAATAATAGAGATCCTAAGATGGAGCCCTGTGGCACACCAAACTTTTGTGATCCGCTGTTTACATTTACAACTGATAGTGTTTAGTCAGATAAGAACTATTCCTGTTACTCCTACAAGGTTTTTTAGACTATCTAGTAGGATAGAGTGGAACCCCTCTGTAACCTGTTGTGGGGGCACGCAACACCACAGCACTGGAATTCCCACCAGTAAAGCAATGATAGTCTCTTAAGAAAGCATCTTATTTTGATCAACAATGAAAGAGTGTCAGTAGTAAGTAGCAAATCCCTCACTGGGTAGTAAAACCTTTATTTTAGACTGTCTTTGCAAAAACTAAACACTATGTTTGATTTCCTCTGTCTCTTGGTAAGAATGTCTGCCATTAGCTCTTGATTAATTTAAATATAATTTAAGATGAGCTTCTGCCACCCCCCAACAACACACACACACACCCCAAAATGTCTGTGCACTGGCCTGTTGCTAAGTTACTTGGGTATAACAGTGCTATTAAATGGCATGAGTCCTGCTTGAATTCTCACTATACATCATTCAAGGAGCAGGCCTGATTCCACAGCGGCAGTTATATGAAACCAGAAAGGACTAATCTATACATTGTTCAAAAGATGAATGATTTTCGCTAGCCTTGTTTAGTGCATGGATGTTTCATATCTAATCACCATTATGTAGTGGCCTGTAACATCATCAATTCCAGTTCTGGAGGACCATAGTCAAGCATAATTTGGTGACTTCCACATTCAAACTAGCATTAAGAAATGATGACCCTTGCTCTAGCTGGTAGTGGCAGAACAGCTAAACCTCCCATTGCCTTTAGGAGTTTCACCTCATGAACGTTTTCCCTGCTTTGATTTAAGCTCTCTAAAATCCTTGATACTTAGGCATTGTGAGACAAGGCCAGCATGAATATTTACTCTGAAATGGTGAGCTCCTGAATAAATGTCTTTGTAAATGCTGAAGGTCGGGGATTAGTGAGACCTCCATTCAGCAGAAAAAGGCTAACCAGGGCCAGGGTTTGGAAATGAGGTTCTTGCATGTTATTATTATTATTCTCATCTACTGCTATTGCTAAGTAGCCACTGGAGTTCTGCTGTGATGTAGAAAACATGTTATAATGTTTTGGCAGAGTATGGAGTTTTCATAAATTTCTTTCCATCTCCATCTCTTGCTCTCTATTTTTGAATCTCACTTGCTCTCTTTTCCACATGACTTCATATAAGAGACAGGATGAGGTTTTTATCATATAAGAGAGAAGACAAGATTGGCTTTATTGAGCTGCCCACAATCAGTCCTGAAGTCCGCCAGTCTGGCCACAGACCCACAAGACTTTCCTGAGGCTTCTAATCGACAAAAACACCATCGTTGCTAATGCTGCATGCAATTTATATTTCATCAGCCCTCCGGTACCATCTCCTCTTTCTTTTCATCTTCTGTTCCCTGAATAATAGACATCTAAGGAGGGAATTAGAAGCCATTCTATAGTGCACACACAATTCACTTACTTGCCATTAATTCCCCCTAACAGTAAGTGATTAGCAGAGACAGACTAATACAGAGACTTCTGGGTCTGAATCCACAGTGATTTTATTATATAAAGCAAGTCAAACTTTATTATAAAGTTACTGAAGAATTATTTTTCTGTACAAACCACTCAGTATGTTTAGTTAGCTTTTAAAGGCAAGTATCAGTATCAGTAAAGCGTGGGATGCTTTGCACTTGGTTGACCCAAAGTTGAGACAGGTTTGGGTTAAAATCCTTTTTAAATCGGGTCATGAGGCTGCAGGTGCACAATCGGACAGAGAAAACTTCATCCACTGAAAACATGAAAAGTTTGCAAGATTGAGCACTGGATCTCAGAGCTCTTTGTACTGAAATCATGCTTGTAAACTAGGACAGCTGGGTTATGGTTTTTGTTCATTTCCACACATGCATAGATAACATCAAGCTAGTGCCAAAGTTAAATGACTTGGCAAAGAATTGAAGAATCAGCTATTAAGATTAATTTACCATATCTATACCTAATTCAACTTCATGAAATTCTCAATGAACATAGAATGTTGCGGAACATAAATCATTAGATCATTTTATATATAGGTTTAATGTCTTGTAGTAAGTTTTTCTCCTTTTTAGGTTGGTACCTAAACTAGTGATGCAGCTTGGTGAACCCTGAAATTGGAACACAACTAATTCTGGTTAAAGGGGAATTGCACTGATTTCAGACTTTCTGTTTAAATTTAATCACTGATTTGTAACCAAGGTCTTTGTAGAAAACTTATAGATAGAGATTTAGGTGCATTGATGTTGATTAGGGTGTGACGGTATTAATGTTTCTGGTAAAAAAAAAAATGCTGTATAAAACAGCAATGTATGTACACAGTCTTGTGGTTTATCACCAACCCTGCTTGGCTTAAAAAAGATATATGTTTGCCATCTACTGATATTTTTTTTAACATAAAACTGAAAAGTGAGCCATTAAATGGTAATGAGTGCTATTTTTTTTAGAAGTGTTCTACAGACAATATTGTATTTGTGCAAAACATAATAAATAAATAAATAAAGTAAAAAAGAGCAGATATCCAGCTGGGCACTGAGGCATGGCTCATAACAGCTGAGATCAAACCCCGACAGATTTTACCACACCACATCTGGAGACTAGCGCTGCCTGCCAGTGTACACCTGCAGCCTAACACAGCTGTTGCAGCCTGTGGACTCACTGTCGACCACCGTCAAGCTTTATCGGCTGATTTAAACTGCAGTTTTTGTTGCATAGTTTCAAAGTGTGTCATATGCTAATGAATGCATACTTGAATAGAGAGTACGTAGGAAAGAGTGTGCAGGTAGATGACAAGCTTTAAAGGATATTCTGTGACAGAAGTGCCGCAGCTTATCACACTTGCTCACAACCAGTAGTTACTGTCAATGTCAGGGCACAGATTTGAAAGCCTTTGATGTTTGTGCACCAGAGACTATATAAGTTTCACTAAAATTTCTGTACTAGACTTTGTTTTGCTTGTTCTTTCAAAAAAGCAAAAATAGTGCCATATACTCCTCCTAAAATAGGAGAAAATTGCTGAAAATATGGATATTTAAATGCTCATAAATATGTATAATATGCATATAATCACAGCTTATTTCAGTCTCAAGATTGAAGCATTTATATATAATATAATATAAAATAAAGATATAAAAAATGTTTAAAACCTTAATTGTAAACTGTTTCTATGCTTGTGCTTGCCCATATTGAATACAAAACTTGTCCATCTTAATGCATTGTGGAAGACTGTAGAAATTTTGTGTTTTATTCTCTTTGGGAAGAACAAATTTAACAAATAATTCAAGCTCTGAATGCCTGATGGCAAGAATGTTTTTTTATCTCTAGCTTGCAATTTAAGAAAAGAGGATGTCCTTCTCTGACAACAAAAGATGTCTAAAGTCTAAAAACACACAAAAAAGCATATGCACATCCTTTTTACTTATATCATGTAAATCATGAAATGGGGTTAAATTGCAGATCAGATCATGGCTTAATGTTATAAATACAGTTGATAAGTAGAAAGTCTGAGTTGATAAGCTACAGGTACAGATCTAGATGACAGATCTTTCAAGTCCCCTCATAGTCTTATTTAATTTTGCCACTGGTTTTATGTTATCTATGCATATATGAAAATCAATATGAGGATTCATTGACCACTAACAGCAGTTTGTGTCTAATATTTCAGCATGTTTTACACTCTGCCAGTAAGTAGATGTTGTGCATGTGCCTGTGTATATGTGTTTCAGCTGTGTGAGTATCACACATCAGGCGGTGAAATATAGGCATCGGCTATTAGTTGGATATATAGACTCTCGCTCCGTTACTGAAGCACATTTCCTCCTGTCAGCAGCTAACGACAAAGTGTCCCGATAAAATCAGAACTGGAGGAGGGGCAGGGCTGGGGCCATCGATTTAACTGGAGCAGCAGAATTGTATGTGCAAAGATTACACACATACAGTAAGCCTATGCACCACAGAAACCAGGCTGGATCTGCTAATCACTGGTAGCAATAGGACTGAACATACAATAGGCAGTCATTTTAAAAATTAGCAATCTCATTGCCAAATGTCATCAACATATAAAAAGTGGCGTTCTGACATATAGTTCATATTAATGGAACATATGTCCAATGACAGGAGGAGAACGAGAAACAGAGAGAAGCCTTACTGTAGACAAGATCTCCAATCAGTCTGTCATTTGAACTTATATGGCACGGAGTTTCTCCAGCCTCTATATGCGCCACATTAAAACAATCTTCCTCACTGCCATCTGCTGCTCTTGAACAAATTTCTTCCATCTTCCATTAAAAACCTCAGCCTCTTCTTTTTAGAGTTAGAGGGAGCAACTGCTTCCATTTACTCATTCACATATTGTTAAGTGCATTTTGTACATTTCTTAGTGATTTGTGATATGTAATTTCTACTTATACTGAAGTATATAATATGAGAAATATGACCATTACACCTGTATAAATTTAGACATCCATTCCAAAAGGCTGGTGTTAATATGGGGTTGGTCCCTCTTTGCGGCTTTAACAGTCTCCAGTCTTATAGGAAGCCTTTCCCCAAGATTGTGGTAAGAGCCTGTGGGAATTTGTGCCTATTCTGAGCATTAACAAGGTCAGACACAGACATTGGACAAAAAGACCTGGATCGCAATTGACGTCTCAACAAACCAAAGGTGTTCAGTGAAGATGAGATTATTTGTCAACCCATATCTTTATGAACCTCGTTTTGTGCACAGAGGCATAGTCATGCTGGAACAAAAATGGGCTTTCCCCAAACTGTTTTGAAACTGGAAGCATATAATTATCTAAAATGTTATTTCTTGTTCTGTGGCATTAATGTTTCCCTTTACTGGAACTAAGGGGCCTAGCCTAAACCCTGAAAAACAGCCACTAACCATTATTACCAGACTTCATTGTTGGCAGTATACACAATTCTTGTATTGTTGTTGCTTCTAAAGGCAGTTTTGGATCTTCCTATGAAGTGATACAACAGCACTTTGCAGTTCAACTTTGTGAGTTTGGCTATGTGCTTGATTTTTTATACCTTTTAGCAATGGGTGTGGCTGAAACTCCTGAACTCATTAATCAGGAGGGGTGTGCGCATATTTTGGCCATATAGTGAATATTAAACAATTTTCTCACATTTTTCTCATTTTGTTCTCATACATTTTTCATTCTTCGGTTCAATTTTATTATTTTCTGTTGGGTCTGTTTAGCTGTTGCTCACATTTTAAAACGTTTTTTTACCAAACTGATTCTAAAAAGAGAACAGCACCTTCCAAATTTTAGCTCCAAACATAATTGATGCTGGCAAATAAATTAGATAAGTTCCATAGGAAGCTCAGCTAGCTGTGGGTGTCATGATTATCCATCCATTAACTTCCGCTTTATCCCACTTCATCCCATTTGAAATGATGTGGATCTTCTCATGACAGCTTTAAATTATTATAAAGTTTAAATTATTTTGCACAGCTTTGGTTTCTTATCCCTCCTCACTTCACTAGCAGTTCAACACTAGTCTCACTATTTCATACACTTAAAGCTAATAGTATCCTGCATAATCTGATAACATATTTACAGGGAAAACTATTTTATTTTATTGTGTTCCTTAAAAATATCTGGGTGGAGTTCCATAGACACTAGGGGGCAGCAGAAATGTGGCGACTGTTAGTTTTAATTGAAGCACTTCACTAAAAGTAGACCCAAATTACTCAAGCAGACAGAAAAGTCACACAAATTGTAAAAACAATGCAAATGCAAAAACATGTGTCTTTTCTATAAGGGACTCCACAGCTCCACAGTAGAAAATCTAATTGACATAACTCAACTATTTCACACTTGATTCATTTTAGGATACTGTTATACTGTTTTGTGTTTTACTGTAAGTGTCTTGTGGTTGTGATACAAATGAGTGTCATATTTCTTTAATGCATTTGTACTCTTAAGTGTTGTCTAATACAATTGTATTTACTGGTTTTAAAACAGTACTGTTGACAGCTAGACATTCTTTCACAACAAAAGCGTTTATTTGTGTTTTTATATTGGGAAGAATGAGCAAACTGCTATGGGTTTTTTTATGATTTTTTTTTCAAGTCTGAAGCAAGAGTGGAGCTTGATCTCAAAGATGAAAGCGTTTTTTGTCTGATGGTAACTGTTTTTGTGGCCTACCAAGTTTTTGGGTTGTTAGGAGTCTTATTTTCTCTATAATTTTTTTGAAAAAAAATTAAAGCTTATTTTCACTTATTTTACTTTATGCAAGTAGAAATAACTCCTGAAAAATAAGAGGCCACCATGGCTGGAAATAAAATAATTGAAGAGTGGTCTTTTGCCCTGTACTGTATATAATGTAATATACAATGTAATGTAATATATCATCATGCAATATAATTACTGGCTTTGCTTTTTTATTTTCTAGAAATGAACGTGAAATGACATGTAAAAGCATACAATTATGTTTCTCTAAATGAGAAAAAAAAGGGTTCCAGGTTTCCAAAAGTTTCATAGATGCTTCCAGGTTTCATCTAATTAGTTATGTAACTTCTGACTAGCTGGAGCAACCGCCTCAATGCACTTGAAGAATGCAAAACATTCCATTTTCTGTCACATGACCATGCAGGTCTGCAAATGTCAATGACATCAAGGAGAAATGAGGATATGGATAGTTGTGTAAAATCAGTAAAATCAGCTTGTGCAATTTGAGCTTCCTGTGTGATATTGTTTTCTATCAGTATATAAAAGAAGCACAATACTGCCTTTATTGTTGGATGCAATATTAACAAAAGGTGATTTAAATGTACGTATGTATGTATTTGTTTGCTTGCCTAAACTTGTATAAAAAATTTGATAGCCAATATCAGAATATATAAATGTGACAACAGTGAGAAATAATATTGTTAAACAAGAAAAGTAAAAGGGCAGAAATAAAGATTCAAACATGCATTTCTACAAAATTTCGTTAGCTTTATCTATGGGCATTGAGGTGAAATGGTTCCTAATCCGAACTCCAAGATGAGTGGGTTCAAAGCTCCCACTCCCGTGCAGCACACAAATGTCACTACAGCCTCAAAGAGTACACTCTGTATTATCCCACCCCAGCTGGACTTTTGAAGTGGGAAAAACCCCTCAAACAAACAACAGAGACAGAATGGCTACAGCATTTTAAGGCTGGGCTTGAGTAATAATCATAGATAATTCAGTGTTTGCAATAGAAGCAAGGCCATGGAAGCAGGCAGAGCTCACTATGTCAGACTGATGGACAGTAATAACTGGGCTGACAGGCTCAGGGGTCACTGTGAGCTATTTTTGTGAACATATAGTAGGCCTATACAGGGCACACCTACACAGCATAGCTGAGAAGAGAATTATCTTGACATTACTGTGAAATCTAGCTGAGAATATAATGCCTGCAGAAGGACTGCACAGTTTGTTGTTGGTTAACCATCACTAAATTAGTGATTTGTGATATGCACTTTGCAATACCTATAGTGTCAATATCTTTAGATGAGAGCTCTGCTAATTTACACGGTTCATCAAGAGGGAAACATTATGATAAAAATATATCCAAAGTTTTAGACTGCCTGGTCCAAAAAATGCCATTCGGGATTTATATAAGCAAATACTTCAAAGCTTTTGATTGGTTAATTACTGCAGTGATTAATATCTTTTAACGGGAAACATTTCTTTGAACCCAAACTGACGCAGTGAATAGCTTCTCATTCCTACACAACCATTTCATATCCTATTGTCATAAAAAAGGTATTACTGTACTTCAGAAAGGTAGAATTATTGGCCTGCATCTAGCAAAAAAATGAACGAGTTTGCTGTAAGTGTCAAAATGAACATAATATCGTTTCCACAGTCACACAAAACTTGTTAACTAGGATAAGCTGAACAAAAGCTTCATGTTGGTTAAGGAACCGAAAGAAAAAGCTCATGTGGTCTGTGTCCAGTTTACCATATTCCAGAGTGATGCATGTGTTAGGGTAAGAAGGGAAGCACATGAAGCGATACAGCCACCGGGCTCACTTGTACAAACTTCTGGAGGCAGTGTTATGATCTGGGGTTGCTCCTGTTGGTCAGGTGTAGGCTTACCAACATTATGGGGCAATAAAAAGAAGTCTGATGATTACCTGCATGTGCTGAGTGAACAGGCAATCCAATCAATGGATTTTTTTTTTACCCAGTGCTACAGGCATATTCCAGAATGACAAAGGTTTATTAGAATGAGTGATTTAGGGAGCATGAGGAATAGTTTTTTAATCCATGAAATGGCCACCACAGAGTCCTGATCTCTTCGGGTCTTCGGGATGTGCCAGAGATGAGTGTTTTTTTCTCCCATATAAAATCTCTGTCAAAGATTTATGCATAACTGGATGAAAACAAATGTTGTTTATTTGTTTTCACTTAGAAAGTCACCACAAAATGTCACGCAAAAAGGGTGAATATATTTAAAAAATATATATTTAAAACCTAGTTCCCATCATTATAACAGATGCTGAGTTTTAGTGCTTTTTAAAGAAAATATGTTTTACAGTCAGATTGGCAAAAGTTAATAAATTGCTTTGTAACATATTGCATTATGTTGTAGTTCTGTGTCTGGGTGTGATGCTCTCTCACATACACACTGATTGTAGAGAAATCCCAAAATAACTGCCCAATCGGTGCACCTGCCCTGCAATTTGTGATCCTGACTGCTGTTGTTGCTAAATATAATTAAAACCTCCAAACAAGCCCAACAAGTTCCAACATTTAGAGTAAGCCTATTGTAGAAGATGTTACTTGGAAACACTGGGTGACTACAGGCACCCAATGAACACAGCCACATTGACTTAATTTAGATTTGAAAACAGTTTGATGACTATGTTAATTCTTATAGAAAAAATGGCAAATACTACTAATGCTAATTTCCTTAGAAGCACCAGCTTAAAACTTTACATTTCCTAGCTTCAGCTTTTAACCAACCAGCTATATAGCTAAGGTGTTGATATAAGAGTTCACATTAATGTGAGGTAAAATAGTTGAGGTTAGGGTTATGTTAATAACTTCTTATACTATGCTAGCTCCTATAAAATCTCGCTTCAATTTAAAAGTCTTGTAAAATTCCTGGACACTTGATCTGCCGCTTGTTTGTTTTTATTATATTCAGTAAACAACAAGCTAAAGTTGCAATATAAGGTCTACATGTCAAATCAACAACAGAAAGTAATCTTCTCCAATATTGCATCACTGTGCTGCCTATAGTACCTAAACATCACCATCAGTACATCTTTCTGATTACACCATTGAGTGAAAGATTCTAAACAATTGTCTAATGTTGAGGGTAATCTGAACCAATCAAATCCACTCTTTCTTTGTATACCAATTCTTTGATTAGGTAAAGAAATACTTCTAGTACATGGTTTCAAGAATGGAACACCCCCAAACCTATAAGATAGTCATCTAGTTAACATACACTAAACAAATGATTGTAAGTAATTTTACCAAATCAAGTCTCATTTTATGTAATTATATAACTACAGCATAGCTTTTCTATAACAATCCAACTGAACTAGCTAACTTTAACCATTAATTAATTAATGCATTAATGCCTTTGCCCAGTCTGGGGCTTGACTTGCAGTACTTTAGCTAGATGTCATCCAATGACATTTGGGGCATAAGGAATAAGGAAAAAGTACTGCAAGAACTAGGGCGTCTTTACTGCTTATATTCTCATATGACAGTTTTGCCTTAGAATATGTGTAATATGTTACCTTGTTCCACTTTCAACAATAAAAGTAGGGATGCAACTAGAACCCAGCATATAGCTCAACATAGCAGACAATCTATGGGTTTTAGATGCTGGTATGCTGGTCACCCAGCATGACCATGCTGAGTGATCAGGTAAACCAGCACCAGACCATTGTGAACCAGCCGGGAATATTAACTACATCAAAAAGTTGAAGAACTGATTCTTACATCAATTTAGCCCTACCTAAAAAAGACCTGAAGTGTTCCTTACTATGCCTTTCTGTCTGCTCTTTGCAGCTATATGAGACAAATATTTCTTATTCATATTTAATGAGGTTCAGCACCTATCGTCACACTCGGCTCCAAAGCCACTGCTGAGTAATAAGTGATATAGAACTGAAAGATCAGGAAAGAACAGACTGTCATTCTATACCTGAGAAACAGGCTTTGAGAAGAGAATAGGCCTTAATTTAACAGTAGCCACATCTTTTAACGACCAGAAGAGTTGGAATGAGAGTGTACAGCCAGATAAAAGAGCAATAATAAGTGTGTTCACTGGGTGTCTGGCAAAGAGGTTTCAAACGGAATAGGTCATAGGATGTGAACCCCTACTGACTGACAACTGATTCTGATGCGTGCTGATGGTTTATGAGATGGCCTAACTGAGGGAGAAGAAGAGAGAGACCGAAAGCAGCATGGAAAGGAGGTGCGCTGAACTGGATTCGAGAGTGCATGCAGGCCTATTAATTTCTTTATCACTCCTCTTTTTGGGTTCGACTGTATATTTAGCTCAAATACAGACCTTCAATGCCTGCTTCCTCTGTACGTGCCTTTGTGTGTTTGCATGGTGATTCTATGTACTATTTACTTTTCATTCAAACCCTTAAAGGAGGGATTGTAATTCTGCAAATTTGCCACCAGAGGGCCACCTTCAAAAGAAATTAAGTCAGCAGTCTACTAAGAAGGGTTTGGAATGGATACAAATGTCCTTTAAAATCCACAAAAGCCTGTTTCCTTTGTGTTTGCTCTGCTGTGATCCCTGCAGTGTGTTTCATGTTGTTCCAGCATGTCGAGTTTCAGGGTTTTAGAGAGTCATACACTGTTACTTTTCCTGTTCTCAGCACTTCACACGATTTGGCCTGTACACAGTAAAGCCTAGTCTGTCTATGAGTAGCAGAAAACATAAGCTGTTGGGAAAAAAATAGCAATATATAGTTAAAAAATTCACTTAAAATCATTTATACAGAGACTCTCTCTGTGTTCTTGCTCAGATCTGCTTTATGAATGCGAGAGTACTAGGATTATTTTTTTTCAGTGTAAATCATGATGAAACTAGTAGAAATGCAGCTCACAATCGCATATGAAAAAGGAAAAACCCTCAATATTTTACAGAAAAAGATCTTAAGGCACTCGCCAGAAGTAGATGTGATAAATATTCATCTCATTAGCATGATCACCGTTCTGTTTCAGTCATGTTGCGTAGCTTGAGGCCTGGCACTCAAATGTATTTGTGGTGCCATCTCTGTTTGTTTAGCCATTGCTGGCATGTTCAATAATACATTTGCCCTGAAATACTGCTCCAATATTCTGGTGATTTATTTTTCCTGAGTAACTTTAATAATGAGATTCTTGGGGTCACTTCTTTTTAACAGAAGTTGGCTATGATTTGATATTTTCAAGGATAGGACATCTACCCCAGGCAGATTTTTTTTGTTACTTTAATCTGGAGGTTAGACCTATTAATGCGCTTTTCACCAGAGACTATTAAACCTGACACATGTCCCCCTGTGTTAGCTCCCAGAATTTAATCCGTGGAGACAGTGCTCAGTTCTGCTGTAATATTGAAAGTCATATCACAAGCTAATGTTGCCTCGGCACACCGCATCCACCACCACATTGCATGAACTCATAACACATAGATATTCAGTGATTGCAACTAAACTAATAAGAGAGTTAAGCAGTTTTGAGTCTGAGGAATAGAATGTCTGGACCTTTGGCGTTCGTTGGGTTTATGATCCTTTTACTACTGAGCTGCTGAAATCCGCTTCTGTAATTTAATCTTCTGTTCATGTGTTTGTCTACTTTTCAGCCTCATTGAGTAATGTGTCAAGTGATGGTAACCTCAGCTGTGATGGAGGCAGCGGCAATGGTTCGTGTACAGCTCCTGAGGAGACTGGGAGTCCTTACAAGACGGTGGAGATGGTCTTCATCGCCTTGGTTACAGGATCCCTCAGCTTTGTCACCGTTGTGGGTAACATCCTGGTCATGCTCTCAATCAAAGTCAACCGGCACCTGCAGACAGTCAACAACTATTTCCTGTTCAGCTTGGCGTGCGCAGACCTTATCATTGGTGTGTTCTCCATGAATTTATACACCGTGTATATAATAAAGGGCTACTGGCCCCTGGGCCCTGTGGTATGTGACCTTTGGCTGGCTCTGGACTATGTGGTTAGCAACGCCTCTGTCATGAACCTGCTGATTATCAGCTTTGACCGCTATTTTTGTGTGACCAAACCACTGACTTACCCCACACGCCGCACAACCAAGATGGCTGGCCTGATGATCGCCTCCGCCTGGATCCTCTCTTTCATCCTGTGGGCTCCCGCCATCCTGTTCTGGCAGTTCATTGTGGGGGAACGCACTGTGGAGCCAGGAGAGTGCTACATTCAGTTCCTCTCCAACCCAGCAGTCACATTTGGCACAGCAATTGCAGCCTTCTATCTTCCTGTGGTCATCATGACAGTGCTATATGTTCACATCTCGCTGGCCAGTCGTAGCCGAGTGTCCAAGCAGAAGCCCGAGGCCAAGAAGGAGAAAAAAGGCTTGAAGTCTGCGGGGCTGTTAAAGAGCCACATCCTGAAGCAGAACAACAACAACCAATCTCCTCCCAAAACCAGTGTGGACACCTGCAGCACGGCTGAAACCATGAAAAATGGAAAGCTGGATGAGTCTATGGTCTCCACTAAAGCTGACTCCAGCATACAGCCAGAGGAGAAGGAGAGTTCCAACGACTCCAGTACAGCAAGTATTGCGCCCAAAGAGCCCAAAGAGAGAGCTAACAGTGAGGCCATGTCTGAGAAAGGCCTGACCCCAGCTCCAGGCCCTGTGGCCAAACTCAATCCAACCTCCAAATGGTCCAAGATTAAGATTGTTACCAAGCAGGCAGGAGACGAGTGCATCACCGCCATAGAGATTGTTCCGCCAGCAAGCGGTAGCGAGGGCCGCTCCATTCCCATAAATCGGCCACGCACAGTGGCTCGAAAGTTTGCCAGCATTGCCCGAAGCCAGGTGAAGAGGAAAAGGCAGATGGCAGCACGAGAGAAAAAAGTGACCAAGACCATCTTTGCCATCCTCTTGGCCTTCATCATCACATGGACACCGTACAACGTGATGGTCCTGATCAGCACGTTCTGCCAATCCTGTGTGCCGGACACCGTTTGGGCCATTGGTTACTGGCTCTGCTATGTCAACAGCACTATAAACCCAGCCTGCTATGCGCTCTGCAATGCTACCTTCAAAAAGACCTTTAAGAACCTTCTCATGTGCCAGTACAAGAACATTGGGACCAGGTGAGCTGGAGCGGATCCAATTAAGGCCCAAAGGAATATTGGGCTGTACCGGATCCTTAGGTGGTGACTGGCCCATTGTTTTTGATGCACTGGAATGTATCATACAGTACCATGTGAGGCTTCATAACCCAGTGATGCTCAGTGCATTGTGCAGTGTCATTACCAAAATTGTAAGATATTGTAAAAGAAGAAAAGTTCACAGTCCTCAGAGTACACTTATGGTAACATAAACATCAGATGGTGGCTCTGTCTGCAAAGTTGTTCTCCTGCTGATAGACCTGTATGTGATGCTGTTCAGCTTATATGCATTGTCAAGCCAATCAGCAGGTCTGATCTTATGATTTGAATTATCTGAGAAAGAGGAGCCAATAAAAGCTCATTATCTTCATTGATGCAGAAAGATAATCTAAACAAGCACAATGAAAGAAGGCCAGGTTGTTGTTGTTGTTGTTTTTTAACTGGTACACAGACAAATAGAACAATGGTAATAATATTATGGATATAGTATTATTTTCCTTTTTCCACATAAACAAACATCTTGGTTTAGCATATAGAGCAGTTATTGTCCCACCAATGGTGCAAAGATATTACTATTCAGTTCCTAATGTGAATCCCAACAACAATGGCCAAGCTATAGCAAATTGGAACAGTCTGATTCTATGTTCCTCATTTTCAGAAATAGCATTCTCCAAAGTCAGAATGTAATGTAATGCATGTGCCCAGAATTTTTATAACGGTCCCATGTTTCATGATCCTGAAGCCCATCAATGTTGTGAGTTTCCCAGCCAGTCCTTTTCATGTTTAGGACAAAAGCCGAGGTGCTATCAGCTATCTCCTGGTAAACAACTGTATGGTATATGATGTTTACATTAAGGGTGACAAAGTGTCCTCCTAGCTCTCCTTTTACCATCAGTGTTCCTTACCTGAAGAAAATGAATTAGTCCCCTGATGAACAGGCACCTCTGCAGGAATGAAAACTGTAACTAAGTTCAAATATTTTATTCTTAAAATGTAAATATTATATAAACATGCTGAACATATGCTCATGAAAAGTCCACTTTCCTTCTTGCACTTCATATGTGGATGTTTGTACTTCTCTCGTATTTAATTGGTGAGTTAAATGTGATTTTACAATCTAAGTATGAAACATATTGCTGTGTGTAAGCAAATGTATTTAACAGAGATTTTAATTTGTAAAGGAGTTAAAAGACTTGGGGGAAATATGGAAGGCATTGTATATTAGTTAAAATTGTTCATGGCTCATTATGCGGTGCAGTAAGCATATAGTGGGGCCTATGATGTTGGAAAAATGGGAAAGCTTTGCTTTTTTTCCCCCTCATTTCAAAACAATTTTTGATTTGAAAATATTTTTCAAATATTTTTTAGCTCATGGTGCAATGTAAGTGGTAACAGTCTCCAGATTTTCATTTCAGTATTGAACCAAAGACTCTATGGCATGCTCTAAAGCAGGACACCATTGTAAATATCAACCTAAAAGAAATTATAGTGTTAGATTTTGTCTGTAAGTCATTAAAATCATGCATTTCAGTTTATGGCAGTACAATTTAATTTAAGTCCTCTACCTCATAGAATAATTTAATTTATCCCAACTTCAATGCACCCAGTTTCTGGGCACTGAATATACATACTGGAACCTTACGCAGATGCAGTGCAGAAAGAATGTCAAAAAAAGGTTTCCATTTTTCCAAACTCATGTGGACCTGTATCTGGCCTTCTCTTGAGATATAATTATACAGATGCTAACCTTTTCCATAAAAAGGGGCTGTCCCCTGATGTATAATAATGTATGTTTAGCAAATGTTACCTATGATATTACATGCCTGGAAAAACAGTGGATTCATTAAACATAGTCTCTGCTTTATTGGTATGTGTTCTAATGTATAAGGCTGGGTCCGCAGTGTGATTTTGCTGCAGGTTGAACATAAACTAATGTACCTGTGGGGAACAGTATCCATAATTAGTCATTGTAGACTATCAACAGAAAAGGTCCCCCAAGTCACTCTAAAATGGTGTACAGATGATTGTGTTTTTTTAATGCACAAAACTTAATAAAGATCTTGTGCTTACAGAGTAGCTATGGTAAGCAGGTCTCTGTGATATGCTACACATCCACTTATATAAAGACGTGATCATCAAACAGAAATTATTAAAGCTCCAGGGAATAAACGACTGCTTTCTAACTAGGTTATTGTTAGTCTTGTGGGTATTCAATATTCATGTACAAACTATGAATAACTTTTCAATGTCTAGCAGAATTTTTGTGCTGTACTGCCTGGCCAACAAAACAAAGTTGCTCACTTTTATATTTCTGCCTTTGGCTTTGAATGTGACACTGTTATATCATTGTTTTGACAACCATAAGCAAAGTCACAACAATTTATTTCCATACAGAGTTGCATTTATTTTTGGCCAAGATTGTGCACTAATGAGGGGAGAGTCGACTGATGGGAATCAGTTCAAATGAACCTGGTTCATTTACATAATCAGCTGACTTTATTTTATTGCCACATTCAACTGGACTATCTGACCTCATTAAACCCATCAGTGCAGTGAAACACTCAGATTCCCACATACTAGTGAATACACACGCTAGAGGGCAGTAAGCACACTTGCCCAGAGCGGTGGAGGTGGAGGCGTCATGAGACACATGTCAAAATGTAACAAGTAACTGTATTCTGAACACTACACAAAATGTAATTGGGACTGAATACAGATAATTTTCTTATAATTTCCTTATTCCAAATACACATTCCTCATAATTATTCTGTTACATCTCAACTTTTATTGACGCATATTTCAAAATGCTTTCCTGCTTTAAATCATCTCAGCAAGCTAAAGCCTACTGTAGCCTACTGTAAAACAAAGTCAGCGCCTGTTAACGTGGGTTATCGGTTGAACTGATTCTCAAAATACGCATCAGTAAACAGTGGCATGCTGAATAATCCAGATTCCTCACACTTGCACTGTTGCATTACATTAGGTGTAATGTCAGCTCTGTGGCGCAGTAGTCTGGACAGTAGGATGTCTATTTTCATTCATTTTCATTCAAACTTTGCAGGATGTTAAATATAAACACCTAAGTTCACAAAATATTACAAATATTTTTAACATTGAACACTATTTTATTTGTGGCTTTTGAGTATGAATGACAATACATGTACAAAGTAAAAGGATACACTTAGACAAGGGGTTTTTCTCCTTTTACATTTGATAATACTGTTTCATTTCATTTAAGATTTCTTTCTAAAAATAGGCTGATAAATAGGCCATGCTCATAATTCATTTATTTTGTTTCACTTAGTTTTCAAATGTTTGCTGAAACATTTAATAATTAAACAGTTTCAGGAGTTTATACTTGATATCTCCATATTTTATGTGTTAAAATGTCCTGATTCTACAGAGCTCTAATTATATACTGACCAAACTGATCTGGCTCACATACACAAAAGTTTACCCATAGACCACCTGCTGTATTGCCTTCAAATACCAAAAAACAAAGCCTACAATGTCTACAATTTAAGGCATGACAAAAAAACCTAAACATGGGAGTCCATTGAAAAAGCCTTTGTCTTTCCCCCTCCAACTCTGACAGAGTGAACCAAGACATACAGTTCTCATTGTTGACAGTGTTTGTCACAAAAGGGTGTAAATAAACCCATTAATCCAGCTATTTTCATTGCTGATATTAAGTGCCATCAGGTTGATTTGGACTCCTGTGTGTATCAGTAAAACAGTTTTAAATTGTAACTGTTGTTAATATGTATTATTATTATTATATATATATATATATTTTTTTATTATTATTTCCTAATTTCAATCCTTGACAACTATATGAGTGGTTCTTCTACAGGACATTGTGTCTTTGTAAAGTGTCTGGTCCCTGTTACTTATTTATTGTTCTCATTTTACATTAGTAAACATTTAATTGGCTCAAATTTGATATATTTGATATTGATATATTAAAACCACTACACCCTTGAATATAATATATATGAAAAACAAAACTCTACTGTTATACAGATAACACATGAAAAACTTTTTAAAATATTTTATTTCAAATGATTCTTACATGTTTCTTACATTTATCCTACAAAAAAGAACAGTAAGACTTTTCCGAAACAGACACTACTCATATACTCCACTATTCAGATAACCCTCTACTGCAACATCTCGCAACCTTATTACAAAAGTGGATTTGTATGATAAAAATGTAGGTACTCAGGCTGGTGTGTGTGTGTTTGTGTGTGTGTTTGTGTGTGTGTGTGTGTGTGTGTGTGAGAGAGAGTGGATGTTTCTTGTGTCAGATCAGAAGTGGTGAGGTTTTCACAGAGAGTGGTAAAATCTCTCTCAGTCTTCTACAGGGGGGGGGGGGGGGGCAACAACATACTCGTCCAAACAACAGCCTTTCACTTTCTCTTGTAGGAGAAATATTTCATACAATATGTCAGTTTTATCATACTGTGCTGTACTCCTGTGCTCTAGAACACATACTACAGGAGCTGCAGCCCTACAGAATGGAGAACAAAGCCATGTCTGACACATGTTACATTTTCCATCTCAAAGTCAGACAGACTGAAAAACAGAGAGAAATGAAAGGATGGGATTTGGAGGGCTGGTGTTCGTCCGATGGTGAAGGGTGGCTCCTCATGAATTCATTGGGTATCTCCTTCTCTTTAATTTCCTTTTCCTTTCCCTTTTTTACCTGGTGAAAGAGCAGAAAACACAGGATCAATGTTTCATTCAGCTCTTTTGTTTAATGCTGAAGCCTCCTGGCTAATTGTTAAGGTAATGACTCAAGACCAGTAAAAGATATTTTTGCAACTTGCTTTACCTTGTCCTTGTTTAGTTAGCAGACACTGTTTTTTTTTTTAAATATTTATTGTATCTTGTGAGGATTTGCCTATACTATCTGGTCAAAAGTATCTAGCACCCACTAAGGAAATTAAATGTTTTAGCCAAGTCCATTGCTAACAGATGTATAAAATCAAGCACATAGTCAAGCAATCTCTATAGACAAACAATGGTAGAAGAACAGGTTATACAGAAGTTGACTGTCGTGGCACTGTCATAGGATGACAAAGTTAATAAGGTTTCTGCTTTTATGACCAAATAATGCAGAAATCCAGGTAATTTCAAACGGTTCACATAGTTTTTTATTTATATTTATATTATATTATATTATATTATATATTTGGCCCCATTTCTACAATAATTAAACAAAATGTAAAAGGATAATATTAAGTACTTCTATTGTCAAATTGGTCTATAGCACATGAAGTTTAGCACATCAAATCCTTCTTTTGTCTTAATCGGACAGTTTGAGTATGTTTTCTCAAAAGACTATAAGTAGACTTCACAACTACACTGAAGCCACTATACATAAGCTTGATAAAAGTGTAGCATATCATTATGTCCTAGCTTAAATCTCATGATGGAGAAAACCAATAGCAATCAGCAATGAAGTGCACTGCTCCAGTACTCAATACAGGGCTAACGAAAACATCTGCACATAATTACCTAGAACATAATATACTAGCAGTTGCTATAGCTTTGATCTTAAAATGTAAACAGGAAAACTATATAGTTCCAGTGGAATAACAATGCCAATGATTTGATACTGGATTTACATGCTGAACGTCCCCCTCCATTCTAGGCAAGCTCTTCTGTATCTACTGACATACTAAGATTAAGCAAGACAATCCAACGATTTTATTCAATCCCAAGACCATTTTTCACAGCTCATTGTTTAGTGTAAGCCTCTGTTTTTAAAGCATGAAACACCAAGAAGATTTCTCTCCAAATCATCAACGAATCATCATGCTGGAACAAAATCAGCCTTCTGTATTCAGGTCTCTCCACTCCAGTTCCTCTGGCAAATCTTCGATTCAGCATCCTACTCAAACACCCACTGAGGGCCTTGTGATCCCACAAAAGACAAAAGCTCACATTACTCATACATAAAAATCTCCACCACAATCCAAACTAACACACACAGACCAATAAAAAACATGTGGTTTTTGTGTGGAAGGGGCTTCATTTTCACTTGGATCTTTGTTCTTTTGTTCCCCTTAGACATTTCAAACCTTACATGGAAACATAAACATCTCAAAACAAAGCAAAAGGCCATAGAATAAGTCAAAAAAGCAAACCCTTAAATAGTTGCATGGTTATCTGAGGATTAGCTCCTAGTTTAGTAGCTAAGGTTAAATCTTCCCACTGTCAGATCCTGGGTTTAAACAGACCATTAACTGTACAATATGTTGTTTATTGTTATTAATGTTACAAACACTAAAATGTTATGTAATTTCTAGACTGTACAATAGACCATACTATCACCATTGTTAGACAATGTGTAAACTAAGAGTAGATACATGAAACACCACACCGCTAACTATTACATTAAACGATTACTTACTGTGGTGTTAACTGCTGATATCCTACATAATGAGGAGAGGATGAGGGTTGCTTTTTACCTCTGGGCTTGTTTTTCTTGGTGGAGCAAGGTTTAGACACCGTGATGGTGGGCTGGCAGTCAACGTCGAACAGAGCCTTCACCAGTGTACCAGAGCGAGACTTATTGCCCGTAGTAGCATCACATTCGCCCCAGTTATTAAACTTATACTTGCAGTCAGCTGCAAAGAAAAACAGACAGATTTAGAATTCAAGACCCCGGGCCTTCATTTATAAGGGAGATTTGATGTGGTAATAATTCTTCCAATTTTACTTCTGCAGTGTCATATTGAGAAGTACAATAGCTGTTAATCAGCTTAAGTGTCGGACAATAATCAAGAAGTCTTTTCACTATTTTTTTTTTTACTTCACATCTTCCCAAATATGTTAAATTCAGCAAATAAATAAAACTGTAATATTTAAGTTGTTCTCTGTATAGACTATGCTGACTCATTTTTATGTAGAAAATATAGGGCACAAACAGGTGTATTAAAGGTATATATATCACTCTACTGACCTGATTCAAGTTAAGAGTTTAAAACACATTTTGGACTTTGAAATTTATTAATATTTGACCATGTCCAAATGTAAATTCAGTGAGCAAATTCTCATCACAGTTTGAAAAAAGTGGTTTTTTTTATTAAACTCTAAATGCTAAATATAAATGTTTCAACTTTGCTTAAAAAATAATATATATATATATATATATATATATATATATATATATATATATATATATATATATATATATAAAATAATGATACATTTAGGGCTTAGGGTTTGGGACAGCAACCTCCCAACAGTACACTATACACTATACATTATGATTTTGTGGTTTATAACTTAATACTACTTCATTTAATTATTTTGGTTTGAACAGATCATAACATAGCCACTGTACATACTCTGTACATACACTGCACATGGTCCATACAGAATTGCATGAGGAGGTATACAAGGTACACAAAGGTATAGTTGTTCATACAGGTATATTAGCAATAAACATTAGCAGTTTGCAGGAACATAGTGTTTACATAGAGAAATACTGTGCTACAAGCAATTACTCACCACCAAATTGCTTCTTCCAGTTGCAGGGCACTTTGCATTTGAGCTTTTTGGTTTGATCGTTGCAAGTGCCTTCCCTTGAGCCATGTCCGCAGTCGCCATTATTGGCAACACAGCCACCAAAGCGCCACTCTGCACAATCAGACGCCCCCTTCGGTCCTTTAACTTTATCTAATAGATCACATGTCAAGGTTGTTATTTTATCCATACTCCTTTAACTATACATTTTCTCAGGTTATAAAACATTTAATTTATATATGTCATTATTTAAAATCAAGTTCATTGCTCTTATTGTATGTTACTACAGGAGTGACAGTCAGAAACCAAGGCACACTCTCTTAAACAGAATGTCTGACAGACACTCAAATGAGTCCACATTTTTAATCACATTTTAAGTCCACATAATTTATCAGTACTACAGCACTAGCCTTGCTAATTTCAGATGGATGCTTTTATGAATTAGGATTTAACAAATGTCAAAGTAATGCATGTCTACCTTTCATCATGTCATCACAGGTTCAGCATTTTAGTAGCATATTACAATTACAATATGCAGCAAAATAAAATATTTTGTGTATACCATAAGGCCGTTCAGAAAAAAAACCAAATAACACAATAAAAAATATTAATAAAATAAAAATATATTTTTATGTCTTAATGTGTTCAGTTATGATCCAATATCTGGTTTAGCAAATCAATACCTCAATAAAGATAAACTAAGTGTGGTGCTGATGAAATGTAATGTGATGGCTGGAGGGTCCCGGACAAGTCTGCACCCAAAGTTTGTTGTGTCAGATACAGAAAGACTTCCAGAAGAACATCAAACTATATCACTGAACACAGCTAATTGAACTGTTCGATTAATTAGGAATGTCTTCTAGAAACTGCACCTGGTGTATTGATGCTAAATTCTAAGTGATATTCTGGATAAAAGCTGATTAAAGCTTTTATTATGAAATTATGATGTAAGCAATGTGATCACCTTTCTTGTTTTTTCCAGCTTCTGTAGTGACAATCATCAAAGCCACTAGCAGCAGGAACAGGGTGGAAAACAAGCCACGCATCCTAAGAAAAACACAGGAAACAAACCCATATACACATGACATTAATGCCATTGACTTAAATTTCCTGAATATTAATCTCATAATTTCACAGTTATTATACATATGAGATTTAACTTGTAGTCTCTCACACCAACTGCAAGTGCCTAATCCTCTTCACATTCTAGAGGAAGGCTCATGTATTGGTTTAACTTGTATCCATCATTCTTCAAGGCAATTTCTCTAAACACAACTGTGATTTTGATATTTCCTGGAATGACTGGCTTAAATCTGTCCAGATATGTACAAGAAGTGCCAACCAAGCTGATTGAAAGGTACTCTGTGTGTAATTGGCAGAGAAGTCTGACATTCTCAAGAAAACAAAAGCACACAGTAGGTACAGTGGAGAAGGGGGTAGAAACTAGAAAGGGGGGTATATGTTTGTAGCAAAAGTTTTTCATGTGTCCCGTCAACATGCTCTGTGCTTGGTATAGTAAGGCAACACAATATATCATTTGTTAATCACCCTGCCCAAGCTGAGATGTTCCAGATATTCTAGATTCTGTGGATGATCTGATGAATTAAGAGGTTATGTGATCTAACAAACATAATAAATAATTGTTCTACATACAGATGGTGTAGACTATAAGAAGATTGCCAACACCCTGAAACTGAGCTGCAGCACAGTGGCCAAGACCATACAGCGGTTTAACAGGACAGCTTCCACTCAGAACAGGTCTCGCCATGGTCGACCAAAGAAGTTGAGTGCACGTGCATAGCGTCATAACCAGAGGTTAGCTTTTGAAAATTGGCGTATGAGTGCTGCCAGCATTGCTGCATAGGTCTGCATGTCGTCCCAGAAGGAAGTCTCTTCTAAAGATGATGCACAAGAAAGCCCACAAACAGTTTGCTAAAGACAAGCAGACTAAGGACTTGGATTACTGGAACCATGTCCTGTCGTCTGATGAGACCAAGATAAACTTATTTGGTTCAGAAGGCGTCAAGTGTGTGGCGGCAGCCAGATAAGGAGTACAAAGACAAGTGTGCCCACAGTGAAGCACGGTAGTGGGAAAGTCATGGTTTGGGGCTGGATGAGTTGTGTGGAGAACCACAAATGCCAACATGTACTGTGGCATACTGAAGCAGAGCATGATCCCCTCCTTTTGGAAACTGGGCCGCAGGGCAGTATTCTAACTAAAGAAACTGAGGGTAAAGGTACTGGACTGGCCAAGCATGTCTCCGGACCTAAACCCTATTGAGGATCTGTGGGGCATCCTCAAACAGAAGGTGGAGGAGCACAAGTAATCCAACATCCACCAGCTCTGTTATGTTGTCTTGGAAGAGGATTCCAGTGGCAACCTGTAAAGCTCTAGTGAATTCCATGCCCAAGAGACTTAAGGCAGTGCTGAGAAATAATAGTGACAACAAAAAATATTGACACTTTGGGCACAATTTGGTCATTTAGGAGTGTACTCACTTTTGTTGCCAGCGGTTTAGACAGTAATGGTTGTGTGTTGAGTTATTTTGAGGGCACAGCAACTTTACACTGTTATTCAAGCTGTACACTGACTACTGACTACTAAGTGTTATATATCTTTAGTGTTGTCCCATGCACACCGCTGGCAAGTCTCTAGAAGGCAGGCTGGAAGAATATGTCTCCTCAGACATGTTACGGTGGAGGGGCAGCTGGAAAAACAATGAGTACAACACTGTGTTCAACAGATAATGTTCCACACAGACATGAAACGGTTCTTTATGTAAGAGCACAGTGATTGGCTGTTTGTTTCCCAAAATGACATTTCAGCATTCCACCCTGGGAAAGAAACATTCCAGTATGGGAATGTTATGTTTTTAAAACATAACATGGAACACTAAAGCATACATGGAACAGAGCATGAAACAGCTCTGAAATTTTCCATTTATTTACTAAGTCAATACTTTTCACATATCACGCTAATGGATTGTCTCTCTCATGTTTAGCTTACTTCTATTCTCTGTGCAACAATCTTTTAAGTGTTGTTTGCAGTATTTATTATTCAAGCTGTTCCATATATTGTCTTCCCTTCTTTAGCAATTCATTTGTGCACTAGGGAATTACACTAATCTTCAAGCCTGCAAGGGGGCCAGATAATTCGAGCACAATCAATAATGTTTTTGACATTAAGCCAAAGTGTGCATTTGTTTTTTCATTGCTGTCATGACATTGAATATACTGATTACATACATTACTTACGGATTCTGGTTGAGCACTGGGTAATAGTCTTACTTTTATATGAATTAAATATTTTAGATTTTACTCTACTACTGTAAAAACAGTAAAACGGTCACACAGTAAGGAAGCTTATTAGATTATGTCAGTGGAGCAGAATAATACTGCAGACTGCTTCTTTACTGCTGACACAAATGAAGAATCACCCCAAAATTATTCTAATCAAAGAATTACCCTTAATTATGTGCAGTTCTTGCAAACTTGCAAAAGTGGTAATTTCCTTAAAAGGGCAGTTGACTAATTCTTGAAAGTCAATGTGAATTCATAACACATCAAATCATAACACATTATCAACTATGATGTATATTTGAGCAAAACATGGTATTAAGGAACATTCTATGAGTTTGATGAGCATTCTATCTCAATTATAGGTGGGGGATGGGAAGTGAAAGAGAAAACATATTGGTTAATATTTTCCCCACCCGCTGGTGCATGGTGACATTTTAGAGGCAGGCAAAAGTCATTACATTTTGATGAAAGATACAGTTAAACAAGGATTCAGTCTTTTAAGTATGAGGAATCATGTTTAATAGACCCAGGGGTGTTAACCAATAAAGAAAGATGACTTTTAGGTTGACTTTAACAGACTTTAATGACTAACCCATTCTAGAGGGAGCATTTTCTAGACATTTATATGTCTGCAAGGCTAAAGAACCCATATTTGTAAGGTTATACTTTTACATTAACAAGCTGGCAAGGCCTATGACATTAGACCAATCAGGAGGAAAAAAATCCATGTTCTGTATATGCGACATCCCACTAACTGGTAGTCTGACTGAAAAAGTGGATATTCTGGTCCCGAATTAATTTGTAGAAAATAACTGCATCTAAATCACAATCAAAATATTCATTTGAAAAAGCGTTCAGGTCTAATTCAAAGATGTAGATGTTGGAACTATACATGGTAAAATGGTCTGGGCTAAAAGACTGTGTAAAGTTTTATTGACCTGCATGCACATGACCATGTTAATAACGTTAAGGAAATGAGTGTTGGTAAAGTCTATCATGCATATGTATAGCAATATTGCCAAGTTCAATGAATGTAGCGTTCTTGTGGAAATGAGGGTTTTCTGAGAACACACACTCACTGTGTTTCAATCAGATTAAAAGCACACTCATATAGTGCTGTTGTTTGGAACTGCGTGGTTCTGGCACTGTGTGCGCTCTTTAGCTCTGGCTACCATCTCCATGGCGATGGTCAGGCCATGTGATGGAAGATGGTAGGAGTGTATTGTTGGAGCAGAAAAGACTCACCACGGGATACCAGTGCTCCGGAACAGGGCAGAAGAGCCACACACACACACATTACACTGCACTTAAACCTTAAAACTAAATCAGTGTTTACAGTGTTTATTTTAAAATGTTATGTTGATAAAATCTATAATTATTACTAAGGCCTTTTCCCATTGGAACATTTCGTACCAGAAAAAAATTATATATGCTTTTTCTAGTGCATTAGTGTAGTATCAAATGTTTTATGTTTTTAGTATCTGCTCAAAAGGATTACTAAGCAAACCAAATGGAACTCTTTGTTGTTTTCCTTTGACTTCAGGGAAAAGATGGTCAGCCATCAAGTTGAGCCAAGTAGCAAGAAGAACACATTTTTATTAGTCCAATTAGATGCTTACCGTAAGTATCATCATGGACAGGTGGAAAATTAAATAGAACTAAATTACCCAAGTGTAACTACATTTATAACTTAAAAGTAACTAGTTTGCTCAGTTTTGACTGTGATCTATTTGTTTAACTAGACAACAGTTTGATATTTGTTTAGAGTTCACCGCTCAAAACCTGAGGTCCCATATGGGTGATCACACTTACTCATAATTCCTTCCTCACATCTTAATGTGCACATTTTTTTCATAGTAATTACTGGATAATAGCCAAACTATTAAGACAGAAATGGAGTTCAATTAAGAAACCCCACCCCCAAACCAATCCCAGTTAACGCTGTCCTCTAACTCACTTCTACTCGCTTGCAATAGATTTTCCTTGCCGCTGGGCATGGACAACCCTAAAGGTCACTGGCCGTGGCAGACCGGCTGCTGCTCTGTGAGCGAGCGTCAGACAGCAGGAGACTACCATGCTCTCTTTCTGTGTCCTTTAAATTCCCATTCAAATCACCGTTCCCGCAGAAAGCTCTGAGTCTGTCACCTGAGCCTCTCATCCCTTCGGCGCCAAAAACCTTTATGGCTTGCCCTAACTAGCAGCAATAAAACCCCTCTCTTTTGCTCTCTCTCTCAGTGCAGACAAATGCTTAGCCCTCCTTTGGAGCAGTCCATAAATATATTCTATTGACCCACTAAATCCAGCTCTTCCCTCTGAAACACTAATTAAGTGTCAGTTGCTTGCTGGAGCATGACTAAAGCTCCCCACCCCACTTTCTCGAGCCCAAAAATTTAATTGCCCCCCTGCACCCCCCACCCTCCTCTTTCTTTTTTAAGCCTTAAAACTCTTCCTCTACTCTCTAACTTCCTTTTTCCAAAATCTATTCTACTGCCCCTTCTTCCTTTTCCTACTGCCCTCTCTTTCTCTTTTGTTACTGGGAAATGCATACCACTGTTTTTCCAATAAAGAACACACTCTGAATTCCAGCCCAGTGGGACTCAAGTGTGTGTGTGTGTGTGTGTGTCTCTGGGCTGCACTTTGTATGTGACAGCAAAAGCTAAACATGGCTGTTCTGACCCACTAAGTTCCACACACACATATACATATGCACAAGCGCACACACTCACTTGCACGCTCCAGGGTAGCTATTATCACACACACAGAGGAATGCGGAACGGCTGGACACACACACTTTTCTTCTCACACACACACACACACACCAACACACACATTTACTACTTTCCTCTTATACCCGTTTTTCTGTTTACTTTTCAGTCCATTTTATAAACCTTATAGTTTTTGTGAACTTGCTGTATGACCAACTGGAATTAAAACTTTAAATTAAAACTCTACATTTACAGAAGAAATAATACAAGCTGTGACCCAATTCGCTGGTTCTGGGACATATGGCACAGTTTGCACGCTCATCAGGACGGCTTTGGCGCTAAAGCACTTCATTCAGGGACATAAAAACTCATATTACTGCTAATACATCTTAGATTTCTTTACAAGTGTTCTGTCAGGGTCAAAGTTCCCCTCAAGTCAAAATGCTTTCATGAATTAGTTAGAGACAAATCTGCTCAGTCAGAGTAGCATCGGTTAGGCTGAGGTTTGCTTAAACACAAAGGAGATGTGGCTTAACACAGCACATCTTCCAGAGGCAAAGCCTGGGCAGTGCTGATAAAATTTAATATCCAAATTTATCGGGATATTTGATGATAATCAGGATGGCATTATTAAACTTGACGAATGCATTAAGCCTAGTTATAGTCTAAACTGCAATATCAATGGTGATTTACATTTACATTTTTAATCTAGATCTGAGAATTATGTTTGTTATCTATCAACACCACAAAAAAATAAAATGCCATTTTAGACTACAGATGACACAACAGCACTTTTATTCTCCCAATACTGAAACACTAATCCGATAATTGTTTAGTAACATGCTTTAAAACGAGTTATTTTTAATTGTCATATGGCAAGCATCTAAAAGCAGGTTATTATGCTCAATACTTAAACACTCCCCACAAGATGAAATATACAGCTAACTGCTGATATTAAGCCAAGATCAATACCTGGTATTGGTGCATCTCCTACAAACAACATATTGTTCAATGCTACTTCAATGTGCTTAACAGTAGAAAGGTGAGTGTGTAGAAAGGCAGGAGCATATAGAGGTGAGAGACAGGTCTGGGCAATGAGAAATAGACAGCAAATCCAAAACCAGCTGTTACAGCAATCTCTGCACTACATTTTCTTAAAACCTTACCTGTGATTAACAGTCATAAATCCACATAGTTTGTCCTGACACTGCACGCAAAGACGTATACACACCGAAACATAAACACACTGGAAAGCCTTGGAAAGGTCTACACTGAAAGTAACTGATTGAATTTACTTTAAAAAAACACCACATTACTGGCAGACACTATGTTACTGTGTTTATATACTTTTTATGTGTAAAAATTAAAACAAGCAAGTGCAACAAACGCACTCTGCTGAATTTCTTCCAATGTATATTGAAGGCTGTTTTATACAAGTGTTTTAAATCAGTGTGCATCTCTCTTTATCCTTCACACACACAATAATTTCCACATGACACCGCAGCCCTCCCCCCTTCTCAGAAAAGCCAGGAAACAACCGAAACATTGACCCACACACACACACACATTCAAAGAAAACAAAGATCCCTCTCTCCCTATCGGCTCCCTTTTTTTTGATAAAACAAGCTTAAGTGGTTTAAATCCATCAGAGCAGAATCACCATTACTCCCCAGCTAAAACACACCATCCCCCATGGGTTCAAACTTCTAAGTAAGGAAAAGCGTATCGCCAGTACAGAGTTAAACAGTGTATTAAATCCAAACCATAAATATCACTTTGTCTCTTCATACGACATATAAACAGTGTAATAAAGTCTTACAAAAAGTACAATATAAAAAGTGCAATATAATGTAATAATGTGGCTCAGCCCAAGCGCATAAATTCCATTTGTGGCTTCTACACAAGCATTAGCATAATCATAATCATATGTCTTTCTTAGGCTCTGTTATGCACTCTAGGCCAGTTTAATGTATATGTTCTGATCATTCGCTCCTGCTCTGGGATTCTGCAATGCTTACTCTGTCTATTTACTGGAGGGGAGGTGTTTACTAAACAAAGATAACTTCAAAAACCCACATACATTCTTGGGTTAAAATTAAGCAAATCAGCCCATTTATGTCTAAATGTGCCCATACCCCTCATTTAATTAGTACATTCAGATACCTTTAGATGTTCAACTGTACAGCTGCTGGTTGAATATAATCCATAGAAAAGCACTGGAATGCTCTGGAACACACCAAGCCTAAGGTCACCACGCTCAATGCCAAGCGTCAGTTTGGCAGCATAAGGCACCCCAGCATTATATCTCTAGCATAAGCTGGAATGATGTTTGCAATCCAAAACTAGTCATCCATCAGTGCCTGTTAAATGCAAAAGTATGTTTCAACATCTACTGTAAAGCCTTCACAGAAGAAGCGGAGTAGAAGCAGTTGTGCAGCAGAGGGGCACAAACTCTGTATTAATGCCTTTGATTTCGGAAAAAACTTTTGGACACATAGCAGTGCAGACGAACTGAATCCCACAAAGGTCTTGAACTTGTTTCCTTTTCACAGTGCATGGAAACATTTATACATTCAAAGGGAGAGAGAGAAAAGTTTTCTGTTTAACAAAAGAGTCCCCAAAGTTGATGTCTACCTAGGTGTACTATGAATTGTAATCCCCTGAAAGAGAGAACACCTTCTGCATCTTCAGTTCCACTCAGAGGTGAGAAAAGGGCCTGCTTAGCTTCAGAAGAAGGGAGGGAGGAAACAGACGAGGGAAGGGGGCCGTGCAAACACCACTCAGGTGAAAAGGTCTGAGGGCATAGAAAATAGGGGCGAAAAGAGGGAGAGCGTTACTCTCTCTCTCTGTCTCTCTCCGTCCTGACCCTTTGACTCAGCTTGCCTTAATCAGCCCATTCAAGTCAAGAGGGAGTGAATGCAGTCAAGTGTATTAATCGCACAAAACCCTCTTTCTCCACTCTTTCTGACAACCACACACACACACACACACTCAGGCATACAGCTTGTTTGGGAAGTGGCGTGCTGTTTTTAGTTGTATTTGCTTATGAGGACTGTGCCCTTGAATAAAATAAAGGGAGGACTTTATAGCTGGATTTACAGTTGAACGCTTGAATGTCAAACTAAGTCTTGAAACTATAAATAAACGTGTTTGCTATTCTAACAAGCACTCTTGAGTGGATGTAAATTACAGACCTATACAGGCATTTAGCTCCAGTAAAACTGTGCCAGATGGAGTCAGATGAATAAGCTTCACTGTTCATGATCCACAAAAGGCATTTCCACAACACGTAAACAATAATAATGTGCACATACTGACATGGACTGCTCTAGCACTACAACCGAGGGTCTTCTACTACTTGCTGTACCTTCTCTAGCTCACCTGTGGAACAGCCGTATACTCTTCAGGCGCTTCTGGCAAGCTGTTCAGACGAAATTAGGCCAAGACTTCTTTATCCTTGCTGTAACTTGCCCTCATTAACGTTACTCTGCTCCAGTTATTTAACTTTGACAGAATTTCTCACTTCCAGGAACACTTCCCTTTTCTTACTCCCTAAAGTGCTGGATAAACCTTTTAAAGAAAATAACTCTCTAAGAATCCTTTCTAAGTGAAAGGAATGACAGAGAAAAACAAACTCAAAACGCATGTAAATTTGTTCATTAGTTTTAGCTGAAGCAGCAAGCAGCTGCAGTTTTAAGGAGCCAAAATTATCTTTAGAAAATATAAAGATAATCATCTAGTGTATACAAACGAAGGAAAAGAAAAACTTTCCTCAGAAATTTAACTAGTTAATTCGTTTTAATTGGAGTTGCACTCCTACAGCAAAGAACTCAGCAGAAAACCAGAAAACCCAGACAACTCCAGCGCTGTTTTTTTTTACTTTGCAGAAGAAAACAGAAACTTTTCTGAAACTTTTGAAAATGTTCTGTACCTTACTCGCTCACTCTTGATCCAAGTCCACACACAGAAACAGTGCTTAGTTGCTCTTCTGCATCCGCGCTGAGCTTCGCCGCTCCGGCTCTTCGTTTCTCCAAAAGTTTAACTAGTTTGCTGTAGACCCCTTACGGCTTCCGTTTTAAATGAGCCACGCCGTGACGTCATGCGCCCACGTGACCGCCCGCCCTCCACTGGTATGGTCGGAAAAGTTTTGGACTGAAACAAGAACCGAATGTCCAGCGCGGTGTGTTTGGGTTCGGAGTGGGCACACTTACACATCTGGTTTAAATTTGTTGTCATTTGTTCGTTTTCTATGATTGTCATAGGTTTCCTTCATATTTTTGCATGCATTATTGTAGGTGGGCCACACGCATACACACTTCCCCCCACAGCGACTGAAGAAGGGTTTTTTTTCCTTTTGGCTGCGTCCAAAACCACACACTACACTTACTGCATTGCTGAATGCTCTAGGGATGTACTGGAGTATTCGTATCAGTAACTGTTTAAGGCACCACTATTCAGATATTCGTTCCATTCGGTGGAACATTGACTTTGTGTTTTATGAAGACTGCAAATTGGTAAAGGAGCAATATAGAATCTGTCAAATACACGTGGGTTTTCCATCTACTGACTTTTTGAGAATTTAGAAAATGCGCAAAGAAAATCCTGAATGGAAAAAAACAGAATTCGATAAAACGCCTAAAACAAAACACTAGTGTAAAAGTTCTTACACTAGAATGAGGTGGAAAGCTGAAAAGCAGCTAGGAGGATAGAAAAGTGTTTCACAATTGATGAACAATTGATATATACACTGTACTGTTCTCTTCAGTGTACATGATTATCCACGGATGGGAAACGACTGGCCCTACAGATGGTGCAATCATGGAGCACAGCTTTTTGAAGGCTGCGCTTTTCACATTCTGAAATGTGTAACCAAAAGCTTGTACAGTGTGCTCCTAGAACTGTCTGGTGGTTTGGCGCTCCCAAACGAAGGTGGAATGAGGTTAAAGTTGGCTTCTTATCTGAATGTCCTGTTCCCCCTTACACTGTGTGGCAGTTACTGAAAGGTGGAATGTGAAGAGCTTTGCAAATCTGGATGTTGTCGGGGTGGTGTGGAGATTTCAGCCCTCATTCACGTCCTGTATCTAAGATGCATAGGCATAAAGAGAAGGCAAATAACCATAATGGTAATTCTACGTAAAGCAAAACATTTGTTCAGTCTCTCCCTTTTGTACTTTTGATGCAGTCCCTAATCCCGGTAGCCTACATCATATAGTTGGTTTTTTTTTTGCAGAACTGTATCATTTGGAAACAGATTCTAATTAGATTTTTTTTCTGCCAAAATTTCATGAAAAGCTCAAAACATTTGCAAGACATATGCAAGACATATGTCTCTCGGCTGGCCTGGGAACACCTTGGTACCCCCCCGGAGGAGCTAGAGGAGGTGGCCGGGGAGGGGGAAGTCTGGGTTTCTCTGCTTAGACTGCTGCCCCCGCAACCCGGATCCCCGGAAAAGCAGTAGATAATGGATGGAGGGGTGGATGGATTTGCAAAACATTTCGATGGAAACCCAGTTATAGTGTCTCCTCCTTCCCCTTCACTCCTCCCCTCATTTACCTAATTATTGTGAGTTCATCTCTTTACTTGCCCAGGATATCTCCAACAGTGAAAGGCAACACAAATGTTAAATCTTTGTTTTGTTGCTATTTTTGTAATTTATTTTCTTTGTGATTCAACATGCTTGTTTGCCCAAAGCAAGCGTGCTTCTTTGATTGCTCATGCAGGAACTGATTACAGACCCAACCAAAGCCAAAAAGTTCAAAGCCGGGCCAGCGCTAGCTGGTAAGTAGATATCTTAGCAACAAAATACATAGATTTTATATTTAAAATGTTTAAATTTTACAAACTGACTGCATCAATCTACATATACTCCTTTGTATATATTTGTATATTGTATATTGCCTATACTTGTGGCTACACTAGCTTAATTTTAACCTAGCCCTTTTTTAACAGAAGCAAGTAACAGATGATCCGGTATTATGAGAGGAGAAATGACTCAGTCTTTAGCCTTCCAGCCATAGTCTGAAGTGATAGGAGGATGTTTAATTTTCACTACTCAAAACATTAAATAGTTGTGTACTGTTTTAGACAACAGCCAATGAAGGAGCTAGGAAATAGGAAAAAAGAAAAAGAGACGGAAAAAGAGAGAGAGGTGCTGCTTGTTCAGTTTAGAAAAATAATCACTCTTACGCACGTACGCAACCGCTTTGAGGTAAATATTTCTCCAGCTATATCTGTGATATCTGTGTTACAACCCCATGTTCATCCCCAATCCGCTTTTACAGGACATGTTTTATATATGCATAAAGGACAAACAAGTCCGTTGTTGTATTGTGCTACCTTGTTTAAACATCGTAGCATAGCATATATTTATAGATAGCTCTCCACATACAACTGTAGGTGGGATATTTTTATAGTCTAAATCACTCTATATATGAAAACGTTACGAGCATTAAAAGAATAACTAAAATATTTTGATAACCAAACATAGTAATATAAAGGTGAGTCTGTGCAGTAGACTTGTGGTAAGGCTGAATTTTAATGAAAAATACAAGTTACTACACTGTAAAGATGTGAATGCAGGACAACTCGAAGAGTAGGACAAATTGTTAGAACACCAGCTTGTAGTGGAGTGGTTCTCATCCAGGTAGGACTACCGGTCCTACACATTTTAGTGTCTTCCCTTTTCCAAACACACTTGATCCTACACAATTAATCCACTAATTAACAAGTCCTTCCTGGATTGAAGTGGGTGTGTTTTGGCAAAGACCACAAAGACCACACTTGTGCAGGGGAGGGGGTCACAAGGACGAGGGCTGGAAACCAGAGGTCTAATGGCATGTCTTGATGATTAAATATGACATAAAATGATGACATAATATATTAGAACTTTTAAAAAGTGTTGTGTAGTGTAGGCCCAGCATAAGTTTAAACCAGAGTTATCATATAACACACCTGTAGATCTGTTACTCTTAGACAAAGTAACGTTACTTTTTGATATCTGATATCTGTTTATTTATTCTTGGATTTCAAAATTAATCTGTATGCACATCCCAGAAATGCACTACTATTGTTGGTGTAGTATTTTGTAATATGGTGGTGTGCAGTATGGTGGTGTGCAGTTTATGACAGTTATTGCCCAGTCCATATCTCTTGCTGCATCACAGAGAAAATCCACATGGCCGGGGGGTCTAATTCTCTTATTCATCTAAGCTTTAAGCAGGATAATGAAGAGAGGTCACTTGGGATGCAGGCTTTATCAGACTTTTTAGTGAAACGTCTGATGGTGTGTACAAAATTAGACAAACAGGAAACACACATGTAAAATTATTTCCAATGTTAAAACTACACAGTTTATGTGCAGGTTTCAGTATCAATATCAACAAAGTATTAGGTTTAAGCTAAACTGCCCTCTCTTCAACCCATGCACTTTAGCCGTGCAGCCAATCAAATTTGTTGTGATGACGTTGAGGGCTTTAGTAAACATCACAGAACAAAGGTCCAAAGTCTTTGAGACCAGAAGCCAAGGGCCACAGTCCAGAGATTCAGACTTTTTTTTGGTGTGGTGACGGGATGGCAATTTTGCAGATGTGTGTGTTGAGCACAACATGCTGGCAAGTCTTCTCCATAAGGCAGATGTTTCAGTCAGAGATGCTGCGCTGGTAGTACAGGCCAATTCTGAGCTTTCTCCCAGCTGACTCCAAGGCAGAGCTAGGCTAGAGTTGTCAAGAGCGTTGAAGTACTTTCTAAAAACTCAGCCCAAAACCAAAACCTTGCTCAAAAAGTCATGTGGTTATATATTTTTTTAAATACAAAATAATCATTTTCACATAATCTTTGATACATTGTGATTGTTTTCCCTCCTCGAAAAATGAGTTTCTGAGTTTTGACTACATCACTGCAGTGGGACTGGAAGATATTAATTGGAATATCAACTTTGACCTAGCCCATCAAGTGAAAATGCTCAGCTAGGTCAAAAAAATATTTTATCTCCAAAGCGTTTTCAGGAGAAAACAAAAAAAATATTTTTTTTGCTCATTGTCCAATGCAAAAGAATTGTTTTGAGAATTTGTCCATTGCTGCTCTGAAAATGGTTGAAAGCTTCCAGACAAATGAAAAGTAATTTGTAATACAGGTTTTATGCACAAACGACAAGTAAATATATGTGGTGTAGATGTGATGTACCACAATGGAAAATATTCTATACTTTCATAAGTATATCATATAGCCTAGAAGAGAAGGCATATTTGCTGTTATATCCTGATACACTGTTTATGGACAGTCTTGTCATTAATCATGTAAATAGCCTGGTGAGGTTTGTATTTATTAAGTCTTTGTGACAGGGTACTGATTTTTGTGATGTGGTTATACTTTCAGAAAACATGTTTAATTTGCTGGAATAAAAGATGTGTCAGTGCTCCCTGTACACATCTGTCAGAGAGGAAAGACATAATGATAATATGTATAAGTGCTTATAACTTGTTGGATGCTTTACATTAAAAAACACAAGAACAAGAATCTTTAACACTTAAATTATTTTGCACTTTTCTTAATATACAGAAAATTCCAATATAAGTGTAAAATATAAGTTTAAAATGTCCCATAAAAGCAACTTTGCTGTCAACTATTTGATTATGGATGAAAGTAAAGAATTTCTTCTGTTGAGGAAAACCGCACAATGTCACATTCCACAGCATGAATTAGCATTCTTTACCACACTTCATTCCACTGAAAGAAAACAAAAAAGCTCAACAAGTCAAAACTATTTGTGGTTTCTTCATTTGGGAATGCCGTTTTGAAGTGCTGATGTGTCATTTATCACTCTGGAGAACAAGCATTCATTGTTGGAGAAGGTGAAGCGACAAAGGGTCTGCATTGGTGTGACGGACCCCCCACTCCAAAAGGACAAAGCGGGATGCGGAGAGGAAAAAAAGGGGCGCAATGGAGGGGGAGTGAGGGATAGAGGCAGAAAGAAAAAGGGGCTTTGAGGTTGTGAGGTTAATATCTGCTCTTTCGAGCCTGCTGGAAAGGAAAGACCTCCTCCATGTTCTCCACAGTCCAACCTCTGTTCCACATCACAACGCCGGATGGGACCATTCCAAGCCCCTACACACAGCCTGGGTTCTCCAAGAGTCATGAGAAACCAGACTAAATAGGTGAAAGGTGAGTGTCTTTGTGTGTATGCAGCCGTATTGTCTAAGGACTGCAGAAAATGTTAGTAGAGCAACCTTATTTACAAAATCTAAGGGGAGGCACCTTCTGGCAATTATGCGAAGATTTTAATCACAGTCATTTTTGTATATACTTATTTTATTATTTTTTTAATAGTAGTGCATAGCACGGCATATTCAGAGACAATAACTGATTCAAACAGAAGCCTGATCCAACAGTTCTATTTTTTTGTCTTGAAAAACCTGAAAACATCATAACTGCAGTCTTGTCTTATGTTACTCAGAGGTGTCATAAATTTAATTGGGTAACTTATTGGGTGATGTACTGGATAGCATAAATGCTGTTATCGTTTTGTCATATATATTATTGTCATATATATATTTTTTTTGTTATGTAACATTGCTTGGTGACTGAGTAAGGAATTTGCTAAATCGATGTTTGTTGGCTTCAGCTGCAGGTGTTAACAGAACACCCTCAAGCACTACTTGGTCCTGCTGGTACCGATCATGAGAAGGTATAAATACAATGCAACTGAACTTTTGGCACTTCACTGACGCCAATCGATAAATCACAGTTCTAGCTTTCTGGTGCCAAAGATTCTGGTATTTTGTGCAGTGGAAAAACACGCTATGTGTACTGCCACAATACTACCACAGTCAGTAATTTTAATGAAACCAGTTATAATAGACAACAGTGGGCAGGTGCCCTTTGGCTTCTATGATAACTATGTTTTCAGTCAATGGGTTTTCTTTCTTTTTCACAGTACAATGAAACACTTCAAATGTATTGTTGGTGGTAATTGACTGTGCTGTACAGATGCTGCAAATCGAGGCTAAGTTGAAAAACACTGGATCATTCCTTTAACTGTTTGTCACTGCTCTGTTCACTTTTGCAATTTGCATTGTGTCCATGCTGCCATGCATGTGAAAAACCCCACAAAACTTTTCATTATGCAGCTCTTGTATAATGACAAAGTTAAATCAAAGTGTTTTTGTTTTTTTTTAAATAATGTTATGTACTACATTAGTATAAGCAAGAGGGCAACCGAGTGCTAAAATACAATTAGGCTTTTATCTTCAATATGATACAAACTAATGCTGTTTAAGTAAGTTAAGCTCAAAATTTCTAACGTCCACCAGCTCGGATATGTCTTCATCCTCCTTGGGTAGATTTTTAATCATTTCATCTTGGGCAAAACCTTAAAAAATCTTGCTTTATTGAGGACAAAACTAATACAGCACAAAGAAATGTAGAATAGAAAAATGTAATCACTAAATTTGATACTGGTTAATATTAGCTTTTTTATTGAAATTTCTGTTCTGTTAGATACTTGCTGTTAGATCTTGCTATGTTAGATTTTGCATTGCTTTGGCCAAAGAGTGGGCTGCTGCTAGATACTACCCACTTCTACCACTTGCTCACCTAGAGAGCATTGCTGTGTAAAACTTGACCACATGGTGACGAATGTCAAGTGAGTCCACAATATCACCAGACATCTTTTCAAGCCAAGAACTCAGGTACCTAAAGCAGGGTGAGACTTGAACAGTACTATCAGGTGATCGATAGATCTGTACACACAGTGTACTTGAATGTAGGCATCTACAAATAATGCACAATTTTTAGAAAGTGTGTCACATTTTTCAGTCATTCATATATGCCATGTGACATATGTTGGTAGTAGCCGTCTCTGTCCTTCCAGAACTGGAGCTAGCCCAGGGGTGTGGTTAGGGTCTGGCTATTGCAATTTAGCCATAGTTGTCTTTTAACTTCCATAATTTTTTATGTGAATATGAAATAATGACTCATATGAAAAAAGTTAATCATTTGTGGTAAGCATAGCCCCGCCTCCTGTTAGCCTAATATACTAAACAGTGATGAACAGCAAATCCTGAAATAGCCCTGCTTTTCTCTTAGCAAACCAGGTCTGAAACATTTGAGGTGGTGGCCAGTGGTTCATAGCTCAAATTACTACAGATATACACTTGGATATAACATTAACATTTTGTGTAAGTGTTGTTGTGCTTAAATGCTTGAGTTTATACTTCTGCTCACAGAAACCGATCACAGCTCCAACACTGGACAAAATCAAGGGAGGGTTGAAGTTTCATTCAACTATTTGGACACAGCTCTGCTTTATTCCTCCATTCATCCCTTTATTCCTTCCTTCATTGTGCTTATTTTAAAAGCTCAGATTGAAAGCATTAAAGCAGACATATGTGAAGTGTTCATTAGCAGTTACGTCCTGATTTATCTACTTATAGGTGATCCATTAAAACCTGAAGGCATGTAGGCCCTGAGCAAACGAAGACAGTGGCGACCGCTCTATCAGTGCTCAGTGTAAAGTCTGTGGGAGTGTATAGTTTGCCTTAAGGGCGTGCACGTGCTGTTTTGAACTTGATTAATGCAGTTAACAGGTCATGGCAGTTATTGATTACATTTCCTGGCTTTAATAGCAAAGAAGCACCTACAAATCGAACAGTCACCTGCATCTGTTATATGTTGGTCACTGGAGCACACAGGTGCAGGATGCTGTGCTCAGATGATTACAGAATTCAGCTCCGAGACCCTTACTAGCTGATCCACATTTTTTGCTCTAACACAGCTTCCCACATGCCTGATCAGACCTTTAAGCATTGAGAATCCAAGCTCAGAGGTGTGTTTGGAACTAGAATAGTAAAACTGGTTTGAAAATTACTGCCTTAGAAGTACTGCAGTTATTGCCAGCAACAACAAAGGCATGTTGTAATTGTATTTCTTATCATGTCTCATTTGTAGATAGATAGTTCACACACACACACACACACACATAGAGAAATTCTACCAGAAATGCTGGTTCTAACTCCATATTTGTGTTTATAGGTAGAAAAATATATTTTACTTAATTAGTTGAAAGTATATTATTGTCTTATTATTGTTTTGTGGACTACACTTTGCATCTGTGCAGAACTGAATGAAAATGCAATTCATGCCATATATAATTATTTATACATCAATACTAAAGCCAAAAAAGTAATAACTTGTGACTTGATAGTCAAAGTCTCAGCAGAAGTAAAGCACGAGTTGTCAGAGGACACAATTCAGACGGGCACTGGTTTGAATGAACTCAATGAGAACTTTTATCCCATAAGGCCAAAAAGGAAAATAAAAAGGTGCCTGGGACCAGAATAAAGCAAATTCCTCAGTTTATTCTTAATTCACTAAATTACTTATGCACATCCTCCAGCAATCTCCTCAATTATGGGTACAGAGCTTGAAAAAAACGAAGCTTGAAAGGGGCCACGGAATGGAAGCGCAGAGATAAAATGTAAAATGCTTGAGAAATTCCGGCAGTGCTGCAAGAGTTTGACTGAAGAAAGTGAGAGTATTTGAGCAGCCTGAATGGCAGAGGATGCATTCAAATATCCAATAAATAACCCAGAGATGTGACTGCTTGCACACCTGGAGTTATCTTAATGCTTGGCATTTACGTTTCTCCAGAAAAAAGTCTGAAGAGAACAAGCATAATAAGCTTCATGTTAATGTATTATGAATTTGGATTTTCAGTGCATGTATGAAATATTGGGCCATAGGCTGAGCATCCACTTTATTAGAATGCATTTTGGGTAACAAACTCTTCTTAAGTTCAAATACTATAGTCTTTATTATGTAGACATAATAAGCAGACAATAACAGATCAGTCAATTCAGTCAATGAAAACAAACAGATAGAACTATTGTCTACATTGCACATGTACGTGTTCACCTCCTGAGCATCCACCGCTTTCTCACACCACAGTACAAAAGAAATTGAGTAATAGTTCTAAATTTCCAATCAACCTATTGCATCAAAAGTCACATGCGCTTGTCAAAGAAATGTTTGAGAGGTTCTAACCTTGAATTGCATGGCAATTCAGTACAAAGCACAGAAATCATACACACTGAAGAATTGTTGATAGACTGTTATTTAGTATATTAGTATAATAGGCAGTTAATGCAACAGTTCAGTGGTTTTCAATGTAACCACTATCTGCCACATCTGTAGTGTACAGATTACCATAGACAACAATTTTGATGTGTTTCCCTGCACATACAAAAGAACAGAAAACTTGCTGACAAGTAGCCAAATAGTAGTTTAGAATTTCCTTGATTATTCACGGAATTCAGTTGCTGCTCAATGGCTTCTATTTGAAGCCGTTTTAAGGAAAAAATTAATTATTGTCTGTGGTAATCCAGATGTGGAAAACAAAAAATAAGTTGAAAAACACAGACATGTTTTTATTGTACAGCATTGTTCAAAAGTCAGAGACCACCCTTTATTTATTTAAACTCCAGTCAAAACAGCCATTGCATTCAAGTTATTCATTTTGTCATGAAATATTTCTAAGAAGATATAAAATAATCTTGTGCAAGAAGGGGGAAAATCGAAAGAATCAGATAACTATTCAAAGAATTATTATATAGAAATTGGAACCCCTTGCAACTTTGCAATACTGTCACCATCTGTTAAACATCACCTTCAAGCTCCACTCTTGCTTCCGATCTTTCTGTCTGACCTATGTAAGTCCAGAAAGGCCAAATGGCAGCTATAATGTTCTAGAGTGTTATCTTGAGAATGTGACATTATGAACTTTTGGTAAAGATAACAAAAAGTTGTTTTGTCAGGATAACAACTTTTTTTTTCTTGTGAGATCAAGATAATTAAAGTGAGATCTTGAGATCTTGTGATGACATGACTAATAAGTTGTGATCTCGAAACAACAATTTTTGCTCTCTTGACACCACAAGACAAATTAGTTGGGGTCTTAAGACAACAAACCAGAATGATTACTCATAGCTGTCACTAAGAGAAAAGAACAACATTTTGTGAAATCAAGCAGTAAAGCTGAATGTGTTTGGGATTATTTGTGTTATTAGAAGCAGAAAATGCAACCATCTTCTATGGCTACACTTCAGAGGTCCCTCTTCACTAATAAACTGAATGTCACCTGAATTTAACAATTTTTCTACTGGAAATTTGCTTGTCTGGTTTGGTAATGCTGTCCTTCACACATTGATATCTTGGACTTCTCCTCTTTCATTTTCTGTTTGGGAAATTTACTCTTTCTACATCTTGGGCGAATTTATACTCAATATTATGCTGCAGCATATTTTAAACGTATCCCATCCACAGTTACAGTTGCTGGGTTATGGTGGACTGGCCAAACCAATTTGCTACAGCACCATCCTAAGGCTGACCAGTGCTGCATCTCTAGTTCTATCAAAGACTCACTGTGAAGCAGGTTAAACAATGATCGTTCCCTGGCCTTGCACTGACATAATATCATAATAAATCAGAGAGGTGTCCAAGAGGTCCAAGAGAACACCCCTGTATTTTACACCTCGCAGTTTAGTTTTAGATGCTTCTGTGTAGTAGTTTTAATTCTTTTATATGCTTTTTTCTGATGCTGAAGAACTTGTGCAGCACTTGGGGTATTTTGATTGGATATTAAATAAATGAAAGAGGACTTTTGCTCAATACTGTCTGCCACTGGCTCGGGAAATCGCTCCCTACCACTTTCATGCAGCTAAAGGAGGCAGTTATGAGTTCTCCTACTGCTAAACTGGCCTAGAAAATCAAAGGTTTGAGCATTTCAACAAAGCCTCAGGAGAACAGTTAAACCTTATTTTATAGAAAACATACATGGAATGCATGTGATTGAGATGAGGATGAAATAGCTGGACTGTTAGGAAAAGAGGCTACCATTTGAAGGGGGGTAAAAGGGGAGTATTAGGAGCTTACTGAAAAATATCATCATTGCTTTTTCATGAATCATTAAAGAAGCAGTTTATACTGGGCATGAAAAAAGCTAATAACTTTCCACAGAGATACTGTTGTAAGTATTTAAAAGAAAGACAAGACATCTGCATCCCTTTGTAGATATTTTGAGAAGGCACTACATGCAGCTCGGTTGATCCTGCATTCACTACATAGAAAGACACAGGCACTATCACTACAGTCACTGCTGGCATCTACAACCTGTAGATACGTGAAACAGACATAAAGGTAAACCATAGCTATCTTTAATCAGTTAACATAAACTGGCAGGAATTTAACTCAGTGAAAAGTGACAAATCCCTTAAAAACTATCCATAAAAGCAATGTCAGAAAACTCTTCTCTTCCCTCGAGAACATGCAAAGCTGGATTTCACGGATGCTAAATCTTCTGAATTTAAAATATAATAGCCGGGAGAGGCTGTTTGTTGCATGCTGTCATTTTTTTGCAGGACGTTTGTTGTGATGAGGTTTAAAAGGCATAAAATGCTCCAAGCTTCATACCTTGCATGAGATTGTCTATGTGGATTGTCAAGACCGCCATGAAAATGGACAGAAATTCCATTTTTAATATTTAACAATACAGTATGCAGAAGTAATAACTTTTTGCCAGTGCTTTATAAATAGGACAGATAAGCAAAGGCTCAATCCTGAAACAACGATGACAAAGTAATGATTCAACGCATAGTGCTGGGCAGCTGCTTCTTCAAAGCTTAAACAGATCTCAAACTAAAATTTGATTAGACTGCTCAGCAGGTGATTTCAATTTAAGGTTTTAATCTCAGAGACTCATCTCTCCTTCAGTTTTTATATGGCACTGAAGCAATAAAGCTCCTCAGTGTTTCTATTGCAAAAGTTCCTGTTTAGTTCATGGAGGTATATGTAAACATCCAAAAGGTCTAAAGATGAACAAAAACAAACTGTATTTGTTTATGGATGATGGAAATATGAAAAATATTATGTAGGAAGATTATAAACAGCAAATGCAGGAATATATATGTGTGTCAATATATATAATCAAGAATAAAACAGGATTACAATGAATTAATGTTGCTTTCTTTGATGTAGTAGACCAAGAGGCCACGGGAAAGTTGCTGTCTGTGACAAGGTAATGAAATCCATTCATTGAAAATTAAATAATTTTAATAATAATTAATTATACCTAGTTTCATGGCCAATTTAAACAGATAACTATTATGGAAAATAAATAGTATGCTCAGAATTATCACTGCATTAAAACAATCCATCCATCAGATGATAAACACTCTTCAGAGTGTCTCTGTTTCTTTTACATACAGAGAAATCTTCTACAACTACTCCAGAGCAGAGAATTATGAACAATAAAACCAAACAAAAGTATTCTGGGAAAAAAAAACCCAAACCATTTACAGTCTTTTATACAATATGACAAATACACAACTCTGATGTTAGAGCTACAGATTATATAAACATCTATATACTTTTAAAAAAGTCATAAGAAATAAGCCATGTCTTTAGTTACACCAATTATAAATCAAGAAATTCAAAAACGTTAAAGAGTCGAACAGAGAAGGCAATGATAGCTACAGTGCAAATGTTTCTTAGACAGAAACCTACTAAGACACGTTTACAGTACCAAAAGTAGTTATTAGAAGCAAAACTTTGCAAAACAATCAAAGAACAAAGCCCTACCACAGTCCAATATTACTCTAATCACCTTAAATGGTTTCAGTGCAGGGAAAGCTTAAAGACAGCGCCCCATGTCCTAAACTAAGCCTTAGCTTTTAATACTCACACTAATTCAGGTAAACAAATCAGTCAATAAATCTATGACAAAAAGTCCTCAAGGTCCTGCAGAGTCAAAGTGGTGGCTTCTACAATAATAAATCTTACTGGTTGCATCACATGTTATTGTTAACACTAGACAATAAAAATCCTAGCTGGAAATAAAATTCATAGCTGTGTTCAGTGCTGTAGAGATTTCTCATGCTAATGTCATTCCCCCATTTTCGTTCACCATCCAGGCTCCTTTTAACCAACTCTGTGTTAATCTGATGTGCTGCTGCGGAACAGCCAGCACAGATTAGTTGAATCATTAACAAACAGGACCCTTACGTACTTCATACATTCTTACACACACACACACACACACACTACATGATGTTGGCAGTGCAGTGGACATACATTTGGTCAAGCAGGTCGAGTCCAGGATCCTAAAGTCCACACATCTTGCCATAATGTTTGAGTGTATACGCTTGTGTCCATTCCCAGGTCTAGAGGTGGTCAGGAGTTTAAAAGCCCACTCCGAGTAGCAGAGCCCTCTATTATGTGGTCGTAATTTCATATAGTTTTGTTTATTAGTTTGGCACAAGCAGAGCTTTTGGGACTCAGTGAGGTGAAAGAAGGGGTGAGGTTAAAGGTCAGTGTGATCAGACTGCAGTCTCCTGGTCCTCTCGCTGGATCATCTGGTAATGCTGACGGTTCTCTAGATATGCAGCCAGCTCTGCGTCCTTTGCCTTCTCTGCACGGTGCTTCGGAGTGTCACCCTGGAAAACCCCGAACACATAGGAAAGAAATAAAAGATTAGGCTGCATAATATTTTATTTGTTCACTGCTACAGTGATACTGGTCTCGGGAATCGTCCTAATTAAAGTGCGCTGTTGGTATCTCGACCAATCCCAGAAGAGTGTTTCAGTTTCATAAGGGTTTTATTACAGTATCATTATGTGATAAATTATGTCACAATATACTTCTCTGAGAATATTGTATATACCGTGTGTCAAGAACACAGACTAACTACATGTTTCATTACAAACTGAGAATAATTAGGGTAGTTTACACTGAATAATAATGTGCTTCTGGGCCACAATATACATGCACAGAGTATTTCTTATGAATACCTTTTCTAAGTCTAGTAGATGCCAGCTGCTCATGCCAGAAAAAACAAGAACAAAACAACACCTTTTAACCTTACAAAACTTAGAAGCACAGTTTGGTTTAAGGAGATGCTAGCACAACACGTTTATCAAAATATTTATCGCCATGCCAAGGACGAGTGATTTCAGGCTGCCAGTGAAAGTTCACAAAACAAAGGACGAATAACATAACGTTGCATCTTCACTTCGTAAAGAATCAAGTTTGGTAAGGCAGATACCATCATTTGTACACAGGTTCTAATTAATGTACTGAATAAATCAAGCTCTGTGTGTAAAGAACTGAATGATGAATCAAAGTATAGACATGATCCAACAGATGAAAATAATATAGGTCAGTTAATCACCACATTATTGATTCGCAAATGTATTTTAACATATTGAGAGGCATACAGGAAGTATGCAGTAATACATAAATTAATACAGCCGTATTAAAGATCATACAACGTTCTAAACTCTTCCTGCTGTCTTGACATGAAAAACAAACTAAAAACCACAGAATTATCACATCAGACACTAATGCTGGCCTTACACCATATGATTTTCAAGCGATTTTATTGTCGCAGACAAATTTCCAATGTCGGAATAAAATCATGAGAGTCTAGCTAGAGTTGAGTCGCGCTCGCGTCATCTAGATCGTTTAAGTCTCTTTTCTCAGCAGATTTATAACAGACTATTGTAAGTCCATTGATGGCAGTAAAAGTGAGCTGTCAAAACGCACTTGGACAAAACATACTTATCCTTAAGCTGCACAGCACATCAGAATCAACATTTTCTCTGAAGGATTTCTTGATGAGAACATGCTGTCTGGCAAATTATGTTGAGACTTCTTGAAAATGCATGATTCACCGCACTGTCTGGCACAACATCTATTCCTCTACTGCTTATCCAGCCGCCTGGCTCCCCCTCCCTTCCACATCACGTTTAATTGGTCCCTGCAGCTAGTGAGACATTGTTTAGTAATGAGACTCTTGAACAGAAGCCTCATCCAACAGTCCAGAATGTGGAACTCTTTATAGTCCTACTTCCACATAATCTTGCATCCAGCCCCAAACAAATGCTGATTACAAACAGCTGTATAATTCCTTCATATGAGCTCTTTTAACATGACAAACAAATCGGTTTAAGCTGGGAGGACTGCAAAAGTGTCATCAGGTCTTGTAAATGTAAATTAACAATGCTACAGTCTGTCTCTAATATTGATCCAAGACACAAGTTGCCATGAGCATGACTGATATAGAGCACACATTATAGGATGTAGGGATATAGGGATGTAAATGATTAACCATTAAACCATTCACCGGCCAATAAACAACTGTTTGATCAATTGTTGTTGTTTCCAAAATTCACAAATCTGAACAGGTGAGTTTATTATTTGGGTTGAGAGATGCTTTTAATTTGTGTGCATGTGGACAAAATAAGCAATTGATACTGCTGGACAAGTCTAGTGAGAACTCACTGAATGTAGTTGGTTAAAAGTGTTGTTCGGGATCATTTTTCTAGAGAACACTGGCACAAGAACAACACTATCATATCAAAAGTAAATGTCTGCATGTGATAAGATGACTATTCTTCTGAGAAGAAGTGTAATTCAAGGTGGTGTGAGGAAATCACATATGCATGTTTAAAATTACTGAGAAGGGCGTGCTAAGGTACACAGAGCCAAAGCTAGTCACACTCATGGCATTTACATTTGTTTTGACTTGGGCTGGTAATGAAAAGAAAAAGACTTTTTAGAATTTTAGAAAATAAAACTTTCAGTAGTTATCAATATACAGTCACAGTCATTACAGCCATTTCATCACCATTTTTGCTTAAGGGCATATAACCATAAATTATGGGCATATCAGCCCCTTTGCTTTTCAGGTTCTTCCCTTCTAGTTTTTGTGATTGTTAACAGGCAGCAAGTTATGAAGAGCAAAGTGCACGCCAGAGGAACTCTGTGTCCTGACATAGAAAATACTTTTCTAAACTGCCTGAAATGTTGGAATTTCAGCCCATTCCTGTGTTACAAGGCACGCGTGCCACACTCTCACACAATGTGCAAAAAAGGAAAACCTCTTAACCTCCTGCTCCAGTCTAGCTTGCGAAAGAGAATCGGGTCTACAAACTTGTTCTGCCTGAATTTCAGCATTGAACTCTGGTTCAAACTGGTATGGCAGATCAAACCCAATTGTTGGAATAGCCATAGAGTGGGTGGATCCTGTAGCAGTATGCCACTTTGGTGGTTGACTGTTCAAAACAGAGTGGGCAAGAGGACCAATCACAGCACACAGGGCTCATCGGTAGGGGGCTTTAAGACATCTAGGCTTTAACAGAGTGTTTCAGATAAAGGGTGAATGCAAACGTACAGTATGAATCAGATATTGTGTTTTGGGAAATTTGAAGCCTCCTACAGACCATGTTATAGACCCTTTTTAATATATTGTACATTAACGCATAATTCAGTTGATATGTGTGCTCTTAAGTATTTGTATCTAAAGTATTTCATGATGACTAGAACTGTTTCTCAGCCAATCAGACTTCAGAATCTGAGAATTACTCAGATCAAAAGAGTTTGCTAAACTTAAACTACAGTGAGGATCATTATGTACTGTGTCACAACATTTCATACCTGATTGAAATCATCCACTAAACCTCATAACCATCATTCACCGAGCTGTCAGCTTATTAGGTAAATCTAAGTAGTTCCTGCACACACTGGTCATAGTATCAGGCATGCTAAACTCATAGGAGCACATTCTGAGTACGCACTTACTAACTGTGTTTATCAGTCCCTCTGACGGAATACTAGGGGACCGCCATAGGACCACCAGATCACCAGATGTTATCTGAGACTAGATGCGGCACTGACTCAGCAGTGGCACGATGTTAGTTGTGCTGGTACAAGTGACTCAGGCACAGCAGTAACTGCAGGAGTTACATATCCAAGTGTCACATTTTGCTTTAAAACAAGATGAAATAAAGTCTCTAACATCAGGGTAAAAGTGTCTAATCAATTAGACAGAAAGTTCTGTAACAGTAACTACAACAGAAAAAAACCTTGGAAACGGCACTGAACAGATTACTGTGAACCTTTAAAACAGAGCTTAACAACCCAGACAGTATATCAAATGTGCTTTGAGCCAAAACCAAAACATAGGCTGTGTAGGGGTGAAGGAGTTCTCAGTTAGGTTTATAAACAACTGCTCTATAGGAATTGCTTTGAGCTGAATTACTCAGATACAGACTTCTCCTGGCTCTCTCTGCAGTATTATCCATAACGGTAGTGCTAACGTAGGCAGGCCTGTTGGGAGGTAGAATGCTCTGGACTCTTCTGCTCAGAGCACAAACCTGCCCCAGTGTCTGCCCGGCACTTTCATTGTTGCACATCACAAACGAGATTGCCTTTGTGTGCTGAAACAGAGTGGCTAGAGCAGAATTACATACAGTTCCCTCTTTGTGCTTATCAGTTTTTCAGGTAAAAAGTCTGCTCTGGAAGAACAAGGACATATGGTACACAATAGAAAACACTGACAATGAGGGAAAAAATGACATAGAATAGCTTTCATTCAAACAGGGAAAAAACAGCATTATAGCAAGTTCCGACAGAAGAGCTCTGAGCTCTCCCCAACTTGCAGAACATTATCCTGCCCACTGTTTTACTGGGCTTTTTAAAAAAAACAAACAAAAAAAAACCTAGTGCTGAGGCTCTGTAACTGATAAAGACCCAAAGATAAAAAAGCAGGCAGACATAACAGTGCTAAAAAAGAAAGAACATGTGGAATGCTCATTATCTCCAAGCTACGATACCAGACGAAAGAAAGGGGGAGAGCACAAGTGTGCAAGTAGGACTAAGAAAGAGAGACAGAGAGAAACCCAGAGAGACAGGCAGAATAAGGATTTTAATGGTTAAGAGTTTAAAGGTTAATAGTTTTTCTGCAGTCGTGAGTAGTTGTGTATCTGTGTTTTTGGTATTTAAAGGCAGTTTAAGATAATGATGGTAGGTGAATTGAGAAGTCAGGTTGGCTGCTATGCCTAAGGAAAAGTGAGGGCTGCTGGGCCAGACGATGGAAACTGATCCCATCTGTCATGAGCAAATGCTGACTCAGATCTCAGAGAATCAAACAGAGTCAGAGTGGCCACCAGCTGAAGCCTGGAAGGCACATCAGTGGCCTCCCTGTCTGACAGGCCTAGAAACAGCAACAAAATTATAGGTCTTGCAGAAAAAGTCGTTTTTTCCACCAACCATTGTGCCAAACCAGTGACGCACATAGGAAAGTTTAAGAGGATGATTAGAAAATCACTTCCATCCTGAGCTCCAGAACAGATTACACTCAGGTTACATACTGCAGAGCAGTAGAAAAATAGCACAGCACTAATGAAAGATACTAATGGAAGCTGCTAAGATCCTAGTGTTTTCAACTATTTAATTGCAGTTCTGCACATTTTATGCCACTCTTTTTGTTTGCTAGTTACTGTTTAAAAAACCTTTTGGCTAATATTAACAGTATACTGCATTGTCCTGTTTGCACACAATTGCAAAAATGTCTACTATTACAGTGTTGTGAAGAATCAGGCAAAGCTACAGCCAAAGGAAATTGGTAAAAACACTACTGTGGATGCTAACTTAAATGATAATAATATTAGACTAGCGTACATCTTAACAAGCTTTTTTTCCAAAAAAATATTCTAAATTAGCTATTAACACATCTGCTTACCAATCACATTCTGGGGTCCTAACTGCTCATGCAAATTTTCAGAAGCTACAAAAAACTAACCTTTGATACTAGAATGACAGCCAAGACATAAGCTACAGCTACAGTTTTCTGGTGCACAAGGTTCCTATACCTGGGCAGTGGAAAGACGTCCTTTGTCTTTTTTGTTATTAAAGGCGAGACTTACATTATACCTACTGATTGCGCACGGGAACTAGCAGGGGGTGATATAATGATATTATTTTATTATCATGATAAATTACATAATTAACAATTATTATAAGCATACTGTGAATATCAACAATACATAAGGTACATTGACCATGCTCAAAAAAAAAGATTTCAAAAAAGATTTTTAAGTGACATAGCTATTTATGTTTTGCTGTACTGAAGGAAGATTTCAAGTTTGAATTCTGGTGATTCTGGGAATATATGTGAGAACAACTTCTACAGTTTAATTGAAAGTAGTGAAATGTTCACAATTTAAATGTACTCATTGTTTAATAACATTTTAAAATTCAGTACATCAAAGCTCAGGAAAAGAAAAAAATGAAATGTCTTTGAGTATGAATAATCTTATAGATCACCTATAGGAATTAGTCATTAAGTTAGCAATCTTGCACACCTGTAAGTCTGTCTTCATAAGAGACGCTCCAGCCTCCACCAAGTAGTGACAGATCGTCCTCTGACACATCGAGGCCGCCTTGTGCAACACCGTCTCACCACTGCAAAAAAAAAAAAAGTGATGTAGTTCACCTAGCCAGCCAAAACAATCACCGCAGAAGATAAAAGACAGAAACAAGCTATCTGCTGAAAAGGTCCTGTAGCTCATTAGCCTGAACTACTCACAGACTACAACCCAGTAATGCTCGAAATGCAACTAGCAAGAGTGAAGGACAGATGAAGGATCAAGCAAGAGCTGAACTATACAGCAAAAAGCTCTGAAAAAAATGCTTCTTACTGTTCTCTTTCTGTCACATCCAATATATCGGTGGGTGCTGTTGGAAATGGAAAAACAAAGTTTGTTACCAAGTCATGGGTATCCTGAGGTCCTAACATTGGCTTTGTTTGTTTCTGCTGTGAAAGCCCTTTGCTATGTTCTAGGGAGGCTGTTTGCAAAATCATTACACCGGTTATGTTGCAATATTTTGTACTGTATATTGTTTGTGTACTGTATTTTGTTTGTTAGTATAAAGTTTTTAAACCCACTGCATTTAAATATACAGAGGCTGTTTATGAACTATTGGAGCCATGTTACTAACATCTAAATCACTATGATTTAACCTGCAATGTACTATAATTTTAAGGCAGCTGGTTACATATCAGCTTTTCCTGATGGCTATATTTAAAAGAGTTAGTCCATTTAGATGATTCAGTTCTACCATTTAACATCTATTTCCAAGGTTTCATCAGGCTAGTTGTGAGCTCTGTATGTACAGAAACATTTTAAAACTGAGTTCAGTGTCTTTTATTTTAAGGCCAGAAGGTTAGATAGTGGAAACACAAGCATGGGGATATTTGTAATAGCCAATGTATCCTTGTAAAAGCACAGTTCATCTGAGTATTCATTTATACAAAAGAGACAGGGACCTTGTGTCCTGACATTACATCCTTCCCATTATTCCTGAGTTTCAGCCACAAAAGATGGCAGCAGTGATGTGAAGTCATTTGCCTTGACTTGGACAAAAACACAGCAGTAAAGAATGAACGTGTTTTAAAACTATTCTTCCTGTTCAAGACAGGATAAAAAGAAACGTCAATGTAGTTTTAAACAAGGTAGGCTTTTCTTTGAACTACAGTGGATTTCTTAGTTTTATTATTGCTATAGTGATAGGTAATCAGTCGTTCAGGTAATGCTGCAATAGACTGAATGACTCCAAAAAACAAGGTGGAAGTTGTGAAAGTTCTCACTGTAGGAGTTTTTAAACTGTAAAGTGTGAAAGGGGTTGAACACTGTTAAACGGACTGTCAGTGTATGTATTGGATCAGCTCACCGTTATCAATGATGTATTTGACAATTTCTTTGCTGGCTACGTCCACTGCATGGTGTAGCAGAGTGCGACCTGCTGAATCCTGCATGCACAGGTCTGCTCCCTGCTTATGCAGCTCCATCAGCTAGAGAGACAAAACGTATAAACATATAATAATGCCCTCTAACCATCTGCCCTATATAAAAGCCTAAAAAACATACAATGTTTTGTGGCATTATAAGTCTTCTGCAAGTTTCCTCCCAAATACATGTCCTCTACACATCCTACACACACACACATACGTTCTGCACCATGTCATTACTGTATGGGTCTGTTCAGCTTATTCCTCTGCCAGCACTTTGAGACCAGCCAGATTAACAGCAAAGTGCCCAACCTTTCTCCTTTGTGGTTAAAGCCGGTGTTTGGAAGCAGAGAGTGTGTTGGATGATGTATGTCTTGAGAGAGCTGAAGTGATGAGTCTAATCCTTAGTGATGGAGGACTATTTGTACTCTTTAGTGTGGTGATTACAGGAACATGAGCTGCCACTGGTGTGTGTGTGTGTATTTGTGTGCTTGCAGGGGTATACATGCTGGACATTTATTACAGGTCATCGCAACAATGATTTAAGAGCTATCTTGAGGTTTTCCTCCCTTTGGAAGACATGATTTGAGCCAAAGGTTTCATGAGATCTAAGGAGTACCTGAACACCAGTCTTGATGAGCAGAGTCAGGCCCTGTTCTAGGCCATTACGTTTATTTATAGCAAAAGGTGAAGCATCTTGATTAGCATTTAAACCCCTCTTCACCCTTGCCACTCTATGCCACAACATTGTGGGTAGATGAAAAGGGCTTGAGTGGGTCATTAAGAATGAGTGGATCTCATTCAATGGGAAGCCTCTTTTACTACCATGGAAACCAAGACCTAGTGTAAGGTCAAGGGCGCAAGCAAGATGCTTTTTATTTATTTACTTATTTTTCATGGTTCTGCCTCTGCGCTTAAAGATGTTGGACAACTAATGACAAGGTCAGTGCGGTATTGGAAAAAGATTACATCATTTTTCAGGGTAAGATTTATACCAATGGGGTGAAAACATTTCACACAAAAAATTAACTTAATTCATGCTCACATCTTCTCTTGACTCTTTATAACTTAGACTTCACTTCCTTAGGTCTTCTGCCTCCTACCATTTGCGGATCTCTGATGGTTTACCCACTGGGGGCTCAATTCACAAGTCAAATGATGAAGGGGAGCTTTATTATGTAGTAAGAAGAAATGATTTTAACTCACAGTGGATTCCAGAAGAAGTATAACCATTATAATTCAGGTTGGGCGTACTATTAAGAGAAGGGAGAATCTGGGGACTGGGAGTCCACTTTAATAATAAACCAGGCAGGGATAAAACAAGACTGCTCACAGAAGCCCTTCCTGAGGGAACTTTAATAATGGGCTGGTTCAAATGTGACACATTTATTTTGTAGTGGACACTTCTCCACAATGTTCTTTCTTATGTATAAAAGGTGCACTAAGGGACAGTAGGACATAAGCAGTGAAATACTAAACCAGAGGGTTGTATGAAGGTAGGGTAGAAATAGAGTTTTCAGTTTTAGTCACCAAAAGCTTACATTTCAACTAAAATACAGTTTGTAATCATTCAGACCATGAAGATACTTAAAGGTGACGTAGACTGAAAAACTATTTCGGTTGGCATGGTTTGGTATATGGAACTGACATACTGTGAACTTTAAACACTGTTGCCTTCTCCCTCAAATACAAATCCTGGCAGTAAAACAGACTTTAGCTAACTAAATAGCATGAAAACCTAGCTTATTTGCATGGCGGATCGTTTTATTTTCCTGCCTGTATCCATTTGACGTAAATCATCAAATCTCAGCTCACCATTCTAGGACCAAAATCACATGGTTGATGAGTATGTAAAACTACATCTGGGATTTTTTTACTTTTTTACACAGATTAGCATATATTAAGAAAAAAGAAGTAATTAGGAAACTCTGCTCAGTCATTGTTTAGTTAGCTATACATAAGAGACCTAAAAAAAGGCATCAAGATGATTCTAGATCTAAAACCTGGACTATAAAGAGCAATGTTGTAACAACAATAAGAGTTAGTAAAGACTTTGCTGGTGACTTTAGAAATTAACAAATTACCTAGTAGACAAAAGAAGACCACAGTTGTGGATGACAAAAAAAATCTTTAAATCGTGAAGGAAAATATCTGTTTAAAAGTTGAAAAGATCAAGACTGTTACATATAGATGTGTCATAGGCCACCACGAAGAGAAGAATCAGCGTGACCTAAGCAGACCTAAGAGTCAGTATTACCACAGCATACATGCCTGAACAAGCCAGATTACAGTTTGTTGTTAATTACATATAGACTCTGTGGGTTCCTTTACCAAAGGAACACACCATGCCATCCCATCTGGAAAGCAAGGTGGTATAGGAATGGGTGCCAGTAAATCACTTTGTTTTTATTGATGATGTGATGGCCAGTGTTGGGATGAATTCTAGAAGATGTTTCTAGAAGCAACTTAACTGCCCAAATCCAACTAAATGCCTTGAGTCACTGGAGGGTGCTTTACCTTGAAGCAGGGCAATGACTACTACAACAACTAGAAAATTTTTTAGGGTCAAAAATGTTTTCAAAAAAGTATTTCACTGTCCAAGGCAATCAATTGAAACCTGTATTACAGGCCTGACAGGGAAGATCTTTCATCTTGACTACTGCATTTTCTTAATGAAGCATAGCGTACAGAGTTTGGGAATGGATGTGACTGATGCTAAGAACTAAGGATAATAAAGATGGTAAGAATAGCACTGTTAATTACAGTGATGTTAATGTGTTTCTGTTGTCTGACAGTCTTGATGGATGTAAATACTTTGGCACCTTTACTCTCTGTTATCATTGCTTGCAGTGTTTTATATGCCATCATAAAATGTAATAAGTAGGTATCTATGATCTTTGTTTTTTCTATCTTTGTCTCTTTTTTTTCTCCAGTAAATCTACTGCTAATAACCAAAATATCTTATAATAGGGATGATGACTACTATTCTGCCGATTAGCTGTAGCATTGTAAATATATTTTCTATGATAAAAATTATGTTTTCTATGATGCCAATTATCATCAGGCTTGCTCCTTCAGAGATATGAATGTTTCATGTGGTGGTTCATACCTTCTGATGATCCTTGTTTTTCACACACTCAATGAGAACATCTGCAAGAACAGAACAGGCAGAACAGAAAGACTTTATTTTTGCATTAATTTAACCTCTATTTAAGAAAGCTAACTGCAGCTAATTGATGATGGCAGGCAAACAAATTTAGCCTGACATTAACCTGGAAGCTAAGAATGATTAAGTGATGTAAGCCCTGAAACTGTAGCATATTTATCCAATTAAAGCTAGCCATGAAGCTAGGTGCTCTTTTTCTGAAGAGCATTGCAGAGATTGGGGAAAACATATGGATTCCAAAATAATGAGAAAATACATTCTTACAGAAGTAATTTCTGATTACCTCATGCGACATCTCAATTATTCAAATCCTGACATGCATAAATACGCATTTGTAAAATATTCAGCTGTTCTGAGTTTCACAAGCGGACTTGCATGTGTTTAATGTTCTGGAGGCAGAGGGCATGGAAACAGAGTGGGGGAAAATAAGATTTTAATTAGCAGTGGTAATCACATTAGGGCACGCTGCTTCTGCGGGTTGTGTCTCAGTATGCTAAATCTGGGTTCAAAGCTTCAGGATGCCCTTTGTAGATTACCCCCGCTAATCCACCAATCTCTGTGTTTGCTTCGTAAACTGGGAGGGAAAAATAGGAAAAATCCCAGCATGGATATTGGAGCTACGCAGCTCAATCCGTGCCTGCATCTGGAGATACGCCTGCTTCAATCCTGCCTGGAGAATGCTGCTTCCTCGAGTTAAAGAGGCTACTTTCCCTCTTAGTTCAAAAGCGGGGTATACAGTGCCAGGTTCAGTAAATGTATTCCTTTTCTGCTGCTGCCAGGAAGCTTTTGGAAGTGCGAGGATGGAATGCTAATTCAAATCAATGAGTGATAATAACCTTGGTCTGCCTGCTTGAGCCTTAAAGGCCACGAGAGTTCTTTCCTTCACCTCTCTCTAGCTCCATCTTTTCTCCCCCAGTGGTAAGGCAGAGCAAGAACACAGCAGGGCTTTGGCACCTGGCTTTCTCTCAGCTTGGCAGCAGCTTGTTAAAGAGAGGGCAAGCGAGCGTTTGACACTTAACACCCACCTTCCTCTTTATCCGCTTTGGAAATCGATTGGCCCGAGCCAAGCCTCTCCACAGAGCTGCTTTTATTCTGTCTACGCCACGTTTCACACTCCGAGAACAAGAGTGAGAGGAGATCTCACGCACACTGACTCGGCATTACACATCTACTAAACACAGCTCTAGTGCAGAATGAATCGCTCACTTTCTACTGGTTAACTGGTTAGTATGTGTATAGACAGTGAACTGTTCTGTACCTGGTCTGCCGACGTTAAGAGCATTCTTTTCTGGCCTGTGGGAGACACACAGAAAACATTAATAGTAGCTTTTAAGAGAGACATACACCGAAAATACACTAAGCACAAACTGTGAAGGCATAATTCATACAAACACTTTAATTTACAAAGCACAGTCCCACTGCTTTCTATGAATTTCTGTATTTGTGTGTGCATAATAGAGACTGTTGCCAGAACTGATCCCATCTGGTTACTTCTTTCGGAGAAGCTTCACACATGGGTCTCATATCCATGTCAATAAAGCTCAACAAATAATCAGCCCTTTCAGCCAAGAGTCAAAAACCAATGCAGTCCAATCCCCAATCTAGATTTTTCAAAATATCTAAACCATACTAATCCAGCTCCAGATCCAGTCAAGAGTCAATACAGAAGTGCAGATCCAAACAAGAGCTCATACAGAAATTTAGCCCCATTTCCAAACAAGAGATCATACAAATTTAGCTCAACAGATGTAAACAATAGCTTATATGAATTCCACCCCAGTTTGGGGCAAGAGTTCAAACAAATTTAACTCTAGATCCAAACAAGAGCTATACAAAACATAACTTTAAATCCAAGAGTTTATACATTACCAAACTAATATCTTAACCAAGCTCATAGAAATTCAATACTACATTCAAACCAGAGTTTGTCAAAGTTAAACTCTTGATCCAAATAAGAGTGTATACGCATTTAACCTTAATTCCACCTTGAATTTGTTCAAACTGGAACCAATTTAAACCCAAAAAAGCCTGTCCAAAATGAACCTAGAGGTACATTAACAAGAGTTTGTGATGGATTATGTTTGGTTTTATAAGAAAAAAGGACATAAATTACTGTTTGCTTAATGAGTAAGCCTTGGAGTCTCTGGCTTTGCCCATAGACCTGAACAACAACTCCTCCACCCACAGCAGACACAGAAGTATCGTTTATTTCTGTGTCTCTCTCTCTCTCTGATTCACACACACACCTCCAGTGGAACCTTCATTCACTCCAGCAGCATTCCCACAGCAGAGGGTCACTGTATAGCTTGCTCTCTATCTGTGCTAGATAGGGTGCTAGTCATGCCCTCACAAACACAAATACAAACATAAACACAAACACAGCTGAAGCACAGCATGTTTGATCAGACAAACAGGTAGCTGAGTTATTTTTTCAAAATGAGGGATGAGACAATTATAGCTGTAAAGCTTTTGTAAAGCATGTAAAGCATCTTCTAACTATGCCATCCAGTGGCTTTTAAATAATGCTGACTAAATACTGTATTGCATACTGTGGAGTCCAACATGCCAGAGTGAAAAGTTTGGGAACATTTAGCGTTTTCACTTGCCTTGGCCTTTTCAGTTTTCACTGCTGGTTTGCAGTTACTAAACATTAAAGACTGAACTAGCTGATTATACCATTTTTGAGGTAAAAGACTTTCAATATGTGCTTTCAACAATAGCTAGGAATATAAAAAAAGAAAACCACAAGATTGTTACAAAAAATATTTACAAAAGCAAAACATAATCTTTATACCAAAGAAGAATTTTAAGGTAAGATGTCTCCAAACTTTTGACTAGCAACGCAGCAGAAAAAACAAGTTTGTGTTATTTTGACCGAAATTCTTTGTTCAATCATAGGTATGCTTTGAATCATCAAAACACCCACAAAGCACTTATTGGGAACATTTGAAATTGGCAAAAAGACATGCAGAGAGCTCACAAACACAGAACAATAATGCAGTGTCCAAACACTGTGCTAATGATTATCAAGCAATTTATTTTGCGGCTCTACCGGGTTTGTCTCTTTATTGTGAGTTATTGCTGCTTGTCTTTGATGAAAACAGCAGCATCTGCAAGAGCAAAATAACAAAAACCTTGAATAGAAGAAAGTGAAGAAAGAAAGAAAACTTCATTTGCAATGCTCAGTGTATTGCAAGTAGCTGTGTTGGGTTAATGGCGATTAAGGGGAGAAATGGCCCCCATTGACAGTCGCCTCTCTTGATGAGGGTCTGCACCCTCCCCCAATGCACACACCGTCTTTCTTTAACAAGCAGCACTCGTCTTGATAAAAATTTGATCAAAGCAGCAGCGTGCCTTGTCAAAATCATCAGTTTGAAAGGCACAGTGACAGTGATGCCAGTAATCTGCTCCCTACTGAGAGAAAGCAGTGACAGAGGGGAAGAGAGGGGGAGCCAGGGAGAGAGATGCAGGTATTTCTAAAACGAAAAATACCCTGTGGAGAGCCGAAGAGATGAACATTAGCAGTGATGAAGCTTTGAAACACAAATCTCCTGCTATCCCTGAAAACAGTCTTCCAATCCTGCTTTGGAGAAATCCTGCACATTACATTTGAATATTTTTCCTCCTCTAACACATCCATGTAGTTAAGGAATATTCTGACATTTTCCAATCAATGCTTATCTGACACATCCATAGCATACAGTTTACCAATAACAAGCAGTGAATTCTGGTTAAACTGGTTAGACTGAATGTTGATGGTCTGGACAAAAAACTCAGATTTTTACAAATTAGATCTGAACCACATTTAGGTGTGGCTTGGAATGTGACTCCAACTGTTTTTTTGTTTCTTTGTCTGTATGCTGTGGACCCTCAAACTGTTTTATCTTCTGCAACAAAACACAACAATGCCAAATCCGGAGTGACGAATTCAAGAAGAGTGCCAAAGATTTATGCATGTGCCTGAGAATTTACATGTGTACACATAATACAAAATAACAATTTGCGATTGTCTGGAGTGTGAGATGATGCACCTCCATGTCTCCAGCATAAACTGAGTCAGATGTGTTGCGAACAGTTAAGCCCTGCTTTACTGCTTAAAAATCATGCTAACAGGGTGTGGAACACTTTCTAAATAGTGAAGTCTTGTCCATCTTAAACCTGCTGCTCATTCTTGGATGACCCCTGGCCCCTATTCCACTCACTCAACAAGGGTCACAAAGGGGATGGGAGTTGTTCTTGAGTGCAGACATGAAAGGTCAGATCGGGGTCAAGTCAGAAATAATAAACCTTAAAGCTTGCACACCACCTGCCTTCAAAATTTCTGGCATACAGAACCTTGCCCCTAGACTTACTCAGCGGTCTATCATTTAGAGAGAGAGAGAAGGAGAGAGAGAGACAGACAGACAGACAAAGAAATGACTCCCTGCTACTAATGGCTTTTCCCAGAGAGGGGTGTGTGTGTCCGTATGTTCGTGTGTGTGTACATAGGAAACCGCACACCACAGTGTAGGAATCTGGTGTGTGTGTCCCGTAATTAGGAACAGCTCTTGGGCTCCAGACTCATAAATCTGAACTGACCCCGCCACGTCACCCCAGCACACATACACATGCACTCTCTTTACTCTCGCTTTCTGCTGCCCTGAGGCCTGTTCACTGCTACAAGCCTCAACACAGAGGAGCCTGCTGTCCTGAACACAGCTATTTCAGCTGGCAATACCCCTAAACATTAATAAAATGAGAAGAGCCTGCACTGCCACCATCAGCAAATCAATGACACTACAGTGTAAGCGTCCTGCCTGAGTTTGTCCAGACTCCAGCATAAAAATCTCAATTAACCTCAAAGCATGAGGTTAACTGACATCATACACAATACTAGTTTCACACAGGCAAAGTGTCTTTAAGGCACCATTCAAACAGAATTAGTTTTACTAGAGCAGGTTGTGTTATATAAGCTTTAAGGAATGTGACTAGCCAATCTGTACGGTAAAAAAGCATCTGCACAATTTTCTTAAATTACCACAGACAGCATGTATAGCCTGAATGTATACATCACTGGTACAACATTCAATAACAAAAACACCACGGTGCATGCCTGTTTCAATTAGTAGGTTTTGTTATTACATGCAGATGGAGCTCTGTGTTCAGCAAATTACAGGCTATTCACTCCTGAATTACATTGTTAGACTGTGTAAATTCATTCTGGATTACAGTCAAGGACCTTTGTCAGCAATCACTACGAGTACATTACATATCCCAGGCAAAACTGGCATCGAAAATTCCAGAATGTTGCCATAGAATGGAAACATATATTTATACTGGCATAGTTGAGTAAGGGGAGATTGGTACATAGAACTGCCATAATGTCGACCTCAAACACTGTTGTCTCTAAATACAAATCCCACATAAAAAAAGAAAGTGAAACAAGTTAAAATTAAAATCCTGCTCTGTTATTTAAAAGACTTGATCCCAACCAAAAAGAGCAGGAATGGCGGACTTCTGCAGAAATTTTACTGTGCCTTTTCTAGGGAATCAAATTGTAAACAGATATGGCTGATGTTGGTCTGTAAGTAAGGCTTGAGTTAACCATCTTCTTAGTCAAAATTTCTGTTCCACCTTACATGCTACAGGTGCCAGAATTATTTTGTTCTGCACATTTCACTCCAGACAGTTTCCCAAACTGACAATATCAAATATCATTACTACTAGCAGCCATGCTGTGATTTTATGCGTTTTCTCATGGTTAGTCAGATCATGTTCGACAGAAAACCAAATTGAGCTAATGACTTTAATTTACCTTATGTTGTTCTCAAAATCAAAAAGAAGTAGTATTGTTGGTTACAAGCAAGCTCCAAGTTGCTATGTTATGTTGCTTCTGTGTAAGCAATGAAGTGCCTCACTGTAATCCAGCTAATCAAAATATTCATGCGCACTAGAGATGAAACAGTATGAAAATATAACATCATATTAGAGACCATCATGGTTATCATCATTATCATGGTATTGTTAAAAGTAGTGCTATCCTGACACAAATAAGCTCTTTTTCGATTGCCATTCCATGACCATACTTTATATAATTTTCTTTCTATTAGGATTTGCCCACTTTTTGTTTCCATTTTCCCCATTCCACCTTAATTGGTAAAACTTATAAGGTCTTGGGCACCCAGAATGTACCTGCTGTACTATTTAAGGTGAAACAGAGAAATGCAAAATGCCTATTCCAGGTTCACTGTTTTAATGCTGTTAAAGGTCATACCTAGAGGACATACCTATAGTTTTAAATAAGTTATATGGTAGGATATTTTTTCCATGTTTTGCAGTCATGGTTTTGCTATTTTACTTTTACTTTTACTTTTTACACTACAGACAGGTGTAGCTATTCAGAAAAAACATGAAATAGATGTAAAAAAAAAATATACTGTGATGACACAGTATGATGGGCTACAAAATGCAGTCTTATATAGAGCAGATTTTAGGGTTTCTGACACAATATGACGAATGAGAAACAGCACTGAAGTTTATCTTTACACATTTATAGATACCACCATGTCATACACTGTCAGAAACAATGAAAGAATGGTGTAATTAATTTTTTATCTAACCTATTTCTTTAAGATACAGAATTATTTTTCTCTTTTCTCCCCTGTAACTTTCCCTCTGTTGCACTCTCTTGTCCTCAGAAACAGTATATGGCACCAATTTATTCCCACTTCAGTCTAAATAAACATAATCAGCATTTGAACACGGCTGAGCCATTCCTGGTTGATTGCATACCTGGCTGGAGCTACAATTACTGACCTTCCCTCGGCATACACTCTCCAGAAAGACCCACCAGGGCTCAGGCACACACCCACACACACATACACACTCACTCGTGGGGTTTCTGTGATAGCTATGATCACTGGTAATTTTCTTTCAAAAGGGTTTGCAAATGGGATATTTGGTGAATTATTTAAAAAAAAAAGAAAGAGCAACTTCTCATTAGATGGGGAACAGCAGGCAGCCTTTGCCAAACTATGAGCTAATACTAGGCTAGGAGGGAATAGCCAAAGTCAAATAACAGCACTAAAAATACTTCTGCTGAGCAAAACCCAGCCTAGTGTGCCTCACTGTAAAACAGTACACCGTACACGCCACGTCATGTTCTATTTTCACATTTTATTTAAAGCAAAAGTTACATCAGCAGAACTAATATTGTTCACAATGAATAAAAAGTAAACAGCTACTAATTGCCGTGGTCTGCCGGCAATGCTGATAGGCAAGCTTTACAGGACGCTGCCAAAACATCCCATTCAAACTAACATGAAACTATAGCAGCAGTGGCAGAGCTACACTCATACACAAGGGACGGCAAATGTCAGTAATGGAACATATTAGCATAGCACTTTCTAGGCAAGGGGGAAGTGGAGGTGGGAGGGTTTTTGAGTAGCGGTGCCAGGGACTGATTTTTTTTTTTTTTCCGTGTTTCCACAATATTCTGTGTAAAATACTGTTTTTTTAAAATCCTTGCTTCATTTATTGTGACCAAATCATTAAGTAAATGTAGAGCTGTCATGTAGTATAGAAAACGTTTTTGTGAGCAGAGATTCATTCCTGCCCCGTCAAAATGCCAATTAAAGAGTCGACTCTTTCAGTCAGAGGAATAGACCTCTATGTGATGGCGTCAAAGAATATTTTTTTTTGGACTACAGCTACAGTTTTTGAACAATACGACTGTATTTTGAAATGTGTATATTCTTTTTTTTTTATTTAGTACTGACGGCAAAAATTTTTTTTTTTCTTAGACAAGATGCTACAATCTTAATTCATCAAACTGTGATGCTGCATAAAATGTTAATAAACGTACACACAAACAGAGTGCAATGATCTGCGACTCACATAGACTCAGTAAGACATTACTATTGAAAATTATTAATGCTGTGATAGATAGAGTATGTGATTTTTCTAAAATTGTTTTATAATTGTTAAATGCAGTGTTTTTTACAGCCTCTGTCCATATTTGCTTCTGAGAGACTGGGCCTCACCATAAGGCTCTTTTTTACCCAGTCATGTGACTTAGTTGTAAATTTCCAGCTCCAGCTCTTGTCCAATATATCAACATCACTGCATTCTGTTTTTATTTACATTTTACACAGCATCCTTACTGTTTTGGAATTGGTGTTGTGACAATGTCCATCTCAAATTCTTGTTAATAAGAAAGCATGCATTTGATTGCTCTAGTTGAGTTGATTTTTATGGATGCTGCATGCAAAGTCTAGCATAAACTGGCTGTGTACCAATAATACTAATTAAAAAGATATTTTGATAAAAAAGTTTTTCCTTTTTTACTTAAAGTGCATTTAAGAGGTCATACTTTTTTACATTTAAGTTGTAGGAAAGCTAATCGTCCATCGACCATCCTTACCACCTTCTACAAAAACACTATACAGAGCATAATTAGCAGCTCTATCACTGCCTGGTTTGGGAACTGCACCACCTCAGACTGCATGACCCTGCAGAGAATAGCAAGGAAAGCTAAACAGATCATTGTGGTCTCTCTTCCCCATCACCACACTCTGCATCTAAAAAACCAGCAGCATTGCTGATGACCCTACACATCCCTTTCCCACTATAAGGTACTCTCTCACACACACACACACACATACATACATACATACATATATATATATATATATATATATATATATATATATATATATATATATATATATATATATATATATATATATATATATATATATGATACAATCTCCTGCTGCAGCAGTGCACATTAAGGTACTTAGTATAATTTATATATTTGGCTATTTTTGCACATTTCTCTAACAATACTACTGCTAGAACACAAAATCCACTATTCTGTTAAACCTGTTGCTTTGGTTGCTACCTCAGTGACTGCTGAGTTCATACACCAATCAGCAATGACATTAAACCACCTCCTTATATCTACATGCACTGTCCATTTTATCAGTCCCACTCAGTCACATAGGAACACTTTGTTGTTCAAAAATGACCAACTGCAGTCCATCTAATTCGCCGAAGGGCTAATCCTCTCTTACCAGCACAACACACACAAACACTATGTATTTAATGTTATGGCTGATTGGTGTATACACTAGGTGTTCTGCCAACATGTAATAGTATGTTACATCCCTCTTTGCACAACTCCACATATATTCTCAGTACCAGGTACTATCTGACTTGTGTACTGTTTTGTATGTATTGTATAACTTTTGCATTTATTGCACTCTTTTGTCTGCACTGTGTATATTTTTATTGTTTTGGACTTTTATTGTATTGTTGCATCATGATTCTGGAGGAACGTTGTTTCACAAAGCCTTTTGAATCTTACATCTTTTATAACGATGGCTAACATTACAAAGCACACTGAAAACGCTGCCATTACAAAATGAAAGAAAACAATCCTTTTGGCTTTAATTAGGTATTTATATGTTCAGGAATATTTTTAAATATTCAACAGCTTATTAGTTACTTATGCTTAACAAAGCAGGAGCCTTTTTTACAATTTAAAACAAATAAAAGCCAACTTGTTTTAGATTATTTTAGACGGTAAGAAATAGGAACACAATCTGGGCATAAGATAGGAGAACTTTTCTCAGCCAAATACCAAATGCACTCCGGGCTCTGTTGAGTATGTAAGCTAAACGGTTCTGCTCCTGCCACAGCCACCCGTGTTTGTTTCAGATTTTTGTCGCAACTCTATCTGCTACATGTTGCACTGGCCTAGAAGAGTTTAAAATTAAGCATGTGTACTGTGGCCTATTTTAAAACAAAGCAGCACATACAGAGGTACTGTTGATAACTTTTCTGGAAGACGGTGATGTTATCTTACTTCTAGTTCAACAACACCGTCTCCAAAAACAACAACAACAACAAAATTTATATTTACCTCTCAAAATTGCAAAATGCATTAGGTTTCCAAAAAATTAGACATGAAAACAAAAAGCATTCAAACTCACTATTGTTGGATGAATCATGTTTTTTTCTGGAAGACAAAGGCAAGAAGCACCGCCCTGTAAGCTACTTAACCACTTGTCACGGTGTAGCTGGGGCGAGGAAAAGGCAGTTGCGGACACAATTGCGAACTGTAGTTCAAACACGGATTTTAATATTGAAACGAACAGACGGAATACACCACAACAATAGCAACATGACCATAACAACAATGAGCGACAAGGGAGAGGGCAAAACAGGCGGACTAAATACACAGGATAACGAGAGGGAAACTGAAACAGGTGGTGAACATGATGGGACACAGGTGGAGGGCGGAGGCAAGGAACACATGACAAAAGGTAAACAAAGACCACGTGGACTCGACAGGACGTAAACAGGCGAGGGAACATGGCGGGGTACGACAGCACACCCCCTCAAAGGACGCAGCTCCAGAGGCGCGAAAGAGAACACACCCCGGGAGCCCGCCTCGAGGGGGAGACCCAGAAAACAAAACAGGGACCAGACACAGGACTAGGGCAGACAGACGGACCAGACGGAGACCAGGAACAGACAGAGACCAGGAACAGACAGAGACCAGGAACAGACAGAGACCAGGAACAGACAGAGACCAGGAACAGACGGACATGGACAGAGACCAGGAACAGACGGACATGGACAGAGACCAGGAACAGACAGAGACCAGGAACAGACGGACATGGACAGAGACCAGGAACAGATGGAGACCAGGCACAGAAAAACAGGAACGGGCAGAGGCACAGAAAAACAGGCAAACAGGAACCGGGACAAAAACCAGGGAAGACGAGGACGAGTAAGGACGACGAGACGAACAGGGAGGAAGACGACGAGAAGTCACAGGAGGAAGACGACGAGACGACAAGGGAGGAGGGAGATGAGAGAAACGAGGAACACGACGAGAGGTCAAGGGAGGAGGCTGACAAGAGGACGCAGGAGGAGGATGACGAGACGAAACGGGAGGAGACCAAAACGAGGACAAGGAAAACAACGAAACACCAGACAGGACTCAAAACCAGGAACAGGACAAAACACGAGACAACAGACCAGGAGGGGGACAAGGCAGAAAAACAGGAACAAACAGAACGATGGGGACAGGAACACGGAAACCAAAAACAGGAACAAAAACACAAACTGGAACACAACAAGACAAAGAAACAGAACAGGGTGGGCGGGCGGGAGCAACAAAGGCTGCCTTAACAGGCAGCTTACGGGGGACAGAGTCAGGAAGCGCTCTGGGCGCAGAGTCAGGAAGCGCCCGGATCACAGGAACACGAGGCGCACAGGGGGCGGAGACAGGCACGGGAACAGACCGGACCACCGTCCGGGGAGCAGGCACGGGATCAGACCGGGGAGCTTGAACAGGAGCCGCCTGGGGGGCGGAGACAGGCACGGGAACAGACCGGACCACCGTCCGAGGAGCAGGCACGGGAACAGACCGGGGAGCTTGAACAGGAGCCGCCTGGGGGGCGGAGGCAGGCACGGGAACAGACCGGACCACCGTCCGGGGAGCAGGCACGGGAACAGACCGGACCACCGTCCGGGGAGCAGGCACGGGAACAGACCGGGGAGCTTGAACAGGAGCCGGCTGGGGAGCCGGGACTGCGGCGACGTCCACGGAGGCAGCGGGCCGCGCTGCATTGACGTCCACGGAGGCAGCGGGAGCTGCGGTGACGCCCTCGGAGACAGGGGGAGTAGGAACAGGAGCCGACTGAGGAGCAGGGACTGCGGCGACGTCCACGGAGGCAGCGGACCGCGCTGCATTGACGTCCACGGAGGCAGCGGGCCTCGCTGCATTGACGTCCACGGAGGCAGCGGGCCTCGCTGCATTGACGTCCACGGAGGCAGCGGGCCTCGCTGCATTGACGTCCACGGAGGCAGCGGGCCTCGCTGCATTGACGTCCACGGAGGCAGCGGGCCGCGCTGCATTGACGTCCACGGAGGCAGCGGGCCGCGCTGCATTGACGTCCACGGAGGCAGCGGGCCGCGCTGCATTGACGTCCACGGAGGCAGCGGGCCGCGCTGCATTGACGTCCTCGGAGGCAGCGGGAGCTGCGGTGACGCCCTCGGAGGCAGCGGGAGCTGCGGTGACGCCCTCGGAGACAGGGGGAGTAGGAACAGGAGCCGACTGAGGAGCAGGGACTGCGGCGACGTCCACGGAGGCAGCGGACCGCGCTGCATTGACGTCCACGGAGGCAGCGGGCCTCGCTGCATTGACGTCCACGGAGGCAGCGGGCCTCGCTGCATTGACGTCCACGGAGGCAGCGGGCCTCGCTGCATTGACGTCCACGGAGGCAGCGGGCCGCGCTGCATTGACGTCCACGGAGGCAGCGGGCCGCGCTGCATTGACGTCCACGGAGGCAGCGGGCCGCGCTGCATTGACGTCCACGGAGGCAGCGGGCCGCGCTGCATTGACGTCCTCGGAGGCAGCGGGCGCTGCGGTGACGCCCTCGGAGGCAGCGGGAGCTGCGGTGATGCCCTCGGAGACAGGGGGAGTAGGAACAGGAGCTGACTGAGGAGCAGGGACTGCGGCGACGTCCACGGAGGCAGCGGGCCGCGCTGCATTGACGTCCACGGAGGCAGCGGGCCTCGCTGCATTGACGTCCACGGAGGCAGCGGGCCGCGCTGCATTGACGTCCACGGAGGCAGCGGGCCGCGCTGCATTGACGTCCACGGAGGCAGCGGGCCTCGCTGCATTGACGTCCACGGAGGCAGCGAAGCAGAAGCGCCTCCGTTCCGGAGCACCAGGTGGCGCCGGAGCGCCAGCGGGGCTGGAGAGCGGGGCCGCGAAGGAGTGAGCGCGTGGCCGCGACGCTGAGCAGGCGGGGCTCGAGAGCGGCGCCACGACGGGGTAAGCGCGTGGCCGCGGCACTGTGCAGGCGGAGCTGGAGAGCGGCGCCACGACGGGGTAAGCGCGTGGCCGCGGCTCTGTGCAGGCGGGCGCCCGCGATGTCTGCTTCCGGCTACGGCGTTTGCTACGCCGCTTAGCCTGGTTCGCCGAGACGGCTGCACACCCGGCCGCCATATCAGCCGCGAGCAGAGCGGGGTTATCCGCCTTCAGCAGCGCACAGAGCTCCCAAGCGGAGAGAAAATCCTCGTGTTCGATCCGAGGGATTGAGAAGCTCACTGTGTCCTTGTAATGGTCGCTCATTCTGTCACGGTGTAGCTGGGGCGAGGAAAAGGCAGTTGCGGACACAATTGCGAACTGTAGTTCAAACACGGATTTTAATATTGAAACGAACAGACGGAATACACCACAACAATAGCAACATGACCATAACAACAATGAGCGACAAGGGAGAGGGCAAAACAGGCGGACTAAATACACAGGATAACGAGAGGGAAACTGAAACAGGTGGTGAACATGATGGGACACAGGTGGAGGGCGGAGGCAAGGAACACATGACAAAAGGTAAACAAAGACCACGTGGACTCGACAGGACGTAAACAGGCGAGGGAACACGGCGGGGTACGACACCACTTCACATATTTTTTCAAACTAATCAGGCTGCACAGGAAGACTGCCATCCAGGACATGTAAAACATAAGGTGCCATTTTTAACCATAAACTCCACATTAAGTCAAATATAAATAATTCAAAAATTCTGACAAGTGAATTGAGTGGTAGTTTTTTTTACACTGAAATTTGAGCCTGTCCAAGATATCTTTTTTTTTTTTAATCCCCGGTCTGGAAATGCTATTGTACCCAATCACAGGAGGGTGCCAAATGCACCGGTTAGTTACAGGCGTGACACAAGACATGATGGACGGCTGCTGGCGCCGTCCGTCAGATGTTGTGTGTAACTGTGCAAAGCCTGGGACCAGTCAAAATCTTCCCCTTTTCATTCCGCCGTGAAATAGCATCGGCTTCAGACGTCATTGTAGACAAGCAATCAAGTCTAGTGCAATAACGACCCTCTTTTTCATGAACCATCTCCACAGCTGTGCCACATATCACAAACACATTACACTATTGATTACTCACTGCAGGTCGCAATGTTTCTCTTTAATTAGTAGTAAGATTTATGAGGTCAAGGGATTGCATGTGAGCCATAACTGAAGTCGATTTTCAATCATCACTGACAATGTAATTTATAACAAGGCTAAGCTTTAACTATGGCTGGTAAATGTTCCCCACCTTGTTCTCTATGGAGGAGAAGAGACAAAAAAGTATAGATCAAGCTTTTTTAACCCATGCTAAAGGGGACAGTTAAGTTCAAAATGCTAATATGACTAAAATGAATAGAAGTTAGCAGGGCACAAAGCTAGCATAGAATAGCTATGTATCACTGCTGTGTAATTACAATGTCCCTCAAAGAAGTTTGAGAATATTGAGATTAGTAATTGACTGGCTGGCTGCACATCAGTGTTTGTACAGTATTTTTAGTTAATCTTTAAAGTATGTCTTTACTTACTATGTGATTTTAAAACAGCTAATAAACAAGCAGTGATGGGGTTGTTGTTTAAGAAAGAAATATATGTTTTAATTCCATCTTTCAAAAATGTAAAAAGTCTATAGAATGTATATATAGAATGTACAAAACATTCATGACAAGAGAGTAACATCTGTACGTGTGCAGAATATTGGGATTTGTGGAAAAAAGTTAAAATTACACAGTAATAGTACTAAAAAATATTTTAAATGATCATTTTTTTAAACATATGCAGTCATTCAAACCAATCCATTAGCCCTTCCATAAAACCCTGAAGCTCACTCCAAAGCCGCCATATTTATATGCTTCAGTAAATCAACTTCTGTTTTCATCCAACTGTCTCTGACTCTGCACCCCTGAGAATTTTCAGTAATATACCCCAAAGCAGATATTGCTCAATTGCGTCTCTGTCTCACGTGTGCATTCTTCCTCTCCTCCTCTCTCCTCTTCTGCCTCACTCACATATCCACATTGTAGGCTGAAGATAAGATGTTTTTGGTCTCTCTGCGCCTCCGCCCCTCTCAGACGGGGCTGGGTCCAATAAGCTGATTAGCGTTTAATAATCCCATTAAAAACAAAGGCGCATGTGTTGCTATGAAACTCCCCATTTTCATACAACAGAGAGCAGAGCCCAAAACCCCAGCCAATTACTTCTCCTATTCATAAGCATAACCAGGCAGAAGGGGACAAGACGACAAAAAACAGACCAAAGTCTTCCATGTGCTGGAGAGTGACAGATTTGCTCTGATCTCGCAGCACTAACATGAATGCTTATGTGTGTACCTGTGTGTATATAAGTGTTGCCAATTAATCACTGGGCAACATATTTTGTTTATTTTTCAAGTTAAAAGAACTAAACAACTATTGCAGCATGCTATTTTATAATGAAATAGTAATTAATTAACTTGCTAGGCTTTACTTGGCATAGGACTGGATAGACAGGTCAAAAATTAGGAAATGTTCGCTTTTGCCCTCAGTTGCAGATGTGTGATACATTGAAAGGTGATTTATTCTGAAACAGTGCTGAATGCTCATAGTTTAAAAACTGCCAAAACACGTTACCAAAAACTAGAAATATTCAATGGTACTAAATAACATTCTTTTTTCAAAGTTTATATCATGTGATCAAAAATTTTGGCATTGTAGTTTATGTATGAAGGGCAGTGCAAACAGTGCAGCTTATATGAATAAAAAAAGTACAAATGATACATAGATGTCTTTTGGAACAATTAAGATAACCTACTGTAATTATGGGATATATGTACACTCCTATAACATGCACGCTTTTTCTGTCAATATGCACCTGATTAGAGTTTGAAATCTGCTGAAAAAGTCTTAGTACTTCTAGACCTCTGTGCAACTGGCTCCATTCAGTCCAAAACAAAGTCCCTGACCTTTTTGTGCAACTAGTTTGGTGATATATACTGTACAATGCAATGCTGTAAGCAGCTTCAGCACGCTGTGGAGTTCCACAGGAAAGAGAAAAGTCCCTGGAGTTCATACAGCAGGCTGCAACATGGCATAAAGACCTCAACACTATCTTCATCACACTCATCTGTAATGGTCTGCAATGGGCTGTGCGTATGTGTTGTGCTCTCCGAGGTTGTGCCAGGAGAAACAGCTGGACCCTAATGAGGGACAGAACGTTCCAGCAAAATAATAACCACAAAAATGTCCCCCTGCTGTCTGTGCACTGGCAGTGAAAGTTCATTTCATCTTCGCGTGGGGGATGAGAAAACTAACAGTCAGAGCTGGACAGAGTGACCAGCAGCCAGTAACAACCCACCCAGGGAATAAAGCAAAGCTCATCTGTGAGCTAATTTAAACTTTAAACACTAACATCCACCATCTACAGCCTACAGCGCACTGAGTAGAGAAAGCAGCATTAACAGGGAGGGAGAAAGAGAAAGCAAGAAAAAGAGTGATAGCAAGAGAAAGAAATGCAAGACCTGAGGGGCTGGGGAGAGGAGACTATAGTGTTTTAAGTGAAAGAGAGAGATAAAAAGAAATAAGAGGAGAAGAAAGAGTTACAATAGGGAAAAGAGTACAAAGGAGACTCCATATAAAAGAAAAGAGGAAAGGAGGAGAGAAGAAAGGGGAAGGAGTTGAAGGGAGGGAAGAAACGAGAAAATAAATAAGCCTGAAAGAAGAGGTAAAGAAAGGAATGTGAGAGACAGATTTACAGAGATCCTAAACTGTGCAAGTGGAACTGAGTCTCACCTGACTTGAGCTGGTTTAAAATTCGGCAGCAGACGTGTTTAAGCAATGAACAGCCCCTGTCCAGTTCTAGCCACTAGTGCTGCTACTGTTAAACAGCTTTGAGACACTACCACTAATTTACGCCTGGTTTTAAGAGGTGGGGAAATCCACACTACACATAATTGGCTGCTTTTCCAAAATCTCCACCCATTTTTTCTCCACAATCCTTTTACACCACAAGTGGAATACTGCCAATACTCCACTATATAAATGTTTCACAAAAAAAATTATATATATATATATAATTAAAACCATATTTGTTACATCTAGAGATATAAAACTATTTTGACATATTAGATTTGGAAGATTCAAAGTGTAACATTTTAGATTGATAACAGGGTTCTAGATGATTCCACAATAACTGTAATAGCTGAATATCAGAAAAGAAGCGAACGTACAAGAAGAGAGATGAAGTCACAGAGGAGAGGGATATCAGAGAGTGTGAGTGGAGCTGAGTCTCACCTGTTTTGAGCTGGTTTGAAATCGGCTGCAGTTGTGTTTGAGCGATGAACACCCCCCGCCCTTCAAAACAACAAACCAAAACAACAATAAACTAAAAAAGAAATCAAAAATAATGTAGGTGTCAGAATCATAAAACATAAAATAACAGAACCCTCATCATTATTGCTGTGTGCAACTGTGACATTACTAATCACAGATAAGCACTGTCAGAAAGTGATTTGATTCATTTCATACAGGAGGCTGATCCGGAAACAGACCTGAAGGAAATGCTGATATAGTGAGTACACAATATGTATAGGGTATATTTAAATCCAGACTGATCCAAGAACAGCTAGTAAAGAATGATTTTAGAGCAGTAATAAGAGAGCTTATTTGGGAGGGTTCCAATACAATTAAGAACAGTCTTGAACAGTCTGACACAAGAACAAATTAGAGTTAAATATTATGTAGTCATATGTAAAATATAATGCTATTACTGATATAAATTTCAGTGGGCTGCAGAATTGTAGAACTACATTACTAGAAATTCTGTAAAGGTAATTTCAGAGGAGGGGTGAAGGACTGGGTTGCACTTACGCCAGACCAGCACTGATACAGCTCTAGGTATAATCAAATACATTAGCAGGGCTCAGTAGCAGATGAGTTATGATCCGAGGGGGCTAACAAGCAGGAGAAATCTGATCAGTAGCATAATCAACACTAACCAGACCTATTTCAAGCTAACAGCCTAAAACAAGCTGGTCAAATATAAGAATATATAAGATAGAATATATAAGAAATATGTACACTACTGTGCAAAAGTCTTAGGCATCTAAGCTTATTGTATAAAACCTTTTATCTTAGCAATACATGTATTTTCACCAGTCAGAACACCTGATATCAATGGAACAGATGTAAATAAGCATAAACAATACAAATTAGCATATTAGTAGCAAAGTAACAAATATTATAAAGGGTATATAAGATTTTGTAAGCCATATTAAAGAACATAGGTCAGTTTCAGATTTCTCCTGGATGCCCCTGACATTGCATACATTTATTAAATTCATTCACCAGCAATCCTGATGAAGCTTAATGAAGTAATTAAACCAGCTATTAGATGATAACTGCAAGCAATACTGGGTTGCCAAAAAGAACAACTTGGAAATAGTTAAAACACACTGCTTTATGTAAAATCACTTCTTATTGTATTAATACTATGAGATTTAAAAATAAAATGTTTTGCTGAGACAATAAAAGCTTCCTGTCTAGAAAAATAGCTTTTTTTCTTTTAAGATATAATGTCCCTAAGTGCCTCAAACTTTTGCACAGTACTGAAGAGTTTTATTCTAAAATGTTGCATATCCATGTATACCTTTAAAGCATTTTGTCTTCATATCTCTTATAGTAACTACTTTTAATATTAACATTACATAATCATAATTCATCTTATTTTTAATACATTTGTACAAACTGGTTTATATGAAGATTAAAAAAACAAATATAAAAAAATAACAAAATATGGTAAAATGTAACTAAAGAAAAGACTAAATATAACCCCAATAAGACATCATTTGATTGAAATGTTACATAAAAAAATTTTCTTGTTAGTTATTTTTTCAATGAATGCAAGGACAGACTGGTTTAGGGCTGAAGTGAACTATACGCTGACCTACATATAAGATATAAGATGGTTTTCTTGTATGACCAGATGATTATTGTTTGATGACTAGCAGGAACACAGCCAACAATTATTTTGCTAATTTACAGGACAGGCAAGAGTATAAAGAAAGGTAAAAGCTAATTAAATTATCTTAAAATCTATAATAAAAGCTACTTGAGCACATGCCAAAAGGTTTTCCGCTCCTTTCTAAGTACAGAGAAAATTCTGTTCATGCTAGCCAACCACACTACAGAGATTAGGTAATATTCATTCAGATGTGTGTATGAGTTCTGGTATAAGGCAGAAGAAGGTTTCTAATCGGCTCACTAGGTCTATAAAATCAAGCCTCTGAATAAACATATACATGTCAAGCAGAGATGTGTCAAGGCAGAGTATGTTCTTGTTACTTTTTCACATTTTCCATTTTCCCCTCTGTATCCCACAGGACACGGGTGTATCTCTCTGAATGCCTGTATTGTATTTAGAGAGCAGGGAATGGTGAATTGTCTCAGGCGGCACCTTCCTCATCACTCTCCCTGTCATTCTCACCACCTCAATATCAAAGACCCTCCTAACATCTTTATATTTCATGACTGATTCTATTTTCAGGCTGAAATTTCCTCTCCACCGCCCCATCCAGCAGGGGAAATGAATTATCTGTTACTATTGGTGTGCCAATAACTTTTATGGACTTCTGCCAGATGGATTTCTTCCAGTATCTCTTAAAGACAACTGATATTGAGAAATGAAGGAATAAGCAGATGAAGCTGTTATGAAGACAAACAGCCTGGAAAAAATGACAATTCACTATGAAGTTTCATATGAACAGTTTGATGTATAAAACTCAGTAATTTTGTGTGTTTTTTCATGCATGGCTCTAAGCGAGACCATGGAACACTGCCTGGATTTTTATATAACAGCAGCCAGTGCGCACACACACAGGAGGCATGGAATACAAATTCACACACGGCAAATGAAATTACATGCTTTTCAGACACCACCACTGCTTCACACTACACACACACAAGCTTATCTTATCTATTAGAATCATACTGTTTCATACTGTATGCATATGCATATATATATTCTACCCACGTAGGTCAGAGTTCAGAATTAAAGTCTACAGAGAACCTTTATGTTTCACATTAAACACTTCTGTTTTTCAATGATTTAAAGCCATGAGTGAAGCAATACTTACTCTCCTTTCTGTAAAAGACTATCTACTAGTTTACCCACAAATGTATTTAAAGAAAATAAAGGATTTAATGAATTATTGTTAGGTCCATCAAAGACTTAACATTTTGCTATGTTTAGCTTTTTTTAAGCATTTTGTTAGCCTGGAAGCGTATATTTTATTTTTTTACCAGTATGTTAACCTCAGCAAAAACATAGAAATCGACCTTTAAAATGGTTTAAAATGTTTTATATAAAAAATATATACTCTTTGCAAAAAGCACTTCAGCATATCACCTAAAACAATTTCTTTTGACAATAAGGGTTTCCTTGTAAAAGCACAATATATCAATAAAATACAAGCCAATGAACATAAATGTAAAAAAAGGAAAGTACAAGCTAGTTTGATTCCAGATTATTTATGGGCACAATCACATAGATTTATCAAATTCCATATTCATATTAATATAAAGAAGTATTGATCAGTCAAACTACATCTTTGCTTATGCTGTAGTTCTACAGTTACAGATTAGCCCCCTTTATACCCTGATTTTCATTGGTCCCTCCCACAGGACCACAACAGTGCAGGTATACAGTGCAGCTAAATCATTCATAGTACCATGACTCGTACCATTGCCCTCTTGGCCCGTAGCCCTCTTGTTAAATGGTGTCTCTCTTGACAAAAGTTATCTCCAGCTACTGTCATGTTATTAGTTAGCTAAAATATACAGAGTATATCAAACCACACTGCTAATGTAGGCAATACAAGTAATAATAGAAACATCAGCCTCAAAGGACACTTTCAACAGACTGTGCTGGTCAGAATCTCAGAAATTGTGGACAAATAAAAAAAACCTGCTTACTAACAGAAACAACAGCAAAGTGGATAGCTATGTTATAAGCGGGAGAGGACACAGTCACCCAACAGCTACTGTTGCTATCACTAGGTGCCAGTGAGGAAAATCACCCTATTTTTATGTTCACCCTGCGTTCATGTGGTTTTAAGCTCAGGCTGGACATGTTATGTTATGTTTTTTTAGAATGAATTAATTACATTTAACAAATATACTCTATATTGTATTTTGCCCATTCATATAGTTGTTGCTTTTTACATAAAAAAAAAAAAAATCTATGGAACTTGCAGTTATGTGCAGCTTCTTTAAACCTTTAAAAAATTGTTCCAACTTAAAGCTTTTTTAAATGTTTAATATTGTATTTATTATTTTCTTACATACTGCATTAGAGTGTATTAGACAGTTGGTGTGTCTAACCTGCTGAGTGCTGGTTTGGTAGTTCTGAGTGAATCACTGTGGGTCAGTGCTTCAGTGAGTGAACTGTCGCTGGACACGCGCTTCCTCTGACCAGTCTGCAGCTCTGCGATCCTGCAGAAAAAGAAAACCACAGCTTTTTACTCACTGCTGTAAAACATGCTCACAAAACACATTTCTTGTCATGAAACTTCACAACCCTGACTTCCGTATGCCTCTGTGAGGCTTAACATCGCTTTCATGGCAGAAACATTCCCAAAATGGCGAGGTTTGTTCCCGTTCTTTAGCCGATTTGTGAATTTGATACCATTTAATGACTCGTCTCTGACACCTGAGTGATTGTTGATTCTATCTGTTGTTTCTATCCTTCCTTTCACTTGCTATGCCTTGAGTTGTGCATGACAGCAGCCGCACATGTAAAATGCTAAATCTTTAGTTTTTTAGAGTCAGATCCTGGAATAAAGGGGTTCAGCTGCTGTGCCATATTTTGATGCATTCCACACACAGCAACACACAAGCTCATGTGCAGAAAACGCACTAAAACAGAGCCGGCATGGCATACATTGAACTGCGGCACCCTGATTTAAATAAAATGTGGTCTGGCAGGATATTCTGAGGGGATCTGAGAAACACAGCACGAGGTCACAAAACTTTTCTATGATGCATGTGCACATTTCAGCTATCATTAAAGGTTAAGTAAGCTAATCGCTCAGCTTAAAGGAACATTCTGTTTTAAAACTTCTTACAATCTTCTGCACCTGTAGTTTTGCATGTGATTGAAAAGAATGACAAGCCAGTCATAAAAAAAGTTGGCGTGTGTTACTGAAGTGTAGCCTACGTACAATGCTGTTATTTGATGCATAATTTGATTATCATGAAGACTTTAAAATCACAAAGCTGCCTTACTCAATCCTTCAACTTTTTTTTGTACTTAATGTAAAGCTGCCTTTTACAGAAGATAAACAATTTACGAAAAATAGAAATTATACAATTGTGTTTACAATTGTGTTTTAAACTCTTCTTACATTAACATATAATAAAGTTGGAGTAAAAGATTAAAATCCAATACATTTTGTAAAATTTGGCTAGCTGTGTTCGTATACAGCCTATGTACAGCCCGGGCTCTGGAAATCGGACATAAACAAAGTGGCTCAGACTGGACATCACAAAATTCTTCCTGCCAATCAGCAACAGCAGGTGTTCGTGCTTGGACAGCGGGTAGGGAGGAGCTAAGTTCTGAGCTACATATGCAGCTTCAGGAAGAAGAGAACTGAAAATCAAGAAGAATATCTCAAGAACAGAAATTCAGAAAGAATTTTCAGATCCAGCATTGTGTGAGAAGCCATGATAACATTAGTAAGGCATTTCAACATTAAATAAATGCTGAAGTCAGCTTCCTTATTGGTCAGCTTCTGGTTTAAAGTTTGTCGTTCCACCTTAACCGGGGCTGCAGTCACATTAAAACTATTAAAACATATACCTCAAGTATGTTACTGCATATATGGCTCCTATTCTGCTGTATATGTGTTGTGTGAATGTGTATAGCTGTAATTAAGTTAGTTTGTTTCTGTTGTCAAAGCTTTGAGGGTTTGTTTCTGTCAGCTCGTTAGCGTCTGTGCGCTTAGCTTAGCTTACACTCCCACAGCTCTGGAAGGGTCTGAAAATACAGAAAAGACTTAATACTACAAAAGTGACCGAATTACTGACCTTTTTAGCACATATTTAGAACTCCATATTTATAAAACTCCTGCATCCAATGGGAAAGTTCAAACAAGAAGCTGGACAAGTAGGCTGAAGTGCAAGCATGGAAGTTCTGTGCCATTTAAGATGGAGCAGAAAAAAATTTCATGGAGAGTTGAAATTAAAGGAAACGAATGAGTATGTTGCTTTGTTTCTGCTGTACAGGTGGGTAACATTAATTTGCTGATTATCACAACCAAAAGGTCAGAATGACTTTGTCCTGTTTGCTAATGTTTGTGATAGCAAATGGTTATTTTGGCAGAAAATTCTAGACTTTATTCAAATTCAGAAGCAAATGTAAAAATTCAATTCATTTTAAATACAAAATGTGTATTTGCATTTCTGTGTCTGATGCCTGTTTAAGTTATAATGTGGAAAAGAAGCTTCATTTCTTTTTGATCGTATAAATGATCAGACAAATGTATTGGGACACACCTTTTAACCAATTGTCTCATTCAGTTCGATTAGCCCTTAGCCATGCAGCACCTAGCCATTTTACTAACATTTGTGGAAAAAAAATGTTTCATTCAAAATCAAATCACTAAGTTTGAGTGTGGTACTAAATTAGGATTCCACCACTGCAGCTTGTGAATTTTCTGCCCTCCTAGAGATCCCATGATCAACTGTGATATTATTAAAAGCTGGAAGCAGGAACCACAACAACTCTGTCACAAAGTGGCAGACCATGTAAAATTACAAAGCAGGATCGCTAACGCTCTGCTGACTTGATAAGTGTGAAGTTCCAAACCTCTGGCTTTAACATCTGCCCAAAAGCTGGGATTCCATGACAGAAGAGCTGCATGCAAACTATACATCACCAAGCACAATGACATTTCTCATTACAACTGCACCACATCTATAGATTACAGCTGTTTCAAACTGTTGGCAAACAATTCGGAAGCAAATTTTTAAATGTGACACTGTTTGAAAATCAGGCATTAAGGGTTAAATGTGGAGTACATTACCAAGCCGGGGGTTTTACAGTTTCATAACACCAAATCTAGCTCAAAGTATTCCCAATAGTCCAGACTCCTGCCCACAGGCTAAACTCACCTCTGTACATCTGGTCTTTTTATATGCAATTTTAAGTGTGAGAGTGGAGCTAAAAACGTTGACTCAGTGCGGGATCGTTATTTCATCCCCCAGAGTGATAAAGAGTGCAATGATTCAAAAAATAGACCTGAATGTGTTTGTGTGTTTGTGTATGTGTGCATGTGCAAAAGAGAATGTAAGCATCAAATACAAGCCACAAAGCAAAAAAGCTAAAATGGTAGAGAAAAAAAAGAGGGAAAAAAGAAGGACAAGAAAGATGAAGAAATAAAAAAGATAAAGCAATAAAAAAAGAATCCATCAGGGCAAGTGGATCAAAGCTCTGTGGGCTTCTCAGAGATGTTTGATGCCTGGCCAAGAGAAACAGAGAAAGTCAACATTTGTTTTAATGAATCGACCGTTTAGGAAGAAAAAAAAACAAAGGGAGACACAGCTCAGAACCAGCATCACCTCCTTATATCGCCTTGTAATGCTTCACAAACACATTGAAAGAGTAAACTCACAAAAAACAAATATTTCATGATGAGAAAGGACACTGAAGCAACAGCACAGCATGCTGCACAATAACAACTGCATCTGATGTTACTTTAATAATTCATATTGTGTGCTTTACAAGATCAAAACTGTAGTGTCACAAACCGTTCTCAAAGCTTGTAAGATAAAAGAAACATTTGTTGATCTTTATGCACCTAGGAACAGAAATCTGTACAGACTGATGAATAAACATCGACCATGTGACCATCCAGTCCATCACAAACATTCATGAACATTCTATCAATCGACTGGAGACTGGTATGACCATCAGATTTTCCGATTTGTGACTCTTGCGTAACACAGTCTAGGTCAGCATGTGGCTGCGGTAGCGCTGGTCAATCCTTGCATGGTTGTTCGGACTGATCACGTTTTCGACAATGCATGTATTACATAATCTGCATCCAAATACAACAGCTAATGGCACAGCCACAGTATTAGACTGTAAACATTCCAGATCAATGAATAACAGCACAGCCTCTACTGAATGAAAATGTGTTCCTGTGGGATGTAGTACACTAAATAACATTGAAATCATGTACATTACAACAAAATAATATGATTAACTAAATAAAGTGCAAAGAGGAAAAATGTAAATCTGTGTATGTAGATGAGGGGAGATGAGCCCCATCCCCAGAGGCAGCATGATGGTTACAGGCCTTGCTTATGTAATGAGAAACCGGTTAGAAACATTGTGAATGACCAGTGTAACCCAGAATGGCCTTACAGAAACACAAGCTTGCTCTCTGGAGTTGGATTAGTGCTCCAATACCAGGCATAAGCCTGATGCGCCCAGACAAATCATCAGGTTTCAGGCTACTTTAGTTTATCAGGTATAACATATTTATCAAGTGGGTTTGATTTTATTTGAAGTAATACATCTACATAAATTAAAATTTTATTGATGACAGCATAATGACCTGGTTGTAACATCACATAAAAAGCACACTTCTCAGGTACAGTGTGGGGATACAGAAAGTGGACTGTTCAGCAACATATTAACCAAGATGTAGCATGTAGCAGCCACCAGAAACAAATGGTAGTGTCCAAAGTCAAAAGTTTGGAAATATTTTTAATGCTACCTGACAAACACAGAACAAAACATAAGAGCTTGTCACCTTTTTAGCTGTTCTGTTTCTGAAAATTTAAAACTGAAATGTCAAATATTGTATTAATGCGGAATCGCATCTGCTTAGTAATTATTCAAAATATCAAATCGTTGTTTTTGCATCATATTGTAAATTGTGTATGGAGATACATGTTGTATTATTTCAGAGGAAAAGATTCACACCCCTACTGAGTAGCGATCAGTTCACTAGGCCTACACATAAATAAACATAGATTTATTTTTTACACCTTGTCAGGACAGGAAGTCATATGTTTGTATGCAAATTTTTGAACATCTATGGTCAAATTACATATTTTGCCAAAGAGAAACGTAACACAGGCTTTACAGTGCCTGTGAATTGTCTATAGTTTTAGTACAATTAATATTAACTTTATAATATTAACTGAATTTAACAATTCATGGAAAAAATATATATCTATATCTATATAAAATTTATGTGCAACTCATTCTGCAGAGACAAGAGTTTATGTTGTTTTTTTCTTTTGTTATTATGTTTTATTACTGAATTGTATGTTAAATTCAACAAGTAAACAGTAAGAAGTGTGTTCCCTATAGAGCATGCCACTAACAAAAGACTAAGCTTTTTGGTGTTATAGAGAACCATTAAAAAAAAAACAGAGTAGTCGTGACAAAATGTAGAAAAACAAAAGACAACCATGCATGAGCTGTGTGTACCCTGCAGCACTTATTTGTACGTGTATCTGTATGCTTAGCCTCTGCTACAGCTGAACTTCTCTCCAGGCCATTTTCTCTAAGTATCCAGGGATTCCTGGCAATCTGAACACAGGCCAGTGGATAGGCAAAGAGGAAACTGTGCAGGTGGAATTATGTGATTTTGAGGACGGCTATAAGATGACGTAACATACCGCAAATACTGAGCTCGTAAAACGCCTGGCAGTAAGTCCAGCATCCACATGTTTTTCGGCAGTTAGGGTCTCTCTGGGGAAGGACTATGCACCCTTCCCAAGAAAACATTTATGTTCAATAAATTTGGGAAACTGTTAACTTTAGGAGTGCATGGCAATGTCACTGAGACCTGCATACATCACGCATACATATGTACGCAAACACATCTACTTGTACTAGTCCTATTGAACTACAATGAAAAAAGTATTGCACACATGGCTTCATGTTAAATTGGATTTAAGTGAATTATACTGAAGTGGAACTGTGCACTGAACTTACAGACAACATAGAAAGATAGGAAGCTCCTATTGAATACTATGGAGTAGATTCACTAACAAGTTTATGAAGATTCCAAGCATTTTATTTGGCTTCTGTGTATTTTATTGGACTTAAAACTAAACTAAGAGGCTGAGGCTCAGATGTGCAAGTGCAGGTGCATAGAAAATCTGCCTTGATTTAACATAGCTTTTGATTAACTAAGACTGCAAACTGGTTAACATGCAGGGTTTAAAAGCTTAAGACCTAATAAAAAATGTAAGTTCAGTGATGAAGGGATAGTGGTGTAAAAAAAATGTATCACAGCATATGCTGAGTTGTGCTTCTCACATGCACACATCTGGCACATCACAGTGCTATTCTCTTAACAACATGGCAGTTGGGACATTCATATCTGGAGACATGTTGGGACAATTGCTTGTGTTTCTTTTTGTGCCCCACATCTATAAAGTACAACTGCAATGAAACACTATGCAATGAGCCTTTATCAGTGTAGCTAATGTAAAGAAGCTCATGGATCATTTTATTCCTATAGTTACGGTGGGCCAAATTATTCTAAAGTAAAATTCTAGTTACCTGTATCACTCTTCAGCAGATTCAGGTCTGATTTTATCTGATTTGTTGACCTAATCAAAGAACCACAGCAGTAAAGGTTCCGTTCAAGGATCATGCCATTGTGGATGAAACCTGCTACAGCAAGCTGCTAAAACTTCTAAATACAACTGAATATGCATATTAACCGCATGTGTAATGTGTCCAGCACATTTCTTCAGAGATCTTCCCACTTTTCCAGTAGCCCTCCTTCAAATGTTTATTGTCGCCATTGAGGGAAAAAATGAAACACCATTTGAAAGTTGTTTAGTTGTCTTTTATGAAAATATGTGGGTCCCACAAAGAGAGTAAATCAAAGTACACATATATGCACAAACACTGGCAGAGGCAGCCACTGGGTGTTTGCTCTATAGAGTTCTATGAGGGGCTTTTATTAGGTATTCCATTTCAAGCCAAGTTCAGCTACCCTACTGGTAATGCTGCTCTGCCTCTAAAGCTTCAAACACACACACACATACACTCACACAGTGGTGGACGTACCAGTAGTCTGTATTTGTCAGTCTGAATGAGAATTAAACAGATAAGAAGGTCCAGAGAAAGAATTAATGTCTTATTCCCTCCTTTTCTCTGACCCTTTTTAATAGCGATCTCTTTTCATTTGCTGTTTTTGAGCAGTTTTGAGGAAAGTTACTCAAACATCACTGTTCGTTTGTTCCTATCCTTCTCCTACCCAAACTGACATGAACCAGCAAGATGAACTCATGCAAACAAAAACAACCCTTATACACCCACACACTCACACACGCTCCTAGCAGCCCTCATTGGGAGGAGATTAGCACAAGTCGTGGAGTTGTATGGATTTTTCAGGCATCTATAAATAGAGGTACAGATCAAGCACAGCGCTGCGGGGAACATTCTATTTTTCTACATCCTGCTCTGTCTCATACACAAACACCTCACACATGTATGTTTTGATTTTCAGTGGTTTTGAACATTCTACAGGCTCTGCTTATGCATGCTCACTGCACATCTATTTTTATGTACTGAACATGCTTTTAATCCTGCCAGTACAAGAGATTAAAGCATTGTTTTTCAACCTAACCTCTATTATGGCAAATCTGATCAATTACCACAGACTATAATTTCCCTGTTTTTAAAAAAGGAGTAAAAAACCTGTTCTCACTTACAAGCAAAGGTGTATGTGCACAGAGATTAGGTTAAACAACAAAAGAGTTCATTTAAGAGAAAGCCTATTCCTATTTCCACATTACCCGAGAATATGATGCTTCAATCTGCCAAACAAGACAAAAAGAGAGATGGTGAGATGGCAAAAAGCAGCCACAACGTGCCAGGATTAAACACTGGTTTTAGGTTGTGTTTACATTATGGGTTAAACAGACTTTAGTCAACTTTACTGATTGGCAATGGCTGATCACGTGATTATGGACCTAACAACACAGGTGCTTGCAGGGAGGAGGAGAACAGGGGAGGGGAGCCTGATAATTTTGGGGGTCTGTACCTATAGTTCAAAAGCAAGCAATACGATCCAGGACTTGATTGAAAGGGGACATCACATGCTACTAACCTGGGGATTCGGTTTTGTTCTAACATTTTTCTGTCATGGGCTACAAAAATTAGACTACAACAGAAATTTTTACAGTGTGTGAGAGGGCACGTAACGCCCTATAATCATGTACTCTTATTATTCAGTTTACGGCACTCTAAACTTATTCGACCCTCCGGACCGTCGCTGTGGGCAAGTCCTAATGTGTGCTTAAGTCAGAAAAACTAAATTCCAGTAAATCGCATCAATATTAACCCTCTGATGCATGAATTATGAAATCCCAAGTCAAGATTTTTTTAAATGTGTTTTTTTCTATTCGTAGGGCATTGAAAAAAACAAATATTAACTTTTTTTTCAAAAATTAAATTTTTTCAGGAAGTTACAGAAATGTCCACAACAGTGGACTACATGCGCTTAAGCACTCAATATTAAACAGTATAAACGTTAAGAATAATGAATCAGACTGAGTTATGTAGTTATACATATTTCATTATATGCTTTGAAAGGCACTTTAACATACTTTCACACACTTTAACATTCTATAGCCCATTGTTTAGGCCTAAATAAGTAAGCAAACAGCGCCCATAACTAAATGCATGTTTCAGAATCAGAATCGGACTTTATTTGCCAAGTATGCTCACACATACAAGGAATTTGTGTTTGGTTACAGAAGCTCACAGTATGCTAAATGCATGTTTCAAAACATCTCAAGAAAATCTCTTAAAAGAACAAAAAGAACAAACATCTCCATACTTTTTTAAGAATGCAGGACTGGTATTACCATGTTACTAAAATATTGTTATGTTTGCAGCAACAAGAAAAAACAGTAACTGCATCACTGAACATTTGCATCTCCAAAAAGTCTTTGCCTCTCCGAACGTTTTTTTTTTCAAATCAACCTCAGCATATGCTCAACTTCATCCTAAACTACATGAATGTTGGTAAAACATCCAGGGCACAGTGCCACATGGCACTGCATGCAGATGTATGTGGTCTTCCGTGTGCATCCTGTCCCTCATCATCTTGACTGTCAGCATCCTTGCTGCCTGCATCTCGTTCGTCAACCTCATCTCCTATGTCTCTATTGTTCTCTGTAGCCACTCATCACTGTTCGTCACTATACTCATGGTCACTGGAGTCTGAGGGAATTTCCTGGACAATTCTATAGTCTTCCCTATTCTTTGCTGCACTTGTGGTCTAAAAATATGACAAAATGATAATTTTTACTAACACAATCTACAACTAATCTGCACAAAAATGTTTATTTTTTTAAACTAACGTAAAGGTATACCCAAAATGAACTGAATTGCAACTAAAATAGGCATAATAAAAGATGAACAAACCACATGACATATGCTGAAAATATACTTAGCAATGCATGACGTCCACTTTGTTGGACACACGATTAATCGCAATTTCCTGCTTATTTGAAATAAAAATTTTAAAACTAAAAGCATAATATTGTTACTTAGATACTCCAGCATATCATCATATTTTTTTTTACCTCTAGGCTTCTTCTAGAATAAAAGGATTGACAGGATATTCCAGCAGTGATCAACAAGTGTGGCTGTCGGTCGGACATCTTGGATTCAGAGGAGGTTCACTTGTAGTTACAACAATTATACACTGAGTGAATATCAATGGAGGGGGGGCAGCAGAGAGCATTCTAATGGCTGATATGCAATTCCATCATAAAAACCATTGCATTTAGGAGAAAAGGACTTTTAAACAGCTGTCCACTGTAGTGACCGCTATGCGCCAGAGGGTTAACAAAACACACAAAAAGACACAAATGACTGCAAGCAGTACTGAATGACTGAAAAGCATTAAAATCCAGCTCTAAATGTTTGCAACCAGTTTAATACACTTGACTGAAAAGCAGCAGAACAATGTGAGAGAACTCAAGACCAAGATGAATTTTGAAAGTGAAATAAGTACAACAATAATAAGTAGAAAACTCTTTTAGTAGATCCTGCTGTGTTTTGTCATTTTGTCACCCCATGGAGTGTTTTAACCACCACAGTACTGTAGGAATGTATGTTGAGTTTGTACAGAAGGGCCATGCGTTTGCAAGGTGTTAGACAGATCTGTGTTTACGTTCATGCGTTAGGTATGTTTTTTGTCAAAACACTGCAACTTAACACACAAACTGTGCATAGCGTCCCCCTGTAAGTGCTTGCTCATGAGTTGCAGGTTTAAAGGTTTAAAAGGTTTTAGAGGTTTAAAAGAAGCAGTGAAATAATGAAGCTGTCAAGAGGCTCAAGAGAAGAGCATTTGCATTCCATCCACATGAAACATGACCTGAGCGTCCAATTTTCAGCTGAAAATGCCACTTAAAGACTCAGCATATTGGGCGCTGAATGTTTTACATGCTGTAAAATTATCTGCATCATATCTTGAGGCATATGTAATATAGCATATCTAAATAAAATTTTTACTTGAAACACGTTATTCAGAATTTAGTTTCAATATTACACCTATGCCATTAATGTTGGAATAACAAGGGCATATCATAAATGAGCCACCATTGATAGTAATTCACATTTCCCTCATGCCCTAAATCTGACAGTGTAGTGCAGATCTATTCACACCAACTGTGCTATATAACAGCTGTAATGTAATTACGTGACCATAAAAGTATCCTCTGCTCCAAAGGGGCCTGCACTACAGCTCATTAATCAAAACATCATTAGAGCCATAATTAACAGCATACATCCTAAATAGGTCATTTGTGCATATGTGCTAATGTGTGATATCTGACCTGGGTGCTGGAGAGGACGGCGGAGAAGAGGAAGAGGACGGGAAGGCAAATTTGCGCTGTGCTGAAGAGTTCTCTCCTGATGAGTCTACCAGGTCAGGTATGCCCGGTGATGTGCTCACGGTTTCCGTGACTACCAGCTCAGGGTCCAGAATAAATAGCTCATCCTGAGAGATCTCCGTCACATAGTGTAAATGCTCCTAATAGACACAAACAAACACATACACACTGTTTTAACAGAATCTTTAAGAAGGGGTTTCTGACTTTAAGATTAGGCTTTTCACAACTTGTTCATAAAGTCTGAACTACTATTTTGTTTTTTCTGACATTGGTTCTTCTTCTTTAGTTGTGTATGATCAAATTTGATTGGAAAATGTGCATGTACAAAGTTCACAGACAGTTTTTGACACATCTGTATGATCAAACTCAAACCATCTAACAAGAAAAAATCAAAACACACAATTTCATCATTCAACCATCACAAAACAAAAACAGAATAAGACCTAAGCCTACGAGCACAGACATATGCTGTTGAGCTGTCATATTATTGGCCCTTTATTGAAACATCTGCTAAACAAGAGTGTGCTTCATGTAAATTATGTGCTGGTGAGTGTTTGATATCCCACAGTTTCATGTATCAGAAGTAAAGCAGTTTGTACTTCATTAAAGGAGCTTTTTTAATTTGGCAATAGCTAAAGTGTGTCTATCCTATCATACCTAATATAGTTAATGACTATGTGTATCAAAAATACACTTACTATGATCTCTACATTGACAAACACGTTTTTATCATTTTCACTTTAATCAAATCAAGTCACGGATGCCATGATTTTAGAAGAACCATGGTCCATTTATTTAGTGTGCTATAATGAATGGTTTGGATTGTTCACACCTGTCAAAATAAACTGAAAAAAGTAGAAGAAAAAGGAGGTCAGTCCGCACCAAACAAGAACGACTGGTTTTCTGTAGCTGCACATATAAGATTTAAAATTTTGATGCTTACATGCAAAGCCAAGAATGGACCTTCTCCTTACTAACTCAGAGAAATGGTCAAAAGTCAATTTGTACCTTGAGCCCCTCAAGCTTAAAATGCAGCTTTAGACAAAAATCAAAAACTTTTGTAAGTCACTCTGGATAAGAATGTCTGCTAAATGCTGTAAATGTAAATGTGGGTGCACCATGTTGTGATAACAGAGCACCAAGAGCGACCAAAAAAGACAAAATAAACTTTTTTTAATTAAAGAAAAAGGTCAAGAAGACTGTTGACTTTGGTGTGGCTATTACTGCACGAATATTATTTTTTATAATTACGCCCTCCCCCACAATGAGACAAAAACATACACTGACTCAGTAAATGCCTACCAGAATGATCTTAAAAAACAATATCCAGTCATAGTTGACAATATTTGCACAACTGCCATTAGTCAGACTCACCTGGGCTCGATCAATCCTGTAAAATCGATCAGCAGTTGTTGCTACAAAAAACACAAACAGGTATAAATTATAGGTTATATAATGGTTTATAATGTAACAGTACTTACAGGTTATTTTTTTCTATAGTGAACCATCATGGAAAAACATGAAAAATGACTAATTTTTAGCAATAGCGGCTCGGGTGAGTGAGGGAGCACATCATTTTTGGACACAGAGGATAAAAAACAATCCTAATTTCCTTACAACAACAGACTTAATTTAAAACAGCATTTTCAGTCAGAGAACAACTCAGACTGACCCATCACTAACCCCCTAGGGTGGATTTAAAAATAAAATAAAAACAACCCCCACTTATTTAGCCCTAAGCAAATAAATGATGCAGTGATACATTAGTTTATGGTTTGCAATATAAAAGTCCTTTAAGATCTTAAAGTGATCTTAGAGTGACCACTAAACAGGTATTAAAGAACAGCAGTTATATATTCAAAGACATTATCTGTGATCAGAAGAGGCACAGTTTAAAAACATTGCAACCTGAAAGATTAACTGACCCTAGCAGGCATGGCAAGACCAAGCAGGAGAGTCTAATTTAGAAAGGAAGGAAAAACAACATATTCTAATTAAAACAATGTGTTTTCCCAGTTTGGAAAGGACCACAAGGCAGCACTGTCCTCTCATTAGTGGGAATGGTACTGATGGCTCCAAGTGAAGAGGTCAGTTACGTGAGCAGGGACAGGACAATGCAGGGACACAAGGTGATCATTACAAACGTTGATTGATTGATTAATGAATTGATTGTACTGAGGTCCTGCAGGGACAGTATGGTGTGATCAAGCTCAAAAGGAACAATGCATGTACACATGTACGAGTGGAGTGTTTAATAGGCCATTAAGAGCACACAAAACAGAAACACACACACACACACACACTCTCACACACACACACACACACACACACACACACACACACACACACACACACACACACACACACACAAATTGCCATGAAAACCACATAAGCTCAAACAGCCAGCCACCCTCCAACACATATGCAGGTGTGCTCAGTCTATATGATACACCAACAGCAAGCAGAGGTCATTGCAGGTAATTTAGAAATGTGCCCCAGAGTTGGGTGATGTATTTAGCTGTGTTTTTTCCTCTAGTTTGACTCTTTCAACTGTCTGTAGTAGTCCAGGCTGAAGCCCAACAGCTTATGTGCTGTATGTTGTGATAACAGAGCCCCTGATTGTGGCCATCTCATTCTAATACTCCTTATAAATTGTTTATAAAGCAATACATTTAGCACCTTTGACAGACTATGCTAGATAGTGCTTGCAGCAGTTAAGCAGCAAACTAACAATAGCAACAGAAATGTCTAAGACTAGCACAGATAAGCGCTACTGTTGTACTGTTCAGTGTTGCAATAAAGGTTATATAAAGGTTTTATACAGCCAACTGATGTTGTGTAAAACAGTTCTGGTGAGTAGAATGAGAATTAATATAATTGTTCTAGAGAGCAGACTGATGTAAGATACCATTGTTGTAAAAAGCAGAAAGGTGTTGGGTACAATGGTTCTGGAGACTAGAATAAAGATGAATATAATGGTTCTGGAGAGCCTAATTGTGTTGAGTATAATGGTTCTGTGGACTAGAATGAGGCTGAGTATAATGATTCTTGGAGAGCAGAATAAGAATTTTAAGAGTTTAAAGGTTCTGGAGAAATGGTTCTAGAGAGAAGAATTGTGTTGAGTACAATAGATTTAGAGAGAATAATTGTGTTGAGTACAATGGTTCTGGAGAGAAGAATTGTGTTGAGTACAATGGTTCTGGAGAGAAGAATTGTGTTGAGTACAATGGTTCTGGAGAGAAGAATTGTGTTGAGTACAATGGTTCTGGAAAGAAGAATTCTGTTTAGTACAATGGTTCTGGAGAGAAGAATAGTGTTGAGTACAATAGTTTTAGAGAGAAGAATTGTGTTGAGTACAATGGTTCTGGAGAGAAGAATTGTGTTTAGTACAATGGTTCTGGAGAGAAGAATAGTGTTGGATACAATGGTTCTGGAGAGTAAAGTCAATATTAAATGTACTGGTTCTAGGGAGACGAATGGTGCAGGGTACAGAAGTGTTGGAGAAAAGATTAATGTTGGGTGTAATGGTTCTGGAAAGTAGAAGAAGAATGAATATAATAGTTCTGGAAAGCCACTAATTATGAAAACATATAAACATCATTAGGATGCAGCTCCAGAAAACCACTCTGAGTATCTGTGTAACATGGCCTGGATTTATGCAGAATTCAGTGCTTTCCAATGCATGACATTTTACAAAAACAACAAAAGTGGCTTTTAAATCTGCCAAAACTTTAAAAAATATACAGCTGTATACAGCTGAAGTAAGCTTCTTAATTTTCTGTTCTACCTTAAATGGTGCTTGTAGTTACAAAGAGGTGCCTTAAACATTCAGTGACAAAGAAGAAGTTGGCAAACACAAAGCTAATATCAGCTTACCTAAATAAATGCATCATTAAAAAAAGAAATATTTTAAACTTTGATTGAAGATGTTTACTGCTGGAGCTGCTGGACTGTTGAACGAGTCTCACTGACTGATCTAAAACTAGTCTTGTGCTGACTTCCAAGGTTTTAGGGAGCAGTCTGGCTGTAATGGTCCTTAATTCGGAAAGGAAGCCTATTCCTAGGATGGCTTGCAATGTTTCTATACAGCTTGTGTTATATTCTGGGCACAGAGTTTCAGGTATTAAGGTTCTGGACAACACAGTGATGTATGGTTCTAGGCCATTGTTGGTGTTGGCAAGGTTATTGCTTTATAGTTTATTTATTGCTTAATAGTTATAAACAGAGAGGTGAATTTTGGCTCTATTGATTCAGAAGGACAGGGTGATACAGGTCTTAATGTCTCAGGAGTGCAAGGTGGTGTTGGCATTAATGGTTCTGGTTGGTGTACTATTTCCTAGGTTCATCTGAGGTCGGTTTCCATGGCATTAGTGAATCCTGTTTCACGCTGTAAGCTCAGTAGCTAATACTGTGTCAGGGTGTGTGTGTTTTTATGGCTTTAAGAGAAATGAGCAGAATCAGAGCCGGTCTGGAGGTGAGAGTTGGCAGGAGGAGAACACCCCACTGAGTCCATCATGTCAGACATCCAATTAATCTATACAAACAGCATCTCTCTCTCTCTCTCTCTCTCCCCATCTCCCTCTCTCTCTCCCCCTCCCTCCTTATCTCTTCATCTATCACCCCTCCTCTGACAGTAATGCTGGCATAGTAATGGCATGTTCATTAGAGCTGAAATGTCAGTGTGGATACTCTCTCCTCAGACAGAACCTTTCTTAACCTTTATTTAATCACGGTTGGGGCATTGAGCAGCCTTGCTCTTTTTCAAGGCTGGGGTAAGAGGGCAAGGGAGACAGGGGTGCCATGTTGTAGAACCTCTGGAGAAGCTGTAGGTTGTAACATTTACATAACACTTTCCCTCTCTCATTACGCTTATGCTGTAGCATTGATCTCAGAGCTAACTCCATTTACCTCTAACCTTTTGGAATTGATCACTTTTCAGATTCACCTCAGTTCTTCAGCAAAACCTACAACAACACATTATGAAGGAATGAAAAAATCTATGATGGATTCTGACAGGGCACCAAAGCATCTCCCAAACAGTCCACACCTAAAGGCGCACAGAATCATGACATAAACGAAAAACTTCTGAAGAGTAACACTAAAACACGCATGCGAATGATTACTTACAGTCCAAGAAACACCACTTTGGAGACAACCTCTGAGACGACAGCATTTTCGATTTGCTCTCGTCACCTGCCTGCAGAAGAGGACAGCGAGAAAAGAGGTTACAGGGAAGAAGAGATGAAGGCAAGAAAGAAAAAAGTTGGGTATTTATTTAAGGTAAACATAGCAAGAAAAGATAATGTGATATGATTTAATCCTTTTTACAAATCACCCAAATAAACTTTAACCTTGCAATAGCTCAAGCAAATGGACACTGTAATATGTTTTTTAATACGTTTTACTGAAAGATCAAAAATATAAAGTGAGTCCAAAAAGTGAACGTCATGCACATGCATGCACAACAATGAACCAACACTGCACCAGTACTTATCACACACATGCATGCAAAATCTTTGTATCACAAAGCACAACAACAATCCACACAAGAAACTGCCTCTTTTCACAACACCAAACACATCTGAGAAGCTCTTAGGAACAAGGAGGAATGACTGGAGGAGGGTTGTTGAATTAAATGGGTCTAGTTAAAGTCCTTGTCCATTCAAAATACTGGTTAGTGGCCCACAAGTGGCTGCACGCAGAGGTACATGCTGGCGCACACTCTCTTAGAAAGAATTGTCATTAAAAGTTGTTGGTCATTAGTTTAAGTTGTGTATGTGTTCTTATGTGAAAGGCCTGTGGGTTTTGTTGTTAAAAGTTGTTGGTCATTAGTGGGTCTGTGGGTCTTTGAGTGTGAGGTAGCGTCACCTTAAGGCTAAAGCCTATTGCTGGTGGTGACCATCACTGACCAACACTGAGTTCAGTGTTCTGTGTGCTTTTCTGCCTGGTGTTTAATACTGTTTTAATACTGTGCAGAAATCAGAGACATCCTTTCATTTAAGTAGCTTTTTCTAAGGAGAACAGATATGACCAACCACTTCCATAAGGTATTAGTGAAAGAACAAAAAAAGTTTTTAAAATTGGAGCTCAAAACATCTTTAAATAAATAAAGTACATGGGACTCCTAACAACTATGCAAGATCTGACAGAATAGCAACTCTCACCAGCAGATAAGCAGTACATAAAGCTTTTATCTTCAAGAGAGGGTGAAAACCAGACTGCACTGCTGCTTAAGATCTAAAATAATCCATAGGTGTTTATGTCTGAAAGGATGTGTAACTGTCAAAACACTATTGTTTACAAAAAGAAACAAACAAAAGAACATCTGTAAATCAAAAAAGAAATTTGCTGATGTTCCTGTGGATTACCCTCAGTATCACAGAAATTGTTTGGGTCTAATTGGTCGTTAGAGGCTGCCAACCAAACCAACTCTTAAGACCGAATTTTCCAGAGGTGTGGAAAGATATTCCTGCAGATTTTTTTGAAAAATTGATAACACTTCTTCAGAAAAGAATGGAAGCTGTATTAAAGTAAAAAAGATCAGACACAGTAAATACAAAGATATTTAGAGATAATACATTTAGTTGTTGAGGCTTCTGTGTCATTTTCTGTAAAATATATATTTTTACTTGTTGCTTAAACAAATTAAATTTTAATTAAGATCTGTTTTGAGTATAAATTAAAATATTTAAGGTTGGTTTCTGACTGCACTGCACAGCACTACAGGCAATTTAATTTTTTTGCATTTGTTGTAGAAGTTATTTTCATTTGCATTTAAACCCAAGCCTTCACAAAAAATGTCTAAGATTAGGGATGATGCATGTTTATACATGTATACAAAATTTATACTGATGTACTGCAGCATTAATTAAAGAAAACTTTAAACTGGGGTTTAGGCAGCTAAAACTAGACTTTTCTGTTTTTCCTCTATTATTATATATCATTTATTTAGATTATGATCTAATTAAGTTTTCATTGCCGCTAGATAACTTCATATCACTGTCAGTAAGAATGTAGACTTTGGATTTGGACTGAAATATGAAGTCTGTTTAAACTTGTGTGTGTAGCAGTAGAGCAGGATTCCAAGCAGACACAGAAGTGGTTAGTGGGGGGAGCAGAGAGGAGGATGAACATGAGGGCAGAGAGGACGCTCTGCTGCGATCCAAAAGGAAGCTCTTTTTTTTTCTGAAAGACAAACATCTGTTTTCCACTTCAGTCTCTTACTCAGGGGAACCGAAAACATCCTCAAAAAATCCAAGAGAGTCCCAGTCAGGAGCAGAGGTCTGCTTCCACAAGCTCCTTTTTGTTCAATAAAAGTACTCGCGCTCGCGTGTGTGCTTGCTTTATAAACAATAGTGCACATTGTGTTTTCCAAGCTTGTTCCTGATTGCTCCGAGCCTGTCTCACCTCCCAGCTGTTTCACCCACCTGGAGCATCAGCCGCTGCAGAGACGGGTGACATGATACAAAATCCTGCGGAAATCCCAGCATATATAAAAACCCCGAAACACACACATATCTACACAAGGGCTGACTGTACATAAATGCCTACTTAGTTGGTCCAAAGTCGGGGTGAACTTATGCCAAAATTATGTTAATTTTATTTAAACAAATGATTGAGCCTTCCATCTTGTCGCAACCAAAACAACCATAACACAACTTAAAAACATTAGCCATTATATGGCTACAAAACAGTTCTAAACATATAAAATCACAACACAGTACAACACAAAGAATTCACTAAACTGCAGAAAATGTGTGTTTTAGTCTTGATAACTTTCAATAACTTTAGGACACATTTACTTCCAAACAAATAATTTAACTATGATAATCAAACTTTTTTTAACTTCATAGACACATTTATTGTCTTTGCTATCTATGTTGTTTTTTTGTTTCCTATCTTTTTGGATGACTCTCTTGACTCTTGAACCATATTTTTCAAATGCAGTCTAACTCACAGTGTACAAATCCCTCGCCAGTCTAGGTGTTTGATGCGTTTTATCTTAAGCCCACCTTTATCAGAGCCCTTAATTAGTTGCAACGGGAATGCTTGAGATGACATTTGATTGGCAAATGTGTGCTCTTATGTGAGATTCTATTCAGAAGATTAAATAATTCTGAGACTGGAGTAATCATTAAAAGTGACATTTTGTGTTGAATTTAAATTTGGATACATTAGTTGTGTTATTTGTGTTATTTAAATTGCTCTTGTTTAATTGGCTTATTGCAAACTGCTTTTGCAATTTTTGCAGTGGAAGTTAATCAAATTTGATTGTAACTTTGCAGGCCCAAGTTGAAATTTAGGGGTTAGGGTTTGGGACAGCCGTTTCATAATATAATATACCTTATAAATTATGATTTTTATATATTAAGCATGTTCCCATCGTAATTATTGCATTGTGTTTAAATGTATCGTATAATAATCCTTGTGTATGAAATATTTGGGTGCAGATTTAAAGTCTTCTTGGTCTTGGTTGGGTTCGGTCCGGATAAACTGTTTTCTTAGAATTTGACCCAAAATAACACAAGCAACCAACATATTAACAAGACTAGTAATTTCAAACGTTTTAATCTTTTCTAGGCCATCCATACTATACTTGGCACACACACACACACACTCTGAAGCCCATATACCTACTAGGCACTACTGGGTACCACTGAGCTTGGATCAGTTTTAAAGAAAATAAACTATAGAAACAGTATTTTTTGCGTTCATTTAAGTGACTGTGAGTGTGTATGTACGTGTGGGTGTGTGTGTGTATGTGTGTGTGTGTGAGTATGCAAAATGAATGATCAGATAAATACCCAGCTGCGCTGCAGAGATCTCTAATCGCCACACATTTCACGCCCTATTTACCGCCTGGGGTCCTTCATTAACAACTGCAGGGAGGTGTGTGTGTGTGTGTGTGTGTGTGTGTGTGTGTGTGTGTGTGTGTGTGTGTATGTATGTATGTGCGTGCGTGCAAGTGTGCGAGTGACCTCTCTCCACCCTGTCTGTTCAAAAGCAAAAACAATCTAAGCAAAACAAAACACAAGCACTCATTAGCATATTTCTCCAGCATAAGGCCGTGATTGGTGGGTAGGCCTTACTGCCTTAGTCTAAACTATAATCATCATTAGCATCTTTCTGGAGCCTCTGAATCATCATCATCATCATCATCATTATCATCCAGAATGTAAACAGTCCACATCTCAATATTCTTCATCATTCTTTCTTCTGCTTTTTTTGTTCCTATTTGCTCTCTCCTAGTGTAGTCTACTTCTGCCTCACCACATTCTCTCTCTTCTCTACATATCTTTCTCCTTCTCTCAGTCTTTTCTCGTGTTCTACTCTTTTTAACCATATCTCCTTCTTTTCATTTTATCCTCTTTTTTCTTCAACTGCCTTTCTTTCATTCTGTTCCCCATCACTTTCATCTCTTCATTCTTCATTTACCCCTCCCTTTCAACTTCTCTCTCTTTCTTTCACTCTTCTGCCTTTGTTTTGCACTTTTTTCAGTGTCTTTTGCCATCCCTTTCACTTTTTCTTCTCCCTTTCTTCTTCTCTACTCCTCCCCTTACAACCTTTTCTCACCTCTTTTTTCCTAACTTGTTCCATCTTGACCTCTCTGCTCCTTTTTCTCTCATTTTTTTCTCTCAACTTTCCCTAATATCCCTTTTCACTGCCTCTCGTTCTTCCTATTCAACCCCTCTATCCCTCCCTTTTTCCCTCCTTCCCTCTTCCTTTTTTTTGTCATTCTTTCCTTTTCCTTTAACTTTGCTTTCATTTGCATTCTTTCTCCTCCATCTTATTCACTCTCTTGTTCTACCTCTCACTCCCGTACTCATTCCCTCTCCCCTTGTCTCCTTTTCCATCTCTACCACTCAGCTCTTTTTCTTCTCCTTTTTAACTTCCTTCTAATTCACGCTCTTCCACTGCCTCTCCTGTTTCTCATTTTCTCACTTGTCCTCCCTCAAACTTCTTTCTTCTCATCTTCCTGTCCTTCTTTTTCTTTTCTTTCACTCTTCACTTATTTCAATTGCACCTCTCCTCCTTCTCATTCAATCCCTCTCTTTTTCCTTTCACCCTACCCTCTCTCTCTGTCTTTCTTCTTCTCTCTGCTCTGCCCTCTGCTCTTTTTCAACTTCCCTCTAAATCCCTCTCTCCCTCACTGCCTCTTTTGATTCCATTCACTCTCTTCTCCTCCCTCCAACTCCCTTCAACTCCTCTCTCTTCCCTCTCCCCCTCCCTGTACCCCTCCCTCTCTCACTTGCTCTTGCTCTCATTCTACCTCTTGCAGTCTCTCGATGTGTACTCGGCAGGTTTCCAGGTCACTGTCTCCGGGGACGACGATAATCCCCAACGGGATTGCTGAGAGATGGATAGAGAGGCAGAGAGAGAGAGAGAGAGAAGGAGAGAGAGAGAAAGAAAGAGAGGGGAAGAAAAAACAAAAAAAGAATAATTCCATCACTTGCTTGATAAAGCGAGGCTGTGCTGTTTTGCAACACCTGACCCACATTTCTGCTAACAGCCTTTACAGAAGAGTGCAGGGAAAACCTCACACATTAACATAGCAGTGAGGCAAAGCAAGCAGAGCATAACATACCTGATTTAGCGGCGCAGCATTCAGCAGGTTTAAATTCCATTAAAAGTTCATCACAAATGTGCAGAGAACATTAAAGGGTCTGCATGTAGGATTAAAGGAATAATGAGGCTTTCTCTTCAACAGCCTGCCATCACTGTTGATAATACCAAGCTCCATTCCTTTTGAGCTAAAGCTTTGAGCTTGCACCATCACACTTCTGCCTATACACGGCGGGTGCATGGCATTTGTTATAAAAACAGCGCCATATATGGTGAGTATTGGGTCAAGGTAGCGATTTCTGAAAAAGCTGGTAGAGAAAAAAGAGCAAACTGAGCTAGGAAAACCTGCTAATTAAGAACCGCCAATTAAAGGGAGGACAATGGGAAAAGTCTCCAATCTCCAAGCATTCTAATCAATAGATATTGCATATGTGGTGAGGAAAGCAATTCTCCGCTTCACTGAGGTCATTATTTTGCTCATGGTTTGGAAGTAAGGCTTTGGCCCTTTGGACTTTAATCAGCTAGCACTGTTGGGATGGGAGATTCCTATTTGGAGAACATCAAAACTGGCTTTAACAGCAGATGAGACAGCTAATGGGAACGTTTTTGTTGATCTGACGTCACCACAAGACAGGAGGACAGTTGGCATTGTGACGCCATGTCATGTTTTAGAAGAAAACTCCAAAAAACCTAAAGCTGAGAAAGCTAATGCTACAACACCTTAACTAATCTTCTGCAAGAGGCACAGTATAGTTACAGTTCTACAAGCAGTTTTAGACGGGGGGGGGCCTTCTTATTGAGGAATGTTCGGTTGCTTAGCAACATCAGACCCCTGTCCTCTAATTCAATTCAGGCTTGTTCTTTTTTTTGTGCTCGCTCTCCCTCTGCCTGTTGCCAGTGTTGTCTAAGCCCTTTATAGGTGTGAAGAGTGTGTGACAGCAACAGAGAGGAGAGCCAGAGGTGTGTGTTTTATGTTTATAGCCCAGAGCAGCCCGAACAGCACAGAAACGTTGGCTGAGACACCTTTCTTGCCCTGTAAATGGAACCCTAAACATGCTTGGTTGGATACAGGCTGGAGATACCTGTCTTTTAAAGATACTGTAACTCTATTGTCCTAAAAAGCCATATAGTTTATTTGCATGTAGGCACACAAAGGCTTGAATAACAGTGCTTTTGTGCTGACATCTAGTGTTGTACAAGGGAGTGAAAAATTTCACAGTTTTTTCACAGTTCCCGAAAGATTTAAAAAAGACCAGTTGAGTTAAATCAAGTGTACTAAAGCAGTGAATAGGGAAGCCTGGGATTGGAAAATGCTGCTGTAGGGCCTTGACTAAAGTTTGTGTGTGTGTGTGTGTGTGTATATGAACTCACAAGCTTCTTTAAGTTTCTCTTTGTGATAGTGCAGAGCCTCATAGTCGTGCATGCTGATGCGGTTCACTCTGATCCGTAACCTCTCCGGGAACGGCTGCTGACTGAGAGACAAAGAAAAAAGAGATTGATACACTTTTGATTTTATACAGTATCAGGATGTTAGGATTGTGGGGATTGTATATTTACTAGTAGTCATAGCACTGATAACATGTTAAAAATGTTATGTGTAGCTATAGGTTTGGATTTTAAACATTTATTTGTTCAAAAATTGCTAACATGATAATAAATACCAATAAACAGTACATTGTGACTGTTCCAAACAAATCCTTCATGACTCACAGTATTTACAGTTACCAGCAAAAACTTATTCAGCTTATTGACTTGAATTAAACCAGGTGTGCTTTGGATAGAAGATAACAAATCCAGGGAAATGCTGCACTGCACCGTTACACACACAAAGTAGTAATTTGTAAATTCTGTATTTTAAGTAATTTTAAAAAGTTAATGTAAGTTAATGTAGATATTATTATCATTTAGTAAATATTCTCTCATTTCAAAATTGATGTCTGCAAGAGGTGATGCAATCATGCTTGGCTGCTAAAAGATTTTCCATTATGAACAAGGATAGGCTGAGATTCCTCTCCATGTCAAAAAAAAAAAAAAGAATACCATTAGTCCACCAACTGAAGAACTATGTTCCTCATCAAACAACTGCAAGAACTTTATTTTTTTACCCTCCACATTGCATAATCATCTAATTGGGCAAGGCCAAACTGATTGACTTTGTTCATGATTCCTTAGAGAGCATTGCATTACAAATCAACATGTTTCTGTGATAGATTCAATTTTTCAATTTAACATAAGGCCAACAATTTATTAATCATGGCTTTCTTTTTTATCACTCACTTAGAATAGATACTTGTATAAGCAGTGAAAATGTTGATTTCTGTATTAAATTAGGAAAAGAATGTAAAATAAAACCATTTTCACTAGTGGTCTCAGACCTTTTGTATATATGAACATAAAAGGTTTAATTCATCAAATAATAAAATGCAAACAAATATGCACACACACAGTCCTGTGGGATTGTTGACTAATGTAATATACATCTGCAATAACACTTGCTGACTGAGGAGTCACTCACACAAACACACAAAACACACACACACGTTTATTTCTGTGACCTGGGGGGCCATTACATAGACTTCTTTTAATTTCCTGAAGACTTACGTAAATCTTAACCACTTAATCATGTCTACTAGCCTAAACCTAACCTTAACCTTACCCTTACCCCAACCTCACCTCAAAATGTAATGATTTACATTATTGGGACCAGTTTGTGGTCTCCACAATATGAGCATACACACATACACACCCCTCAGAGACTGGTTACAGATGTAAATATAGAGAAGAGAATAAGAAGTGGCACCCAGACACACATGCACATAAACAAGCTGACAGTGTAATTAAACTGAGCCTGAGGCAATATTAGTCTTTTTTCCCCAGATATTTCAACTTGTTTGGTCAGTATGGCAGTGTGATGGAGTTCGCTATGCCTGCTTGATCTTTGCAGTCAGCTTATTAGCCTCGACTTCCAATATTTCCTCATAAAAAGGAAATTTACAAGGGGTCGAGGGGCTGTGTGTCAATGCTAAACTCATCACGGAGGCAGTGGTGTGTGAAATTAACAAAACTGCACAGAGAAAGAGAGTAAGAATAATCTTATTATATGGAGCTTGTCTGCGTTTACTGGACTTGTCTGCATTTAGCACATTTTAACATGGTAGACGAAGTGGAAATGGGTCTAACAGGGCTTCACAAACACAAACACAGTTCAGAAGGAACACAGTGATGGAGCTGACAGAGTATGGGCAGGATGTAATACGTGAGCGAGAGAAAAAAGAAAACAAAAACAAAAGACAGAGAGAGAGAGAGAGAGAGGGAGAGAGAGAGAGAAAGTGTGTAGAAGAGGTGCTTTGGGTCTCAAATTCTGTCATGGTGTGTTTGTGCATGTTGCTCTCCTGTCAGCTCCAGCTAACAAAATATGCTCCCCCAATGTGTGTACGTGTGTTGGCCTTGTCACTCTCAGACATCTGCAGCCCCTTCAATCACACTATACAGAGAAATAAAAGCATGACCTTCCATCCAGCAATGGCCACAAAGAACACAAAAAAGTGTGAATTTGTGATGTGCGCGTGAGCCCAGACAGCAAATCAGACAGCAAAAGTCCAGTTAACTAGTCTCCAAACAGTGGTTTGTGTGTGTGTCAGTTTGTAAACATTTTTAGGACACCGATTTCCAGACTTTGTAGAACATTCAGGGAAAAACAGGAACAAATATTTTGTAATAGAGAGAGATAATAATGAAAAAAAAATAGTGGAAAATTTAATTTGTAATATTTCACAATATTTATAACTTCTAGTTTATCAGAATATAGTTTTGTTTTTACCTTTTTACACAGGTAATGATAGCTGTCTGGCTAACTAACTTACATTGTAGCATCATTTTGAAATGTGTTTACATTTAAGCTGTGGGTACAAGGGCGATTCCTACACAAAAAGCAAGACGCTTCATTATCAATTTCAATCAAGTAGTTTAGGAGTTCCTAACTGTAGGTAAATAAATCAGAGTAAATTATGTCATGCTATTAGACAGAAACAACATTTGCCAATGAAACAAAAAAGCTACTGGTGTTTCCAGACCTCAATATTATTGAATGTGTTTGGAATTATGTGTGCTATCAGAAGCAGAAAATGTAACCAACTTTTAACACTAAACTTTGTGGAACAATTTATCGGCAGATTTCTTTGCAAAACTGAAAGCAAGTATCCCCAAATGAATTAAATGTGTAATAAAAGCAAAAGCAGGTCACATCATACTAAAATAGTAGTCACTAAAATGTTTATATTTTAGTTTTTTTCACTAATATAATATCAGTTTTGCCCAGAAATTAAATTAAAGTTGTACTTATGTATTATGTATTTTTCATCTATTTATATGTATTTTTTTAACATGAATATAAAAAATATAAAAAATAACAGGTGTGTTCATGTGTAACTAACTCATTAAGCAGTGGTATAGAGGTCCGCCTCTTCGTCTTCTGCACCATGTTGGCCTGGTTGCGCAGCGAGATATGAATGGTTGAAGGAGCCAATTTGCATGGTTCTCCATCCACCTGCATGGGGATTGACTTATAGGTTGTGAGTGTGACCTCACGGCACTGATTTAACCTCTCCCCATGACCTCCAACCTGCAGCGTTGCCTAAAACAATAACAACAATGCACTGTAACACAGTGACACAGTTCACAATTTACACACTATCAAACTAAACAAATTGACGGATCTATTTAAATTCATTGGCATAATAGTTAAAAAAATGTTTTTTGTAATAAATGTTGGAAGATTCAAAGTGCAACACAAGGTGAATACCAGTGACGTCATGGTGAAGCCGATGACCTCGATGCAGCCATCATCATGACGCTGAGGCTCGAAGTCATGATGCTCACTCGGGTTCCCCCATGGCATTGTGCCAGCACAGTACCTACACACACACAGACAAAGATCCATATATTCCTGAATATTACAAAGCACACATAAATATCACAATGTACACTTGGATACAGGCAAAAAAACACAGAGAAAGAGAGAGACAAGCAAGATTGTGAAGAGAAAGAAAAAGAGAAACAGTAACAAGAAAGAAACCTGCATTACCTTGGAATATTGAGGAAGACCAGACACTGCAGCTTCAGCTCCTGGACCTTTGAAGTCAAATCTGCTCCATCACACTGTCAGGTAAAATGTTATAGATAAGAATAAAAAATGAATAAGGTAATGATCAAAATTCTTTCTAATAGTTTTCAATACATTACAAATTGGAATTCTAATTTTATGCTCTAAACTAACTAGATATTGGAAGCTTGTTAAAGACTTGTATGTTGTTACAATGACTCAGCAAAGTTGACAAGTTCATGCAACTGGGTAGACTGCATTCACACTCACAGTGACATTACCTAGGACCTTTAGAAGACTTAAATAGGTCTGCTTTCACCATCAAACTGTTGTCACTGATTGTAAATCAAAACATTATTGGTTGATTCCACTGTTACCTCCTAGTTATGTAGTTATGTATCGTATCTTTCTTGATATCATGGGACAAAAATCTCACAATTTTCCATTGCTGTTAAAACTTTTGTTCCAACCAAAACCAAAAATATGTAAGTACTGCTACAATCATGACAGGGTTAGGCCTTTTTTCAAGACCCAGAAGGTTCTGAGAGTTCTCCCTGGTTTCTAGTATATCTGATTTTTATCATTTACACACCATCACAGTGTAAGTGCTATCAGATGTGAGAGTGATGTAGTTCATAGTACACTCACCACCACTTTGATGTGCTTGGCCAAGTCTTTAGAGCTCCCCATCAGGAAATCTGAAAAGGCAGTCTGGGAAAAAAAAAACAAAGTGATGTACAATAAATTAACCACCACCATCACCATCACCATCATCATCGTAATCATCACTATTATGAGTCAGACTGCTTGATGATCAAGCTGCTTTTGCTCAACAGTACAGCTTAAGCAGAAATTCACCATGCATGTTTTTGTATGTCAAAGAGACAATTTTGATGATGAATTGCTGCTAAGTATTCATTGATGACATCCCTCATCAAGAGGCAAAATACAATGGCTTTTTATCTTTTATATAATCACTTTCCACAGATGATTAAAAGTCTCCATTTAGAGCTTATTATAGATGTTTACAGGCACATGCACAGTGAGACCACAGGTGGGATTGAGCCCCTGCCCTTCTGCACTCACACTGTACCAGGGCACGTTTGGTCGATGTGTAATAATGGCATTTCATAAGAAGATTCTTAAAGATCTGCCTAAGAGAGGCAAGGCTCAGCCATGGCTAAGAAATACAATATAAAATTATAACACCAATTTTGTTTTCCTCTAAAACATAATTTCATTACCCCACAATATAGCGGTGCCGGAAATGATCTATGGATTAATTCTGACAAATTAGTTTTATATCTAGTTTAATCTATTTTTAAACTAAGAGAATCCCACATATTTCTTATTGTTGTAATGTGAACAAAGTCATTCGGACTGGTTCAATATATATATTTTACTGTAGAATAAGTTACAGACTTACATTTGTTTACAGTGATGGAGATAGGAACTTTAGTCATGGCCTGCTGGTTCAAGGGATCCAACTGATGGCTTTCCAGTCACAAGGTTAACCTCCAGCTAGTCACAAGGCTAAATTTTAGCTTACAACTGCCATGCCTAGATTTTTTTATGCAATGTTGCTTATGGTAAAATAAATTTGAAAAAATAAGTTTTCTTTGGAGACTATTTTGCAGACAATACTCCGAATGTATCCCCCCACCACCAATGGAATAAGAATAATTATCACGCAACTATTGTAAAACCATTACAATTACATTACCAAAGGCATCAACTAGAGAATTCATAACCACTTTGTGTAATAGTTTTTTGTGAGGGAGCTTTTAGAGGCATTAAACCCTAAAGGACATCTGGTTCCTAATAGCACCACTGTGAACAATTCTGACTCAGCAAGAATCACATTTCACATTAAACCATTGAAAATAATATTGTTTACAACTTTGATTTTATTACAAAAACATTGTAAAATAAATAACGATAAAAAAGTTGACCTTTAAGCCCCTGCCCCTAAAAATGTCTCTGCACGGTTCTGGTTGTTTATTTCACTGAGTAATGCCTCTTAATACCTCATATTTAATTCATTTTTTAATTTAGTTTACCTCAAAAGGCTTAATCGTCATAACATTTTGCTTACTGTGTCTCTCTCCTTATTAGCAACAAATACGTTTAATGAAATAAAAGGTTATTGCTATAATCGGAATACATCAGCCGTATTATACACTGAGGATGGGAGTGCATTCAGGGTTGTGTATCCTGACAATTACTGGTGCAGGTTTCAATGTCACACAAAATAACAATAATTGTTGTTGCGCAAAGCCTTATTTGTTTGTATTTGTATTTGTGTGTGTGTGTGTGTGTGTGTGTGTGTGTATACACACAGGGGTGTCTCATTCCCTGTCCCACTCACCCCTGCATAGAACATCTTGTTCCTAAAGCGACTGTTGAATTTCTCTGGGTTCGCCTCTGGGGAGAGAGAGAGAAAGGCCAGTGTTTCAATTAGTGCCTGTCAACCTGACCCCCCACACACACCCACATGGGGGCTGATACACACACACACACAATATCAAAGACACCTATGCATTCAAAACACAGTCACTTACACACAGGTTTGCTGAAAAACATTACCAGATAAGAGACACATTAAGGTAATTAAAAGTAACATTAAGGTAAAGTAAAATATATCATTACACAAACCTCGAGACTCGTGAAACTCCAGAGTTACATGAGCATCAAAGCCCAAGCTAAAATAGTTGTTAAAAACATCCAGGGGAAGCTGTAAAACAGACAACACTTGACTGTGAAAGCAGCTTTACAAGGCTCTACCTAAATGCACATTCAAACTTAATCACACCTATAGAAAGAAAAACTGTTTCTATTGGCAAACTCGAATTAGGAAAGATCAATCCATAGAAATGACAGACCCTGCATCTCAATCACAAATTCGCAAAAGAATAAGACGGGTGATCTGAGTCAATTGATCTGACTCACTGAAAGGGGCCGGAATGCCCATCACTAATCATGCAAGTGGGCAGGCTGCTTTACACTGCGTTATAATTTAATTTAAACATATATGACACAGCAACGGTTACAGCACACCTACAAAATATGAGAATATGTTTTATTTTAAAATGTTGGGATTCCTCAGCCATTTTGAGGCCATTTAAGATTTAGCAGCTGGTTGTTTTGCTTATCATCAGTTTTTGTAGCCTGTTTAAATGCCAGTTTGCAAAATAAACACATTTGGCTTTTATCTGGTGTAATAATGGTTAATACTAGTGGGCAGTGCACTGCAGTCATGCATCTAAACTTAGCACCGATAGATTCTTTGAGGCCACTGCAGAGTTTGCAATAAAACTAACTTTTTAACTGACAAGATTTATGTTCACCGCTGTGAAGCGCAACAAAGGCAAAAGATGTATGCCTTATGTTAAACCAGGTGTTCTTAACTAAACCATGGGATGTGACAGCTATGCATGTTAGTTTGAAGCAGATTAGATTGGCATTTTGTGGCATGTATAATGAGCCACAGTTCTAACTTTCTTCTTTTTTGTGTCATTTTGCATTGCATAGTGATGCATATATACACAGTGATACTGTAAATTTGCTGCCAATACTTTAAGCCCTTTAATATACTGCGGCAGAAAAGTAATTCTGTTATGATGTTACCTTTCACAGACTTTAAATAGTAGGAGGCTGTAAATGATTAATGTTGTATATTCTAAAGTCGAAAGTAGTATAGCACTGAAAAAGTTGAATACAGAATTATATATAAATGCTTAAAATATTGAATTATACATATAAAAAAATTAGAATAGAGCAAATTGAAGTGATTGGAGCCTACCTTGTCTGTCACCTGTTCATCTTTCTCCTCTGGCCCTGCCTCCATGTTCGGCTCCACATGCAAGTTCCAGCGGTCAAGCTGTACAATGTTCCCATCCTCCACGTGAGACAGAATCTTACACACAGGTTCATCTGTGTAGCCCTACATGCATGAACACGCACGCACGCACGCACGCACACACACGCACACGCACACTTTAGAAATGTTTTTATTATTATTTGATCATGCCAGACAATCAGGTGACACAAAACGGCCTTTATAATCTTTTTCCACATTCGTTTTTACATGATCGTTTTCCAACCTCTCCACACTCCTTAGAATTAAACAAGCTGTTTTTCTTACTGTACCTTCAACATTGATGCAAATTATGATTGATTGGCTGCTCTGCATTGAGTCTCATTTAAAAAGCAGTCTGAGGGCTGAACAGGAAGATAAATGAAAATGTGCTTAGCTTAATCTCAAGGAAAAATCTTATTTTCCATGGCATGGGCCCTTAACTAAGACTTGAGTAATAAAAAAAAACCTCGATGGCGATGTTACTCATTAACACAGAAATAAATTTTTTTATTCTTACTGCATTTGCCCTTACTCACCCCGCCCCAGTTCAAGGTCCTGGCAAGGTCATTTCCTGTCCCCAGAGGAAGTACAGCCACAGCAGGCTGTGGGTTCAGCTGCAGCTGATCCAAAGTGGACAAGATCCAGCCCACCTAGAAGAGTCAAGTGGAATACGATTTAGTAATCTGTATACCATTATGTGAGCGATCACATGAGGAGATCACATTATGTGGAGAAAATAAAAGAAACGATGATGGAGGGATATGCAAGGCTAGAAATTCTTCTTCCACTCCAGGCTAATGAAAGCATTCTAGCTGAGCTTGTTGACTCGTATCATAATAACAAAAAAGAAAAAACGCTTGGGTTGATGTGCTTTTTATGCAAGAAAAGTACAAACTGCTTCTATCTAGTCACACTTGGGATGCATTTTAGCGCAAATAAGTGGAAATGGAATCTAGCCACAATCTATACGGTCTGGATATGAAACACATGTTACTGCAAGATATAAACAAGCTCTAAAGCTCCATGTGTGTCAAAAATGGCTATACATATATATATATATATATATATATATATATATATATATATATATATATATATATATATATATAGTAAATGTGCAAAATGTTGTTTAATTTTAAATTCTCTGTAGAGGATGTGTACTGGCTTTCACTCATAAAATCAAGTTTAGGGTGTCTGTACATATATGACTGTATATCAATCAAGCCGCAAATGCCAAATCCAAAAGAAAAACCTTCAAATAAATACTGCTAGAGGACATGGGTGCATATTGCATATTTTTCCCCAGGACACTGTGGAGGTTTCTAAACCCCTTATTTTTTCCATACTTTCGTGCAGCTTGAAGCAGTAGTTCTGAAATCCTCCTGAGTGGATAAATGTCAGCGTGTGAAATATAGGGGTATTCCGCAAGCTGTGCGCTCATCCGAACTCTAATGCTCTTAATTACTCAGAGATGACACCACACACAGCCAAACCAGGACACAAGTAGACACATACACTCATACACCAGTGTACACAACCCACACAACCTGCATTACATCCGCAGACACTGCTGCACAGTTCAGCATAACTCTCCTCAGTTTTCATTCCAGTAAACTTTCCAAGAGTATGACTCAGCATCCTGGTTGTGACATTAAGCATGTATAAGGGGTTGTGTTCAGTTTGGCCTTTGAGGCTTAAAAGAATAATTTGGCAAAAATGTTGAGTCAAGATGTTGCTTCTTTAGATCTGGAGCTGTGAGGCTACTGCTGCTAACCAATAGTATATCTCGGTAGTCACCCACATAGCCCAATTATTTCCATAAAAATCTCTCAACCCATTCAGACTGCATCCAGGTCTTAATCTAGACTAGTTAATGTATGACTTATTATAAACTGTGAAAATTAACAAAACTTCAGTCATTTCAAGAAACGCCAGGACAGCCATTATCAAGTAGCTGTAAATTAGAGGGCCAATCTAGGATCAGATTTCTCCATAATGTTACCATTAAAATAATCATGTTCATCAGCACTCCTAGTCCTGAAGTGTTTTGTGAATACAGACCCTGTAGTCTCACAATGCGGACTTGGTAATTGTCGCAGCCCACATTACATCATAATGTGCCCTTAACCATATTATCTATTCTGTGGGTGAATCTCAAATGTCATTTTTAGAGTCTTACCATTATTTTATTTGTGCAAATGAAATATGCTAGAATGTTATTTTCCTTTTCAAATCCAAAAATTATAGATAAAGCTTAACATAACTCCTGGCTGTCAACAACTTTAAAATGTTTACTACCTCAAAACCATAACATTCGATTTGCTGAGCTTTAGGTTGTAAATTATTCCATCTGTCAAAAATTATTACTGAAACAACTATACTCCGCTAGCTGTCCTAATTAGCATGCCAAAGGCTACAATGCTAACAACACGAAAAGAAAAGTGTGATTAGTCACACATTTTATTTAGGATCAAGTTAAAACTTCTTAAGAGAACATTTCTGATAAAAGTTTGCATGGCCGGCCAATGTGCCGAGGGTGAATGTGTTTCAACTAAATAATCCGCTCCTCACTGCTACCTCCTCTTCTTGTGCTGTGAGTGGCCATTAGTGCAACGTAGGTGCAACACACATTCAAGTGGTGAGTCAAAGTTGGCAGAGAATGTTAAAAAAAAGTTAAATAAAATACTGAAATAGAACCATTGAAATGTGTGTTTGTTAGCAGCTCTATCACTGCAGCTCCAGTTCTAAACCAACAAAGCAAAATTTGGCCAACAGACAAAAAACACGGCCGGCGGACAACTTTCACGGTTAATGAAACATTGTGTAAATTATATTTTTTGCCAAACTGTTTCTCTAAAAAAAAATGCCACTCACTTACCGTGCCATCACCACCACAGGCCAGAATCCTTAAGTTGTGAACTTTACGGTACATCTCCAACCTAAAAGCAAACACATGTACGGTCAGTGAAAAGTTCTATACTGAAATGAACGTTCTGTTGTTATATAGAGAACAAACAGACGAGGTTAGGTACTCACCCTTCTTTAGGTCCACCCTGGCTCAGGTCAAAAACTTGCCGAGGATTCAAATACCACATAAATGACTGTATAATTTTGGCCCCCTAGAAGACAAAGGTCAGAAAGTTCTATACTGCTCTGATAGATCTGATGAGTCATTTTGAAATTAAGTTGCTTTTGTGTTTTGTGGACCAACAAGAGCTCCTTGTTTCATTACCCTTCAGAAAACATGTTGGAAAATCAGCAGCATGTACAACTTTGCCAGCAGCTTAACTCAAATAGATCAACACCAGTTTTGTGAAATCCCAGTGTGCAACATGTATAATGTTTACTGTGTGGTGTATGTATAACCCTGATTAGGTTAAAGTGTTCCAAATTCCATTTGCTTCCATGTTCCATGCCTATGAATGCCGGTTGATTTAGTAATTCATGCCTATGAATTGCATTTGATTCAGTGATTCATGCCTTTAGCTGTGATTAGAGTGGCTGACCTGGTTTCCTCCACTCTTCGGATTTACAAACACTAGCAGTGGCTTCATCAGTTGGGAAGGAATCGGTCTCACAATGAATGGTTTCCATCGCACCTCCTATCGGGGCAATTTGGAAAAAGCGCTTAAGAGAGAAAGATGCAGATTTTGTTGACCAAATGAAATCTTCTAAAGAGAAAACGACACCCACCTCTGCCCCTTTTTTGCTGGATTTGCGTTTGAATGAGGTCCGTTTCTTCTTTTTGCTTGATTTTAGTGAGGACTGCAAGAAGACATTGTTGTTACAAGTACACTGCTGCCCTCTGCTGCACAAAACGGCTCTGACAAGTATTTTTTTCTATTTGTGATTGTATGCATGTAGAATGGGATAGAATGCAAATGTCACTTATCACAAATACTAATATGTACTAATAAATTAATAAGTGTCTATATCATCAGCACAAAATGCTGATATAACTACAACACTGTCATATGTGAATCATCCATAAATTAACACATTGCACACTGCACTAATGATGTCCTGATGCAGGACGGCTGTGGAAATATGCCCTAATAATTGCACACTTTTAATAATGGGCAGTTATAACCTGATATCTATTTATTATTGCATGGTGCTATGTATTGCAATCTATCATTACCATAAGTAATCATCCCACCCCTAAGTCACAGTCACACCATCTCCTTGGCTATTTTTTGCCTGGAGCAAAAATCAGGCAATTATAGGTTGTCCTGATATAACATGAGGTTGTAAGATAAAGAGATCAGCTTTGTTCTTGCTAATATTTCAAGGTTTGCATATTCTTGGTTTTTTTTTCACAGAAAATACTACAACACCCAAAATTAGTTTTGTGACACTGTGTGTTTGGGTGTACCTGAGGTCTGCGAACACGTATAATCCATGTAGGAGGTACTATAACTGCTGCATGAGCTCCTAATGAACAGGCCTCTTCTATCTGCTGTAGCATGAAGCATGTCACCTTATTGTGATACTGCAAAAAGAAAGGTACAACACAATTACTCATTTTTCCAAAAAAGCTAAGAACCTGCTGGAATTCTCAGAACAATAAACTGGCCACCCCAGAATCCAGATGCCCACTTCACTGAATGTGTTTGAGATTAGTTGTATCATGAGAAGCATAAAATGCAACCAGCTCCTAAGCCTAAACCCGAGTAGAAGAATACACCCTGTAGATGTTTTTGAAAAACTGAAAGTACATCTCCCACAAAGGACAGTACTGTATGCCATACACAAACTCAAGATTAACTTGTGCACATGCATACACACATTTAGTCACACTTACAGCTTGTTTGCACCAAGAGCAACTAATGGCCACAATCTCTTTACTGTGAAAGGCAAACTTCTGCTGAAATCCCTGTAAACACACAGAAAGAAAAAGACAGCAATTACACGGATGCAGAAAGCTTGACATTATTAATCCAGGCATTAAAAGAGTGCAAACGACTACAGAAAAGCTGACCATGACAACTTTTTTCATGTTTGTGGCCAACAGGCTGTTGACAAGCTATCAAAAGAAATTAATTGCAACATCTGCATCTTGTCATGTATTTCTAATGGGTTTTGCATCTGGTTAATAACACATATTATGAAGAGCTGCAGACAGAGACACGCACACGCACACACACACCTTTCCGCACTGTTTGCACTTCCCCTCCTGTCGTCGTCGATGGACCCAGTGATGTCGCACTATAGTAGGCTGCCATGGAAACAGAAGAAGCACAGTCCAATCTCATTAAGCTTATTGTTATAAGGCCACAGACCTACCAATTACAAATTTCACTAATCAGGTATGAAGGAGGAGTATTTTCTTTTACAACAGACCTGCAGCAAATCAGCTAAAAGAATAACTTCATTAGTAAAAGGCGATTTATTAATTAATTCCAGTTGTTAAGTCTACTATGCATTATTGTAAATAAAATTACATAATCATTATTAGTTATATAATTAGCTATACTGATGTTCATTCAGTTTTGATAGGATTGGGTCTGCTCTTTGACTTTTGCTCTGATATAAACAAAAAACAAAACTGAATGAACAACAGAAATTCTACAACAAATACAAATTCAGTTTATTTCCAGTTACACGTGCCATATTGACTAAAATTTAGAAACCACACACCAAACTCGCTGCTGTCAATGAACAGGCTACAGGAGTCTATACTATATAGGAGTGACACTAAACATACTACATCAAAATCTTAAACAATTAACATGAACTCTGGGTGGGGCATAAGGCACAATACTTAAAGACAGTTTATAGTATACAAAAGCAAAAAACTTTTTGGGAGAAAGAGTAAACCAAGAATGTTAGAGGGTTAAGGGTAATGATATCATGGTGTGAGATGTAATATGAACAGTAACGGTCTACAAGATGGGGAGTGCATTAATGAAGTAACATTAGTGTTTATTGAAAGTCTAAATACACAGGCCCAGTGAAATATGATGCTGTAATGGATTTTAATGCTTTGTGTATGTTTGTGTGAATGCTCTTTTTGACCATCAGTATGCAGACCAAATGGCCCTGCAATAACAGGAAAACTTTGTTGTTGTGAGAAAATCTCATTGATCCCCATGAGGGATAATATTTTTGTAAACAAAACGCAGCTTTATAAACTAAAGATGAGAAGAACAAAAGATGTCCTTAGGGGTACTGAGATTAAGGTTAATATTAGGTTTAAGAGTAAGCATTTGAGCATTTAGCTGCAATAATAAAAAATAGTGTGTCTCTGTGCATTCTTTTAAGGGAACCACATACTCAGAAAAAACTATACCTTTAAGTGTACAATTTCTATCATGAGGTAGAGGTGGGTGTTTGGAGAGGTTCTCTTAAGGGTACGTCTTCAGTGCTTTTAGTTAGGGAACTGTCCCATATTCCATTGCAACTTTACAAATACAACAGTATTGTCATATGCAAAAGTTTATCTACCTGAGCAAATTACTAGTTTTTTTTTTTTTTATTTACTGGTGAAAAAAATTACACTCCTCAACTAATAAGAAACCCACAGCAGACACAGTCGGGCATTTACTACTTTATCCTAACAGCTTTTTTAGGCCTCATTATTACCATTATTGTGTAAAAAGTGAGTTCAACATTATGTGTACATATGGTTTAATATAATAGACTCAGTTACTTTAGCGTTGTTGCATGCCAGCATGTTAGGAAGAAGGGGAAGAGCAGTGGGCACCCATGCATTGCTTAAAGCAACGTGAACACCATTTCCAGTAATTATCAACATTTAAGCATAATCCTCAAGTTACTCATCAGCGATATGAGACTACACTGCCTCGTCCCCTAAAGCCTAAATGGTCCAGCCAAATAAAACACTATTAAAATACCCAATGTAGAGAGGAATACAAATTTGTGTGCATTTGTATTTGTGTGTAATACCTGTGTGAGAGGTATATGTGCACTGCGGTAAGCTGCAGTGCGCTTGATTCGCTCCCGAGCAGCTTGACCTTTTATGGCTCTGCGATGCCAGGCGGGCTAACCCACGCAAGGCATGAAAACATGGAAAACAGGAGCGGAATTGCACAGGATGGATGAATAAAAAAAAGGGAAGAAAGAAGGTAAGAAGATAGAAGGCAGAAATGTTTCAGTAGCCAAAAGTCCCACTTTAACAGCAATCACAAAACATAATTAACCCCTCAAACCAAAGGCTTTTTATTATTCTTATTTAGATATTAATCTTCAGACTTCTTATTCAGTAACTTAGTAAGTTTTAATGTTAAAACTGAAAGAAATAATATTATTAAGTAGGGCTGTGCATTGGCAAGAACCTGGCGATACAATACCTATTGTGATACAGCTGTCATATATTGCAATATTGCAAGCCAAGTGATATATTGCCAAGTGATATATTGCGATTTTTCAAATCTTACTATTAAAACACATCACTATATGAACAGGTTTGCCAATGCTTACAGTAGCATTGCACCATTGTGCTGCTTGTTAATGTTGGAGTGGAGCTGAAAATGGATTACAACACAGCCATCTAGTGGTCAGAGGTTTAAACACAACACACAATGGCTCACTGTCTGCCAGGAATCTGTGTATCGATACTGTGTTTTTAAGGAAATCGATACAGCATAATATTCTATTTATCAATATTTTCTTACACCTCTATTATTGAGTAAGGCTGTAGTACTCAAGTCTGGTTAAGTGCAGTTTGTATAGTTTGTACTAAAGACTTTTCTTGGTCTCAGCCATCCAACTACACTTAAAAAAAATTTTTTTTCTTCTTTTAATGGTCACCAACACATGTAGAGTTGCATTCTGTAGCTCAGGGGCAACACTAGGCGGCTGTTTTTAAACACATTTGCATGATATTTCATGATACAGGCATTGGTTAAATTCATTCAGAGTCAGTTCTAGTTTTATGAATTCAGAGAATTAAGACTGGGCTTTAAGTGGATTCATTCTGTGTGGGCATTGCTTGCAATACGTGCGATAGAGAGTTTATTGCATTAATTTAGGATTTTAGTAGAATATAAAGAAAACCATAGCATATTTATGTTTGTAAGTGGAAGAGGTGGTATTTTGTTATGGTTTAAACGGCTGGAGGTATTTTTGTATTTATAGTTCTGTTTTGTGAAAAGAAATTTCTCTTCTGTATTTTTTTAGTTATTTGTACTATATGGAAATAAAGAATAAATAAGGGCTGGTTTGGAAGAGAACTTGATTTTTTGGGTTTTATTATTGACCCAGTCTTGCTTTCATTTGGACTCGGATTTGGACTCCGTCACGACTAGTCGTGGACTTGGACTGAACAAAAGATGTCTTGAGAATAGCTCTATTACTGCTGGTTGCCCTATAAAGACTGAAATGAAAACATGAAAGTCAAAGGCACCAGAACGAATTTCACAGACGTCTCAGGCCACCTCGTATGCCTTTGCATATTAACATCACACACGACGCAATGCTCAATACTTAGGTCTCATAATGATATGATGACAAGTGTGTCAAAACATACAGGCCCTTAAGGTTTAAGGGGTCAAGAAGCTACTGGCTGTCCAAATGGAGCTCTGAGCACTGTAATGACACATAGTAAGAGAGATAAAGGACAACATGTAGGAAAAATGGGGAATAACAAAGGCTGGGTAATGAGAAAGAAAAGTGACTAAAGTTCAAAAACTCACCTCCCGTATGTTCCGAGAGCCTGATTCCCTGAATGATGGTTTACACCTGAAATTGATCTAAAACAGACAAGCTGCATTAGTACAAACATTGACTTTTTACTATAGTGACGATCTTGGATTCTCTCAGATGCCCAGTGGAAGTCTGTAAGCCAAGGATTACATAAATAAATTACAAAAATTCAACACAAAATATCTTTTTTCTGTTTTATAGAGCATCAGTTTATTTGCCCTTGGGAAGTTGGGAAAGACATCACGGCTGAAAAAGATTTTCTGATATTGTGATTCAATCCATATTATTGTATTAAAAGAAAAAAAACATGAAAACTGTAGTAGTATTTCCACACAGTCTTCCTTTTCTGCCCCAAGTTGGTTATTAAGCATGGTTATATTTGATCCTTATTAATTAGCCTCACCTGATGACGACCAGCAAGAGCAGTGTTATTTACCATGCAGATTCACCCATCAGCATTAAGAGCTTAAACCAAATCACCTCAATCTGATTGACACAAGCAGTTGGCCAATCAAATGTGCAGTGTGAAGGAGGGTAGAGGGTAGAAATAAACCAAGACATATCTCACCTTCTAACTTTCAACTATTCTATACTCTAATACTGCATTGCTCATTGTCTTGTCCTTCCTGATACAGAACTGCATAGGCTAGTACTACAGCCCTTGCAATTAACAACTACAGGGAATAATAATCTTTTTATAAATAATTTAAGATACATCATATTTTTGCAAGTATGTAGATACCAGTAGTGTACACTGATGGGGGCAACTCTTCTTTTTTACCAAAGGTCATATTAATGATGGTGGGCAACTTCTCTTCCCCCCCAAAAGGTCACAATAACGATTGCTATCATTTATAAAGAAATAAGTTTATTTTCATTTAACAGTAAATATTTCTTTATTCAATTCCAGTTATAGCTACTTAGTCATTTTGTGATATGTTATCTAAGTCAACAATTGATTACCACCTTTCAAATATAAGGCATTCAAGGTGGTAATTTTGGTATAAAATAATTTACATTGTAATATTATAATATTCTGCAGTGTTTGCTGTCTTTCTGGAATAATCTACAGCTCTGTTTACCATTATGATTATTTTTATTCAGCTTTATCATATTGTATCATCATCATAACAGAAAAATGTTTTTAACATTATTGAAAAACAGCAATTTCAATGTTTTAAACTGTAGTGTTTGACATTGGTATTCAGCTTATTAATTTGACAACAAATTGTCTGATTACATACTATTATTAATACCACTAATAAAGCATAGCTGTGTACTTGCTTCTGGAAACAACACAGACACAAATCTTCCAAACATCCATTATAAACAGAAAGTGACTGGCTGCGTCCTTTGCTGCTCTAATGTGTCCCTGCATTTCCCTAAAATTTCCTTAATATGACTGCCTTGTATTAGAAGTGTGAGGGGACATAATATCATAATAATAAAGTGTTTATTGGCCTGGGCCCACCATACAAAACATACCTTCAATGGACAGTTTACAATTAAATTAGTATGTCTCAACTAAGTTAGTGCTGTAATGTGGGCAAAAAAACAATGTATGGACTATAGTCCCCAGTATGATCACCCCACATGCAATGCTGGTAGTTATGCCCCTGGAGTGTGAGCAAGTGACTCTGTAACCCCAGCTCAGTCTGTGAGAGAAGAAGCAGCAATCAAAAAGAAGAGTATAAAAGAGGAGGAAAAAAGGCAAAAGGAGCAAAGAGATTGCGGGGTACATGATGGTCTCACTCTGAAAGATGGATCTTTGTGTGGCAGCTCATCAAGCCACTCCCCCTGAGGCTGAGGCTTCCTGTGAAATAACTGAGGGTAGGGACATGATTGGTTGATAAAGCAGTGATGGGCTCACTCCCTGTCACAAACTTCTGAAAGGCACGGCACTCACCTTCTCCAGCTGTTCTATACAAATGGTGTGAACTACAATCTTGCAAGCAGCGCATTTCTTTCGTGCAACAGATTTTTGCTAAGGGAATAAATTGAACACAGATAGAGAAAGAGAGAGAGAGAGAGAGAGAGAGAGAAATAAATATTTGATATATAATATCTTTGTGCTTTACACCATATCACTATAGCATTTTCACAAAATTGGCAAAGATTAAAGACTACGGCAGGTGGGAATCTGTTTTAAAGATTTATAAAAGCAGCATTTAAATTCACAAGAGGTCAGTCGGTATGAAATACTCAATAAACAGGTGCCATTTCAATAAAAAGCGTACATACAGCTCTTTCTACTCAGTCCATTCCTTTAATGTCAGTGAAAAAAGTGGTACATGATGAAGCAACTGCCCACTGGCTGTGCATTGTGTGTTTATTATTTTTAATGCTGTCAGTCAGTCATACGCAAATGTTTAAACACCACCACAAATTACACGATTTGTTCACAAACAAGGGACATTTACTTAAGTACTGTACTTCAATAAATGGTTTGAGTATCTGAACTTAAGTATCAATTTTTTGGAAACTTTTATTCTATTATATTTGAAGTACAAATACTCTTGTCTCCAATACACTTCTATAAAGATTCTCATTAGTAATTCATTTAAAGTCAGTGGACAATGCTGATTGTCTAAAATGTGATAGGCCATATTGTGTTTTTGACAGGAGCAAAAAACAATGACAGTAAATCTTTTTAACACTGTCAGTCAAGTTCAAAGTGTGAGCTGCAATTGTGAACAGGTGAACCCGGTGGTTGTAATGATGGCTGCTACAGCAGGTAAAGATCACCGCCAGAGCACCCATGGCCATGTCTGACATGTATGTTTGAGATTTACGAAATAAAAATGATTTCATATGTTTGCTCTGTTTATCGTACAAAACGGCATTAATGGCTTCAAAATCTTAAAAAGGGGTGCTCGAACCGAGGGTGTTCAAATCATTGCATATAACCGCATACATGCATTACCCCTTGAGATCAGATGACACTACTTCACCGGAGACTCTGTCAGTTCATAATCACAGAACGTAACCCTGATCTGACTGACAGTGATTGTGTGTGAGAGAGCCTATTTAGCTGTTAATTGTCAAATAATGTAAAAATAAACTTTTAGTGGTTGAGTGGAAGTAATTAGTGTGATTACCAGAGGAATCTATCACAGTAAAAAACTGGATAAATTGCTGTGGTTGACAATGATTTGGGTGCTAGAAAGTTTTTTAAACAGGGGAGGCTGTCAATATTAGGGGCTTGCTATCTCTAATGGTTGACATTTATGAATTGTGCGACAGCAACAAATCCAGTAATTATTCAATACATTTTCAGGCTAGTCCTCCAGATGGCAGCATTTGCATACGTGCTGCAGGAAAACATCCAGTTCGATGGAGCCATTGCTGCAGGCTAAGCATGAGGGTGCATTTCAAGGAGTTACTGGGTTAGAAAGAATTCTGGGACAGAATGGTAATACATCTCTCTCATGTTTTCATGTCCACTTTCACTTCCACTTTCTTAATTCCTAAGACTCTGCTCTACTGATCATCCCTCACCTGTCTGCTTTTCATTGCAAGGTTTTTTATCCTTCACAACCCTGCTTATATCTTTTCTCCACTCATCCCTTCATCCTTTAACCCTCCCTCCTCCATTTGCTCTGTCATCGTTTTGTTGTTTTTCCTCAGAGCGTGTATATGTGTTCTGTTTTATCTGCCCGTTTTAAATGTTCGGTTTTGGCAAGGAAGCGTTTATAACTGGAATGGCGTCATTGGCTGAAATGCACACATACACAAACACACACACAAACCAGGGTCTTTGCGTAGCAGTGCTGTTCTCCAACGTAACAGAAGTCTCCGGAGACGTTGGTCTCGAACCAGATGTGCTCTCCATACACTGCTGACTCCTGCACACAAACATGATATACAATTTATGATCAACTGAAATTGCTACTGACCTTAACTGAACAACAAACTATGCAAAGTGTCTTAAAAGTCTTTACAGAAAAAAGATTTGAAAAAGTCTTATAAGAATTACTGCAACATAAAAAGTTGTGTGTGTGAGTCAAAGTGAAACACAATAAAGAGTGTTCCGTGTGTGTGTGTGTGTTTGTCTGTGTGGTTAGTCCATTTGTATGTTTCATCGTTTGTATTTTGTGTGTGGGCTTGAAGCTTAACGTCTGATTGGCATTTTATGTATGGGCTCGATTCTTCATATGTGTGTACATGTGTGTGTGCTTAAGTTGTATACCAAAGCTTTGTGGCAAAAGTACAAAATCAAGTTCTAACACTTGGTAAAGGGCAGAAAACATTTTCACGTTTTTTAAATAAAAAATAACACTCAAAAAAAGGTTACACATGAGTCTCATGTATGTGTTGCATTTAAATGTCTGACTTGTAATGTATGTAATGTATGTAATTTGTACTTGCGTGTTGTTTTAAGCCACAGCTAACTGTGCTAACTAAGTCATTTTGATAGTAAATGTGAGCAGCACAGCATGTAAGTGTTGGAAGCGAAGCATCTCATCATGCTGATACAAAACTGACTTTCTATAGATTTTATTTTGAGGCAGCTGTTTGTGATTGTATATTGTGGCTAGACTCATCAAAATCAGCCAAAGCAGTGACTGAGTGGCCTTTTAACTGATGTGCAAGTTGCGTTCTTTTGATTTCTTATTGTTTTTTCTTCGGATTTTTTAGTGGGCAGGTGCAGATTTTAGATTAATGTAGAATTAATGAGATGTCATTTTCCAGGAAGTAATTACATAAGTCCATTCATCTATTTTGTTTTGCTTTGTTTCTTTTTGTTAGTTTGTGTTTTTGCTCATAATAAGCACAATTCTTCAAAAGACACAATTCTTGTTCTTCTGTAATCTAGTTAGGGACCAGTGGAAGGAACAAATTATACTAATAACATCTGAATAATAATAAAATAACAATAATATTATATAATAATAATAATATAATAATATAACAACAATAGCTTGACATGTTTTTTTCTAGACCTCTCACCATCCTTTGCTTATCACTGAACAAGATCCGTTTCCAGCTGCATGTGTTTGTATGTTTTTAGACAACTTCCTTAACTCTTTACTCTCTCTTCCTTATAACTCTCTCACTTTCACTTTTGATTTTAATTTTTGTACCTGATCTATGGTGTTAAGTCAGTTTACAGTAGTGAACTTTTAACAGTTTCCTAAATGTTTCATAATGTGCACATTTTATAATCTACTTAAACTACTTATACAACTACTGTTATGTTTGCACAAAAAAGTAAGGGAGGAATAACTAGCTCATATCTGTGTAACATTGACTGTAAATATATTTTATTACATTGTGAGAGACATAAAAAACGTGTACCCACCATCGTTTATCACAATATAAACTGCCATCTAATCAGTGAATGAATGTTTTTTTTTTATGTTAAAGTAATAAACAGATCTACATAAAAATAAACGTTGCCGAAAGAGCTTATTGGGTGAGGTCACAGAAGAACCTTTCAGTGAATGTGAAGCAGTTTCTCTGTGCTGTTGTAACATTTACATGATGTAATCCCAAAATGTGTCGATTTGTAATCAGTTTTTGTCACAAACTGAATGAATAGGAGTAACGTATCTGTCACGTTTTATTGCTGTTCTGATAAATCCTGTAAAAAGGTGCTTATCATCGCAAACTGTACTGTGAATAAAATTTGCCCTCGTTCAGCGTTCTTCTGGGAAGAACCTTTAAACTAAGCCTACCATCGAAATTGATTTACCTTGTGAGTTCATGTGGTGCTAGTTCACATTAAGCACAATCAATTGTGTCATATAATTTATACGACAAAACTCTCAGTGTAGTCATTTCTGCCCACCTCTAAACGCTGTCTGGAGTTTGGCTCTGTCATTGTCCATTGTACAGGACTGTATATAAACAAACATACACATTGTGTGTGTGCGCACGTGTGTGTGTGTGTGTGTGTGTGTGTGTGTATTAACTCACGCTCCAGTCCACAGTGCTCCGGATCTCCCTGTCCAAGTCACACTTGGCCAGCACCGAGCTGCTAGGCTGAGCAGACAGATGCTGCAGGCCAGATTTAGCTATGGCCTTCCTACAAACACATGCACAAAGGAAACAAACAAAAAAGGCTTAATAGTCAATTAAAGTAAATACAAAAGAAGCACTCCTGTCTTCCCTTTGGCTGCATTCATAAGTTTCAGTGCTCAGTTTACTACTGTTTTTTGTCTTTCTTTCTTATCTTCACATCTACCTGTGGTTAGATTAATTAAAAAAAGATTAATTCCCAGAGGAAAATAAGAAAATAAAATAAAATTCTAATTGAATGTTTCAGATAAACTGCCACGTATCCAGTGGGGGGCAGTACGTAAATGTGTTCACTCAAGTACTTATTTTAATTAATTTATTTCTTAAAGCACTTTTTGTTTAGTTTTTTGTACTTTTAGTTTTTAGTTTTAGTCAGGTCAGGAAACTGGGTTTTTCTTTCTAAAAAATTCTACTACTTTCTAAAATGTTTTAGTAAAAAAAAAGTGTAAACAGCACTTTAGATTATACGTTTGGGTACTTCCATTTTTTAAAGTTTTTTAACTGAAATATACAGGTAAAACTCATGTCTTCATTTTTAAAGAGATTTCTCGTTTCTTAACTCTGATCTGTACACTTTATTGCTTTTAGCCTGTCAAGAAAGAACACCTTTTCATTAATTCCTTTTTTGACTTTTAGATTATGCTGATCCAAAGAATCGCCAACTGAATACCATATTGTCATTTTACTATTAATACATGGCAAAGAAGTGCTGTTTTACGCGCAAAACTTTCAACTTTTTTCAAGAAAACAGTTTGTGTTCACCATAGCATACAGTGGTTTTGTGGTAAATTTTAGGCCAGAATATGACAATGACCTAAATCAGAACCTAAACTTAGAACTTATTTTAGATTCAGAAAAAAAACATCTCACATATGAACACAAAACACTTATTTGGGCATTTTGAAACATATCGTGTATGTAGTCTTAAACTGCGTTCAGATAAGAAGGTGGAGATAAAAGAAGATGAGTACAAGTGGTCTTGCTGCAAAGCGGTTTACAGAAGGATCATACTGTCTGACAAATGGCTAATGTAATAAATTAATTAATCTATTTATTTTCACATAACTGTGAGGGACAAGCAACATTATGTTCTTTTATTAGTCATTTGTTTGTTTGCACTATTTCAGTGTGAATATACATTGTGGATATTAGCAGTATGTGAAAAAGCACTAACCATTTGCATTACAAAGAGAGTAAAAACTATGATTATTTAATTGAACTGAGTGCAGCACAGTATGTGAAATGCTGCATAAAAATGCATTCTTATTCTTTCATTGCCATTTTTAAATGTGGTAAACTGTGTCACTGTGCCAGTGGTAATTTTGCCAGTGGTTGCACACATTGTCACTGTACCAGTGGTTATTAACACTACCTACCTCCTTGTGTCAAGGAGATGATTCACATTAAAAAAACACACACAGAAAGAAAAACATTTATTTATTCTACGCCCTATTCAAATACCTGATTAAATAAACAAATGCCACTATAAGTTTGGAAACCCCTATATTAGAATCTCAAAATTAACCCTTGACCACAGCCACCCAACATCCACCAGCTACGTGCACCCACCAGATCAGCTTGAGACTTGTGTGAAACACTGATGTGTGTACATGTGAGTAAGAACGAGGTGACAAAAAGAGTGAGAGTCCATGTTCACAAAGGAAATATTTGCATCTGATAAACACTGTGCAAAGATCGTTCCTGCTATTCTAGAAAATACTCGCCACACAAACTTCAACTACGAATAACATCTGCCCTTTACTGTTTGTCTCTTCTAGTCCACATACACACACGCATACACACACACACACACACACACACGCACAAACTAGGACAAAGATGGCATATTTTAGTGTCAAGACCTTCCAATCATTTGTCCCCATGTATACTCACACTGTCCCCCACAGATTCACACATGCACACATACTCAAACAATATTTAAGCTTTACATACGAGAGAAACCCAATCCATGTGTCAGTTTGGGGGTCGTAGTACGTCCCCTGTAGCATGCCTGCTAGTCCAGGGTCCGGCCACCAGGGGGAGTATTTCCTGTAATTAGTCACAGAGCCTCTCCGAGTTGCCAATGAGCTCCGCCTCCCTGTCCAAACCCCACCCATCCCCATGTTAGCAGCCCTCCACACCTGGCTGTTTCTTCGGTACCGACCATACAGACCATAGTGGGCGGGGCTGTGGTACACAGCATCAGCAGGAAGCAGGTGAGAGGAGTTCCGGCGAAGACAGCGCGGTGCACGGATGATTGGCCGGGGCTGAAGGCTGTCTACACCCACTAGACCTTGAGCTAACCAGGATGGGGAATCATCTACTTCTGCCTTTGGGTCAATCCCGAGTTTGTCAGGGTCTTCCCAACCGTCTTCGCTTTGTGAGTCATCTTCAGAGGAGGTGGACTGTCCACCCTCACTTCCATCATCTGTTTCCTTCTCTTCGCTCATTTGCACCACACTCGCCAACAACAATGATGGCCCTAACAGCTGAGCATGGATGCTGCGGTGTTTAGCTGCTCGGCGCCTACGGAGGGAAAAACTAGGGGTCAAGCAGGCTGTGGTTCCACTCGAGCGGCGGCGGGCAAAACGCCGGTCTCTGACTAGAGGGCCTCCACTCTGAACACCGGCTGCCTGCAGCACACCCTGCAGCTGAACGCTGGACCTGCGCCTTTGAGCCAGGCCAGCAGAGGGCAGTCCAGCGCTGGAGCGTCGCCGTGCTTTACTGGCTGGCACGGCTACACTGGAGCGCCGGCGCCCGCCCGGCTCCTGGACCTTTCGGCGGAAATGCCGGCGGAAAAACGTGTCCATGGTGTCTCCAAGAGGCAAGATGCTACACTTTACGAGTGGTTCCCCTCATAGAGGGCTCTGTGGATGCAAGAATGAATTTGTCAGCATGCACTATGCAGCACACACATACACATACACACACACACACACAAAAACGGTAATGTGCAATGGCACTCAAATGTAAAGCCTGATCGCTCCATTTTTTATGTCACTGAAAGTATGGGACCACATGGGATCCTAAACAGACCTCTATGGTCATGCATCATTCTGTTGTTGGTGACTCAAAAGACCTATTCTTACGATTGTGACTTTTAACACAGTAGAAACTTCATGTTAAGTTTTTAAAACACATGGGGGAAAAACATGGAAGAGTTAATTGTCTGTTCATGGATCATTTTTATTTTAAGCCTGCAAGGTGCACACACAGGGAGTACCTTGTAGAGAGAAGAGCAAAACAGTTGGAGCTTTAACACTTGAGTGTTTCAGATACATTATAACTGAGAGGGAGATTGAGGGTTAGAAATGAATGGGACAGTTTGTAATGATCAACATGGTGCCTGTTTACCGGGAAAGTTCCGGATTGCTTGGTAAAGCCACAAGTGGGAAATGTCCCCAAATATGTTGGATATATGTGAATGTATAGAGCCTAAGACTGAACATACAAGACTGAACCTACTTGTTTCTGTGCCTTACTTGAGCCAAAATAAATATCTATTATTTGTCATTATTAACAGTGCCTTCAGATATGTGTTTTTCAATAGACAGGAACTTGGTCTTGTGTGACTAGAAATAACTGGCTGCTGACTGGACAAACTTTCCTATGAAGACTTGCATGTCAGTTGGAGAATTCGAAATGCTGCTTGAACATCTGGTTGGACTGCAATCAGCAATCTGCAATCAGTCTTATTGGAGACTGAGCGATTTCTATTGCTTCAGGACAATGCACAATGTGTGATGTCTTTTTGTATGTTAAAATTGCGTGCAGTGCAAATAAGTCTTAAGTTGATTTTGTGAATGAAGAAATTAATAAAGTTTTAGCTTGCATGTAGCAATAAAACAATAAATGGGAAAAAATGTCTCAGCTTTGGAAAATGACAAAAAATTGGGTACTTTAAAAGAAATGCATTCACTCTCATTGATCTGTTATCCAGATGCTGAATGGTAATCTACAAAAAGATGACATGATCTCAGAGTTCTATAGGATCTTAGCTCAACCTAATGTGCTAGACATTTCTAATTTATTCAATTAATGGGGAAACCTGATCAAGATATTTTTAGCCCACAAGTGCTCGCACACACACACACATCCAAATGCAGTGCTGCTCTTTAATCCCACCATTATGTTGTCCCTGGGATGGAGTTACCTGTCGTCCAAAACTACAATGGAGAAACTCAACCCAAACTGCTAGTTATTTCTCTTTTAGTTTATCGGTGGAGAAACTTGATCAACATATCTTACGCCATCATCTAACTCCTTGAGCCTGAGTTTCCGAGAGTTTGACTGACAATAATCAGGTGAAATGTAACCTTGGTGCAGTGCTGAGCAAGACCGACACTCAACCCAAAGTCTCTGCAGGACCACAATGCAGATGTAATCCACCTGTCTGTGGCCAGGTAAGCTTACCTAAAGTGCAGCTGATCTCTGGCTGGGTTTGGCCAGGAAAGCTCTGCCTAGCACCAAAGCTCACGCTGCCTTCAGGCTATTAATAGCAGCAGTAGATCTCTAGGGGCAACAGCAGCAGCAGTGTGACAGCGTCACGTCAGGAACGGGGCATGCAGAGCATAGGCCCTGCTACAAAAGAATGGGCTGATTATTAGTCTCCAGCCAGCCTACTGTTGCAACAGCATCTCCAGTCTCAAAGTGTTCTCTCTATGCTAACAAACTTCAGAACATCTTATCTTTTGCCTGTAAACTGAACATTTTGGAGACACAAGGCATGATACAAATGCAGTAGGTGGTTCCTGATATGCAGTGAATATATACATATATCAAAAAAATTACTTAGCTAAGTTAATGTAAAAAACTACTTTATAACTATATATTTTGTATATTTTATAAAAGAATGTGTTCTTGTACTACTATTAAAAGTATTAAACTTTTGCAGTTTATTTGTGAATATATCTGTTGTTAAAAGGGCAAGACCGTACAACGTGCCATACAAGAAAGGTCAAAGATTGTAGAGTGTGCGCGTTTGTGTGTGTGGGGGTTGGGGAGTAAGCATGCAAGCGTGTAAGTGAGAAATAGGGGAAAGAAGTAATCTTTCATTTAGACCACTGTTTACCGCAACATCAATGATCAGACCTTTCAAAGCACTCGCTATTAAAAGGTCAATAAACCCACATACTCAAAAAAAAACTTGCACAGCCTCGAAATGATCAGATCATCATGTGGTTGCACATACTGAGGCATTCTCAGGGTAATCATCAGAGCTCAGCTTCAAGCGTATCCGCTGCATCTACAATGTTCCATACTTTAAAAAATCTCCCATTAATTAAATACCCATCAGGTAGCAAAAGAGATTATTAAACAGACCATAACACAAATACTAATCACAAGCTGTTAGAAGTGATTCATAGCACCATTATTATTTTCATTAGGCAGCTCAATTACAAGCTCAATTAAAACCTGAGGGCTTCTAAATCCTAACCAGTGCATTAAGTAAGGTGATATCATGCTGCCGCAGAACGTGCTATATTAAAGCAGTGCTACATAAGATTATTTTTTAACTAAAGGAAGCAGAAGCACTGAGTCAGGAGGAACAAGGACACAAAACAATATACTGCTGCTGCAAGTCACTCTGTAAAGCCTAAAATAATAGTTTAAAAGTTGTCGGGTCAGATTTTACATTAGTTTTCGGCCTTTGTCACACTCCTGTACATATTAACATCACAAGCTCATAAGTCAGCAGCAAGGACCGGCTCGATGTCTAGGTCTCAAAAAAAACTGATGAAGATTTAATGACAATAGCGGATAATTCACTTTTTTTTCACAACTTCAAAGTTCCGTTTCAGAATTTGATTGTCTTTTCTACTTTTCACAATCCACATAATCCTAATTTATTTTTCCTTGTCACCCATCTCAGATGTCCAGTTCCAGTGTTCTTGAGCACATTTTCTTTGTTTCTGGCTGTTTCATTTTCGCAGTAAGGGCTTGTTGACAGTTCCCCATCCTTTTATACTTAGAACGTATAGTGGTCTTCATAGTGGAAGAATGGATGGAAACATCCTTTTCATACTTTTTCAGTCCTGAGGCTTGACTTTCCTTAAAAAACAGTTTTAATTAGGAGTCCCATTTTCTTTATAATTTTGAATATACATTTTTTTAACAGTCCAAGTCACATATTTTCCTTTGATCTTTCCTTTTCTTATCTGATCATTTTTTTCTTCAGGAAAATTTCCTGAAAACAAAGAGGCTTAAAACAATAAAAGTTGAACTGTACTTTTAAATTAGCAGGTAAGTTTTAAGTTTGAGTGTTAATATGAACACATCTTGCTGGTTTTTGTCACTGTCAGACACACTCTGCTCTTTTCTCTATACAACAGCCCACAGCCGTTACGAGACAACACTCTACTTACACAAGTACACTGAAGATGTCACGCTTCTACAAAACACCCACACACATCTCTTGTAGTTAACATGAACATGTATACACGCACACACACACACGCTTCATACTTTATATTACATAAAAGCGGGCTAATGTGTAACCTTTTTTCTTTCTCTCGCTTTTCCACAATCTCTCTCCCTTCCTCTCTCACTCTTTCTTACACACACACACACACACTAGGAGTTTTTGATGTTCCTAATCAGACGTTGTATTGAGCTGATATTCAGACAGAAAACTCTAAAAGAGCAATTTTGCCTTGAGCGGCCCGTTAAGTCACTTCTTGCTTTTATTATTTTCTATGCACAATTAGCATCGGTTACAAGGTGGAGAGAATGGGAGTGGATAGTAAGTGAGGTGGGGAAAAACTGAGAGCAGTTCCTTAATAGATGTGTCTTTGTTTTAGTAATTTGAACACTTAAGCATGTATTGTGTAGAATTAAAAGGAGAAACGGATCATCATTAAACCTGCTGTCCTGAGCATTCAAATGTAGAATCGCATCCAGGATGTCTACACTGGAAACGTGAATCCGTGCATCAAGCGAAGCATAAGCTATGGATCTATAAGATAATAGTGCTATATGTCAAGTGCAAAATGTCTTATTTTTTTTAATTAAAGCCAAGCCACTTGATTTGCATATTTAACATAACAGGCGTACATTTGGCTAGATAATTCAGTATACCCTTAGCTGTATGTAATTATATTATCTTTTATTATAAAGATGGAGGGTCATATAGCTCCCTTAATTTCTTCAAGTGGTCCTGTTGTAAATGTGTCATTCCTTATGGCATGGTCAGTGCTGGGGGGGACAATAAGACAGTATGTCACAATCACTGAAATGAACTACAGCTTGATACACAGGATAAAATGGATATCATGTGTACTTCTAGGACACAAAACAACTGTCAAAAACAACCAAAATTAAGATATAAAACAAAAACTACCAAAATTAAGATATAAGGTTTGGTTCCAAAAGCAGTGCAATGCTAATTACTTTACATTAACTACAATACCTGCTTATAAAAAACATTCTAAATTCAAATTTTAATTAACCAAAAACGCCACACATGGACATTCACCACAGCTTGTCCTTAATAAAGTCAACATCCCTGCTGTAGCCTCACTCAAGACAGTGATAAAGTATGTGGGGTGAAAGTAACTATGTGTGTGTGTGTGTGTGTGTGTGTGTGTGTGCGCGTTGGAGCAAGGTTACTAAAATAAAGGGACCCTATATTTCATGTCCCAGTCATCTCCTGTCCCATCCAAACAAAGCAAAGAGGAGGGAAAGGGCAGCAAAAGAGAAGGGTAGAGGCAGAAAGAGTGAAAAAAAAACAACAAAAAAGAAACAAAAAGAAAAGGAAATAGAAACGCAGCAAAAAGGAATTAGGCACAAAGAAAAAAAGAAATAATGAAAGAGAAATTGAAATAATAATAATAACAAAGACAGGAAAGAAAGAATTGGAGGTAGGAAGTTAGCAAAGGAGAGAGAGAGTGAGTGAGCGAGGCAGATAGAAAGAAAAGGGGAGAAACAAAGGGAGACAGATGAAAATAGAGAGAGGGCAAAAGAAGAAAGAGTGGGAAGGAAAAGTAGGGGAGATCAGATCATAAGCTCAGCTCTGTGTTTTGGCTTCTCTTGCAAAGCCCATAACAGCCCCGACAAAGCGCTCCAGCACCAATACAGGATCAACTTACAAGAACATCCACAGAGAGAAATGAAAGCTTGAGTCATCTACACTCACACAGTCCTGCTGACGCTAACTGTAAAGTCTCAGGATGTAAACAACAAATCAGCCCAGAGTCTGTCAGTTTGCTCCTAATCTCTATTAATGCTGCTCAGGATATGTTTAATGTCGCCTTATGAAGCGTAAAGAGGGCTCACAGATGGCCCCGGCAGTGCTGTAACAGCAAGGAGTCTTGAGGGAGATCAAGAAATGTACAGCCACTCCCCAGAGAGAGCGACACGGACACACACACACATGCGTACACATGCACGCACGCACACACCAGTGCAAGTCTACTTTCCCATCCAGTGCATTCTGGGAAACAGGTCAGGGATCAGCAGAAGCAGAGAGAGTCAAAGTGAAATACAGAGAGAGAGAAACTGATACAAAGTAAAGGGTCTGGAACCTTCTGTTTATTTCTGTAACCTGACAGTTACTGAACTTGTATCAAAACAGTGGCTGAGCACTTGGTCGGAAATCATAGGCTGCTAAAAGAGGGGGTTTAAGAACAGCTCCATGTTCTTTGAGCTTTTCCATTAAGCTTTAAGGATCGGTGCATTACAAAAGCAGAGTGACATGAATACCTAATGGAGCAGTAATCACTGTTTCTAAAGTGAGTGAATCAGAAAAAGGTACAGAAAGCAGCTGGAAAAATGAGTCACTAAGCTAAATAGCATGAGCTGTATTTAAGCCACATACATTTGCACACACAGCAGGGCAAGCAAAATCAACGGCATTGGTCGAGCTACAGCAGTGTGGCTCAGGGTCTACTCTTAGACTGTAGAAAGTCTTTTTATTTCCATGCTATGCTTTGACTCAATTTGATAGACTGTAAATACCTGCTGCTTTGTAATACATTATGAACATACAGGTGACAAATTAAAGAAAAAACCTGAATAAATAAGTGGAGAAGTATCTGGACACGCTTTTAGACAGGTGTACTGCATGATACAATAAAGCAATTAACGTCCATCCCTGCTCTGTGGCATGTATACAATGGTAAACAGGCCAAGTTAAGCCTGTACTTGGGTGGAAAACGGAGAAACTTGGGGCCTACATGACTCAAGCAATAGTCAGATTTTTGCTTTGCAACCGGTCAATAAACTCTTAAAATAAGATGTGATGTAAAGATAACATAACTTCTAGAAGATCAGGGATATTTCATTCATTTCATTAACACATTTCAATTCATTGCATTCAATTAAAGGAAAGACATCAGAGCACAGTTAAAGTTAGTTTTGTACCAACTAGGGATTTTAGTTACTGATTAGCTACCTTGCTAGCTATCTTTACTTAGTCACACAAATGTCTACAGTTACACAAAATCAAGGTTAAAATCAAGAAGACAATCAAGGTTAAAATTTCTCTGGAGAATTTGTTTTTAAAACATGAGCAAAAAAACAATCCTCCTGTAAAAATGTGCTACAATTAGTGTTAGAATTAGTTACATAGCTAACAAAAAAACTCAGCAGGGCATACATGGTCATTAAACGGTACAACAAATTTAGAAACGATTCAATCACGTGATTCAAATCATTTGCAGGCACCCAACTAAACATCTACAGGAGATTTTGGACCAGCATGAGGGGCTATCTTGTGGTAGACTTGTGCTCCATCCCTCCGGTGCTGTTCTGGTGGCCCGTGATGATACCTTAATTTATGACATGTTTCCCTTTAAACCCCGTCTGTATCTGCATACATGCTATTGACTATCATGCAATAATATTTATATAAATTAAAATCATGATGATATACGTCGGACCATGGTGTATCAAATTTGGCGAGAGTGAGAATTCATATTTTGCTTCTGAAATGCAACAGTGACACATTTCAACACCTTAGAGTGAACCAAAAGCAGGAACTTGGCCTTCTTTTAGATTTTTCACAGCTCATGTTCTAAGCATATCACTGCCAGCCGATCCTGTCTGAATATATAATTTTAGAGAAATCAGGTAACATAATACCTACAGCAATAGCTTCTTGGTCGAGGTGCAGTTTTCAATTTATCAACCAAAATTATCAAAGCTGGCCTCGCGTACATTTCCTTGCACTACAAACAAAAAGAAAAACACTCACATAGGCGACAGTTATGATTTGCAATGAAATAAAGCACAAGCTTGTTGTTTTTGTTGCCTCTGAGAGGACATGTGATGCTAATTTGCATGGAGGGGAGGGCACACAGTGCAGTATTGTAGGCTTGAAGAGAAGAGTGAGTGTGTGTCTGCATACTGTGTGTGTGTGGGGATCATTATATGCGTGTGCACATATGCTGTGCTGATTAGAGGAACCTAAGCCAGAGTTAGATTTGCATGATGTTCTCAGAAAGAGAGTATGAGGAAATCCTACAGAAGCCTGTGACTTCACACTTAGCCTCATAGACTGGGTGTGTAACCTAACACCACTATCTGAATCTATATCTGTTTAGCACTCAAAATGTGTCTGCATTCGTGTTTGAATAGGAAGGGGGTGTGTCAACTGTGTTGACCTACTCACAAGACATATTCTGTACAGGCTATATGCCAAGCGGATCAGTAACAGCTGGAGATTTTAACAGAGAAATGTTACAATGCATACTGTGGTCAATAAATTGTATTATGCAGCTCCCTTTACCCGATTAAGCAGCTTAATAAATGATTAATAGTACACAACATTACAGGCTACACATTTACTACAGAGTTACCCTTGCCCTTTAGCTAAACAATCTTTGCAATGATTAATGTACAGAAACTAACTTTTGAGTGGTTTTATAGTGGTGAAGATAGGAAGCAGGGCTCATAATGTGTACATAATATAGATTTTTTTATTCATAATGCAAAACTAACTAGTGAACCTAAATGAGTTTGGGGACCATTTTGAATTACAAGCCTAGGTATGAGGTCCACTGCCGTGAATGGATTTTTAACATATTTTTCGGCCAAAACCTGTCAGTGCTACATCATTTTAAATGAGATGTGCTGCTGGTGACTATACATCAATCTATGCAACAGGTAGAGGACTTAGGACAGGTAAGGGTGCTTTGCTCTTCTAACAAGCTAAACAATTGTATTGATGCCATTATTGTTCAAACAAAATGCTCTGATAAATTGTTTTTTTTTTACTTCAGGTGGCCAAGACGACTTCTCAGAACTCTATATAAGAAAAAAAAACAGTACTTATTTAATACACTTAAAGGTAATATATACACAAAATAGTTTCAGTAACACGCTGCTGTTGGAACTAGACTAGTTTTTTTTACAAATTTGAAAGCAGGTATTTCATGCACATTTCATGATGAATAAAACAATATATAAACAGTTTAATTACAGTAATTCTGTAATTTATGTCATATTGTTATGTATTTGTAAATTTAAATCACAGTGATGGTGATCAAACTGCTATATTGTATATTTGCATTTTGTATGTGAAAGTGTGTTAAGCCTCAAGCTAACAATGTGAGCAGACATCAGAAAATCCTCTGACAGGGCCTAAACGTGCCAGTGTCCGACCACATTGCTGCTGCTAACCAGATATCAATTCGGTGGTGAACCTTTTTTTTTTAACCTGTACCAATCAGTAATGACATGGTACTGTGTGTGTGCGTGCAAGTGTGCGTGTCCGGCACGGAAGAGTTGCTGAAGATTTTGCATTAGCTGGTCACTGCTAGGCTCCGAGCGCAGCCACTCAAAAAGTGGGGCTCAGCCAAGAACTATGGTCAGAAGCTAGACCAATGAACTGTGGATTAACAGCTACAGCTGACTACAAATCACAGCTTGTTTCGCTGCCAAATAATCCAAAACATTTCAAGCACCAGACAAAAATACTGGATAAAAAAACAAAACACCTCATTTAAGATTCTGCTGGCCGGGCGTTTGTCAGTTGCCTTATTATGATCATTGCTGAGCCAAGGAATTCAGAATTTTTGTTCACATTTTTCACAAGACACAAACTATTTTGGAATTTAGGGGCAAATTTCAGATTTCCCCAAGAGGCTGAATGTGTGTGGGAGACTTATGATAAGTAGACAACTGTTTGTGCGGGAGCCACAAAAAGAGACAAGCAGCCACATAATATGGCATCTATACTTTAAAAAACGCTGGGTTTCTTAAATGACCCAGCTTAAACAACGTTAATGAAATTCTTTTCACATGCATGTTTTTTTTGTGCTTGTATGTAACCTCACATCACATCTACTAAATCACTAGATTAGTTCTTTTTGTTAGTTCACTGTTATCATCACATTTTAATGTCCTAGACAGTAAAAAGTTACCCTTTTTTTTAAATCTACCATTTAACTGAGGTAAAGCTAATGGTAAAAGCGATAGCTCACCTATAAAACATTAGCATGTGACACTTCTTATTTAAAATAAAGATGAATAAAACTGAAAATATGAATTATTATATGCCTATTTTTCACATACTAAACATTCCAAATTGCCAGTGTCAGAGTGCTACAGGCACTGGTGCAGGAGTTTCAAACAGGGCTTCTACACAACCGATGCACTGCAAAGGTGAGCATTTTTTTTTCTAACAATCTGAACTTAACTCAAAGTCCTTTTTAATTAACTGATGAGTTGAAGCAGGTGCCTTAAATAACTAAACTGTGCAGAGCTGTGGCTCAGAAGTTGCCAGCATTAAAGTCTATGCTTTGTAAACATTGGTCATTCATACACAAATTCTAAGAACAAGTCTCAAAACAATATGAAAGAAAATAATACTTTACGAAAAAAAAAGACCCTAGGTTTCTGGAGATTTTATTATTTTGTGAAACAGGAAGTATGTAGGTCAATGAATTGTTTGTTTGTTTGTTTATTTATTGATTTTTACAAATTAACTGCCCTAACATCACCTCACACATACAGGACACAGCGATATGGGTGTAAGTTATTTTAAACAGTGTTGTTTTATTTAAAAGGTTGACATTGCAAATTGGGTTTAAAATTTTTAAGTTATAAAATTATTTAAGGTCTTAAAAGGATGAAGATGCCTACATAGACTGTTCTTCAAATGGTCAGGACCCCCACAGGTCAAGTATAATTTAGGGGTGTGGATTCTCAGCACTGCAATGACACTGACATGGTGGTGGTGCTGTGTTAGTGTGGATTTGGTATGAGTAGACAAGACACAGCAGTGCTGCTGGAGTTTTTCATCACTTCTGTGATAGAGTGAGAATAGTCCACCAACCAAAATGAAACAATCAAAACAGGATGACCAACACAAGATATGCAACAGATGAGCTACTTTATGTACACCTACAAGACGCTTTAACAAGGTAAAAGCGTCTAATAAAGGTGACATTGAAGGGAACACCATGTTTAAAAAAAAAGTGCTTCAGTAGCTGCTGCTTTGCTGCTGTAGCCGATCCACTCGTACCGGTGCAACACACATTAACACGCCACCAAGCCATCAGTGTCACTGCAGTGCTGAAAATAATCCAACACCAAAATAATACCTGGTCTGTGGTAGGCACTTGATGGAGCAGTTGACATCTGTTTCAAGGTATACTTTGTATTAGATATCCCAACAGTGTGCTATAGTTTGGGACATAAGACTCTCATGGGAGTTATTTTTGCCATTGAACAGTGATGCCGAGCCAGGACAAGCTTCCAAAATACGAAGTTAGAAGACACCCACTCAGAAGGATATCAGGAAGTATTATTTATATGATTCAATAATGTTATATGTTTTTTTTATATATATGCAGTATTTTGCATGCTACGTTTTATTTCTTATGAATATGTGATTTGCAGTTTTACTTAGTTCAGATTCATAACCTAGAATGCAAGTTAAAAGTACTAAAACAGGGTCAAAATAATAAAAATAACAACAACAATAATAATAATAATAATAATAATAATAATAATAATAATAATAATAATAATCCAATGTTTACCCATTGCTGGGTTGTAAAAAAGCTTTTTTAGTAGTTTTCTATCGGGTACACAGTCTAAAAACAGACAGTTATATTACACCAACATCTTACATTCAATGACAGTCTGACTGCAGACAGACATGCTACAGCCAATAATACCCTCAGACTAAACTCATACACAAACATACCCACCTACTTACTAAATATAGATGGTGCTAAACATAAGCATAGTGCAGTTTTATTTACTGTCATCAAGCTGCATCTGGCAAAACCAATTTAATTCAAAAACACAAGTTTGCATATGGTGCTATATAAGTAATGTTAGGCAGTTAACACACAGTCTTTCATTTAATGACGTTTATTGAACATTAGCACTTGCGCTGGTCACTTAACTAGAAAAATAAGTTTTTTTTCTGAGAAGTATAAGTGAACCCTTTGCAATTACATGTTAAGATAATGTGATCTACATATCACACTATATGTTATATATATAGTTCACAAGACTGGCTACTGTACACTCATTTACTCCGCTGAAGCTTGTCCTACACTTGCAGACCCACCTACTGCAAATAAACTAAACTGAATATTCTTTTAGGCTGCAAATTGCTTCAAACACCAGCTGATATTTAGTTTGCTGTGTATTTTATGCATCGCTGTGAGAGAAAAGGGTGTGTGAGGGGTTCAAAATTCGCTATCAGTTTGCTGGGAAAGCTCAGTTTTGCTTTCTAAAGTTAGCTTCTTATTCGAATTGTCCGTTCCACCTTAAATGGTGCAGAAGTTACATTCTGGCGCCTGTAACTGCTGCATCATTTAGGGGGGAACGGTGGAATTTACATAAGAAGCTAACTTTAGCCACGTCTTTCTTCAGGTTTACACTCAGTAACGGCTCCCTTGGCTAATTCGGTTTACAGTAGACTTTGGACACGGTGTATGGTTTTCTCTGGCCGTCTATTCTGTTCGTCTCTCATTATTTTCTTTGCCTTTCTCTATTTTGCAATCCGCTCCACCAAATCACGTCTTCTTCGTGTCATCTGGCAACACCGCAAGCGTGCGCTGTGCAACAGTAAAAGTCATCTGCGCGAAACAATGTGCTGTATATGGTTGTATGGATTAAATGAATTTGTATCGATGATTTTTTGTAACCGAGTTACTCGAGGAATCATTTCAGCCCTAGTTATCCAAGTCACTAACTAAACTAATTACACACAAACAGCTGTACTTTGTCTTTTACTGAGCCCATTGCATAATTTATTCAGTGCAGAACTCTACATAATTCCACTTTTTCTATAGCTTTCTATAACTATAGCTGAATGGATGTCAGTCATTATGTTATGTCATTAGTTAGTGTTATTCATTTATTTGTACCTCACTTGTATTTAACAGTTGCATTTGTATTTTCTCCTGTGCTTTCTTAAATAGTTTTTTGATTGTACTTGTACATTGTAGCCTTCCAAATTGTTTGTTGGTGAATTCAGTCCTTTCAAACTTGTTTGGAGTGCTAGAAAAACTAAATATTTTCATTGTTAAATATGTCATGTATTCTGGAAATGTCAAGTGAAGTTATATTTATCATAACTTACAGGACTGTTCCTGCTGCTACTCAGACTATGCAGTAAGCAGAAAACTGATCCTTGCGCAGTGCTCCTGTTTCAATGCTTTCAGATTATTTCTATGAAAACAGAACTAGATCTTTGATCTGAAAGTCCAAAGTCTTATCACAAGCACTTCAGTTCTGATTTCTACTGCACTCCCTGCATCTTTTTAATAAATGGTCACCTATCCATAATAGTAATATGTAAATTTAATTAGGAAAAAAACTGGAATGGCTCAGGAATGGTTTCCTGGTTGCTTGTTCTAACAAGTTAAAGCTTCCAGTAGGAGCACTAGCTGCTGCTCTTTGTTCCAACACATCCAAACTCAGAATCCTGGGATCTGCTCACCACCACACCCAGAATTCCAGCGCAAAGCAAGCGTTCAGGCTGGTTGTTTTTCAAATCACGTTTTAGCGCTTGACTATGTTTAGTTAACTAGCGATGGAGCAATGTTTCTGCAGAGTCTTTAATTACAGTGGTATATCTGAGTACTCTTGTACTCAATTACAAGTTACATAATCTACTTGAAAGTACGTAACATACATATCTATATATATATATATATACACACACATATCTATATATATATATATATATATATATATATATATATATATACACACACAGACACACATACACACATATATATATATATATAAAACATATATATGCATAACATATGGCTAATTTCTCAGACACTAAAGCTGTGCTGTAGAGTGAGGGTGAATGTCAACCGTTTGAAATGTTAGGATAAACTTCTGCCGTTGCCTTGATGGCAGCTGGTTAACCTCTGAGATTATCTAAGCGTGCCCAAAAGCAGAAACAAAGCCATCATGGACTACACTCAAGTGTGGGACATGGCAGCCAGAACGAAGTAATAATTTGCCAGCGCCAAAACAAGCTAACAAACAAGACGAGAAACATACAGAGAGAGAGAGAGAGAGAGAGAGATTGAGAGATATAACAGAGATACAGAGATAGAGAGAAAGAGAGCAGAGACAGCAAGATGGAGAGAGAGAGAGAGAGAGAGAGAGAGAGAGAGAGAGAGAGAGAGTGTTTAATGGAGATCGCAGATGGCAGATAAACTGTAATAAAAACATCCCCCCCTTGACTGATTCAAGACTCGATTTGTTCTCGCACCTCACTGCCTTTGGCCTTAGACTTTGACTTGGATTTGCACACCAGAGACTCTACATTTGACTTGACTCGCACTTCAGAGACAGGAGTTGACCAATGATAGCCTTAAAAACATTTTTTTTTTAAGTGATTTCACTGCAGCGGACAAATTTGCAACGTCCGAATGAAGCCATTCGAGTCTTGCATTGCAGCGTGCTGCTGTCATCTCGATCGTTTAGTGTAAGGTGGTCAGGATAGCTGTCTTAACTGTCGTTTTCTTGTGAAGCATAGTCATCTTTTTTTTTCTGCTTCTGCTTGCTTTCAGAAACAAAAATCTAATCCTTCTTGATTCACCATTCTGCCAGATTTTTTCCCAGCATAATTACAACAACTGAAACACTGCTGTGCCCTTCTCATACTGTACCATTCAGTTCTCCTGCAGGCCTTAATGGTTTCTGCTGATAACTAGGCGGCTTGTGGAGAACCTCTTTTCTAGTGGTAAATAAGAAAAAAGTGTGATGCTCCTCAGTCTTTGAAATCTATAAGGATTTGGAAAGTCGTTAAGTGTAAGCTTAGCTTTAATGTGCAAACTTCTATCAGTGACCTCAGTCAGTCTGTGTGCGTGTGTATCATAGTGTGTGCATTACACAGCGGTCCCTAGTGGACTGTTCCCTAAGTCCTTGGGCAAGTTGAAGTGATGGACATGTCCACATGCACAAATACACACAAGGCATCTACAGCGATCCTGTGTCATCATCTACATTCACATACACTACTAGCATTACAGTACACCAGCACAACACAGTGTTCCCCAGCATCTTGTACTGAATGTGTGTGTGTGTGTGTGTGTGTGTGTGTGTAAGTATGTATGTGTGTTTGTTTGATGAAGACAAGTGGCACCAAGTTGGGCCCACACTGTGATTCTCCACACATCTCTGTGCTGAAGTGTGAAGGGCAGCATGTGTGTGTTTGCATATGTGCAGCAGTTGAAACAATCTGTTAACTTGAAGCCGCGTTAGTCAGACAGACCGGGACAAGGATAGAGGAGGAGGTGGGGAGAGAGCAAAAGACTAACTATGAACAGTAAATATAAATGTAAATAATTTCCCAGCAGTCTCTAAAAAATATTCTTTACACATATGCACTGTAAAACAGACTTTACAAAACGCAAGAATTAAATGAAGAGATAAAATATGAGAATATTAAAGGAGAAATTCTGCAAGGTTAAATGGTTAACATGTCTGCAAAGTCATTCAGAGGTTTAATGTGAAATACTTTGTTCTAGAGACACTTGCAGAGTCAGAACTGTTCACATTGGAGATGATGGGAAGCAGAAGTCTTCAGTGTTTAAAGCCTCTAAAAGCTTCTTCATGTGAAATGGTTATGAATACATCGCCTGACGTTTGCAACATTGTTTGCGGTAGTTTGGTGACAAAATTGGGCCTAAACTGTATTTTAATCAAGAGGGATGTTTTTTGGGTACTATCACCACCACTGTAAAGAAATCAGTGGCTGTATATTTCATATAACAATCTGAATTAACTCTTAACAACTGAATTATTCAGAAATTCCACTTTAATAATAATTTAAAAAATAATAATTAAGAATGCATCATACAAGCTTTTGTATTTGATTACCTTAGTACATTAACGAAGCTGTTCTTCACAGAGCTGGGGTGATTATTTAAATTGGACAAACTTGATAAAGTTGACAGTAGCTGACAGTGTGTATGATGATATTATTTTTTCAAATTCCACTACTGCTCTCTCCTACAGTAACATACAGAGCCGATTTTACATTTTACAAGCCTGATTAAAAACCTCTGTCATATTGTTGCTTCAATTGTTTATTTAATATATTTTGTTGAAAAAGTATGTTTTTTATCAGGCAGCTTTTTTTTAATTTGTGATTACTCAGTTTTCAGCACTTATTTTTCAACACTGAGCATCTCCTCTGTAAAGATTAAGAGTAGCAGAACAAACAGAGAGAAAGCGCAGTCATTCGTTTCTGTCAGTGTAAATATTTACATGAGAGCGATTTCACAGCTGCTAGATATTAAATAAGCTTGATACTTCAGCTCCACCATTCCAGCTCAATATATACACACATACACACAGATGGCAAGATATAAGAACATATACTGAAGAAAAGCCAACGTCAACTTTGAATGGTTTCCAAACCTTATATCAACTTGGGAGTTAAGAAAACACAACGTGCACTTCATTCCCTAACCCAACAAATATTTTGACTTAACTAGACCAGACCTCAACCTTGACCTCAATTAATCTATACATGCTAGGGATGTTTCAAGATTAACTTCTAAAAATTCAAACAGCCATGAGAGTTAAAAATAAAAAACAAATAGTACATTTTATACACAAATAATATGTCTTGCTTTAACATTGTAGATTCTTATATTAAAGAACATTGGGACGTCTAAAGTCTATTCTCCACCACAGCGAAGGGGCATTGGTCAGAGTTTCTTGTCTGTTTAGTCCAAAAAAGCAAACACAGAAAGACTAGTACAGGTGGCTAAGGGCTACCACATAATGGACACAGAAGACAGCAAAAACCCTAATAAACAGGAAGTTAACGGTATTTCCACACTACATTTACATAAATGTAATGGAATAAAACTTTTAATAAACCTAACAGTTGTGGTGACCAACTCCCTATTTGCAGGTTGAAAGGTATGCGTGAAATTCAATGTGACTAGGCCAGGTGTGACTAGCTTAGCTGAGGTGTAAACAGACCACTGTCCAGTTACAAACAACAGGAAGGGAAATAGCTAAAAGAGTCATAATCAAAGAATAATAAAAAAGTGGAAATATGTCTACTCACCCATTACAATTAGAGAGTTTAAGAAGGTATTAAAAAATAAACATAAAAATCATTAAAATCAGACTGTCAATCAATATTACATTATTTTTCAGAAACAACACAACAAAAGTCAAAGTACTCAAAGTACTGATGTTCGGCAGAGCCTGACTTCTTGTTTCCTTTAAAACAACCTCGTTTTAGAATTGAATTTAATCCTGAAGAACCAAATCTTGTCCTATTTGCAATTATTTTCCTGCCGTTTATTCAGTTTCACTCTAAAATGTCATGTTATGGAACAAAAAGTCACTCTGACTTTTGTGTCATATCCTAGACACAGATAAAGACTTTAGCTCGACTCTACTATGGACGTTCCTGGTCAGGGTTCAGGTATTACAGTAATACTAGGATGCCGAATGGAGTCACTGTTTCTGGTGGAGTCTGGTTGACATGTTCGGTGTGTTGAAGCCTTGTAGCTTTCTGAGATTATTTGACCAGAACTGAATGAAAAGCCCACCTCTGAGTACAGTTCCATACAAACACAGAGAAAAGCGCAGTGTATTGCATCTTCATCACACAGCTACACAATAATATGATGTTAAACAGAGAGAACATTCTTTCCCCTGTTGTTGCCTAGTCGGAACAGCTCTGACTGAATTGCTTAATGTTCACACTATGGTTTATAAGAATTTCACTATGTGTCTGTAACTATAGGCAGCAACTATAGGCAACCAAAATGCAAGTAGGATAACACGCAAAAAATACTTCAGCCAGTGGGCAACTGCTCAAGTACCTGTCAAGTGTCTAGCATTGTAATTGTGTAAGGTTTGGAATGCTTTCACTAAGTACACAGAAAAGCAATAAAATTGACATCCATCATATGATACAGAAGCAGCAGAGAGTGGCTGAAAAAGGCTAAATTATTCCTTTAAATTTGTCATAGAATGTAGAACTTTATGGCACAGTTGAATAAGAAGAGCTTGGTACATAAAACTGACATACTGTGAACCTCAAACGCTAGCAAGCTCTATCCAAATAACTAGCATAGCTAACTAAACAGCTTGTTTACACCAGAGTGGATACAAGAAGCCTTATATAGGTTAATTTTATTCTCCTGTCTATGGCTGGTTTTGACATGTTGTTCAGTATGAGCCATCTCAGCGCCTTTCTGTAAACCAGCAAATCAGAACAGAGCTCGTCAAAATGTTTATGAGCCCACTGTTAAAGGAAAACTGCTTGTTTCATTCCAGGGCCAAATAAAAGAGTGTAAATAAGAGCGTAAACAACCAAAGTCACACAGCTTCTATTTAGACATTGGACAACAATTTTAAAAAAATGCTAAATTGATGCACTCTGTGGCCTGTTTAACAAAGTACACTACGTGTACAATGTAAGACAGAAAGCTATCAGAAGAGGTTTAAAGCAGCACTGACAGTACTTAAAGTGTAGTGTATGTAACAAAACAGAAGCAGCCAAGTTCACAGTGACGCCGTGATTTTGGAATATATGTTGGTTAACACCTGGCATGCTTTCCTTTCCTTTCCTGTAGTTCATTACAAATCTTTCCACTGCTCTTACAAGAGTGTACTATGCAGAGATGTGTGTGTGTGTGTAGTCTTCCAACATGGTGGTTTAATCATTAGCCTTTCTCAACACTTGTCCTTTTTCAGAGAGACTGAGTGAGCAACAGAAAGACATGTGTATGTGTGTCTATTCATGCAATAATATAATGCTGTATTATTGTTGGGTGATAGTGCTGGATAGGGCACAGAACACAACACACACACACACACACACACACACACACACACACACAGAAAGAGAGAGAGAGTCAGACAGAGAGAGAGAGAGAGAGAACGACAGATACAGAGAGAATGAAAAAGAATGAGAGAGGAACATAGAAAGAAAGGATGAGACAGAGAGAAGAAAAAGAAAAACAAAGAAAGAAAATAAGATACAAACAGAGATGGCTGAAAGAGAGAGAGAAAAAGTTAAACAGAACGACAGTTAAAAGCAAAGAAAGAGACAATTCTATGTACATACATGGAGCTGTAATTCAGATTAAATTACTTTTAACACTTACAAACATACAGTACACACAAAGAGAGAGAGAGAGAGAGAGACAGAGAGAGAGAGAGAGAAATGTACAAAGTCATAACAACTCCACTCTCTAACACTCATCAGTTTAAATGCACACAGCACCCAAACAGCTATCACTTCCACTGAACTATAAACAGCTAAGGTTAAGCAACAAACGCTATTAACAGCAAAAAGATGCTGAACTGAACTGAATCCCCCTCCACACTAAGATATACAAGCAGTCAGAAGCACATGGTAACTCCTGTGAGCAAAAGGTCAATTCATGACGACTAAACCCATCACAACACTTACACAGCTCAGCCTACCACAGCGCAGATCACAACACAACCAACACAACATTGTTCTCAGATTAAAGATGCAGCACTGCACATAATAACCTTCTTGCACACACACACAACATCACACACAATCACATCAGAGCTCGTAACAGAGAGCACAAGAGCTCCAGTCAAATACAACCTGATTGCCGTAGGAGACAGATCATCGAAAAAGGTTCTTCTCTTGTATCCCCAAATACAGAGAGGGAAATGGACTGAGAAAGAGAGAGAGTGAGGGAAAGAGAGAGAGAGAGAAAAGCGAGTCAGACAGGAGTGACAGAGAGCAGGCAGCCTGCACACACAGAGACTTGTAGGAGTGGGAGTGTCCGAGGGAGGGTAAGAGAGCGTGCATGCATGAGAGACAGAGACAGAAGGAGAGGGAGAGGGAGAGGGAGAGAGAGAGAGAGAGAGAGAGGGACAGAGAGAGAGTTCAGTAATGAGAAATATAAGGAAGTTTCTAATGTTTTTAATAGAACACAGACAAACATCAGCAAATTACTACTGCTTTGTTTAGTGAATAGTGTCTACACTGTCCAGGGCTGCGTCCACAAATGCAAGTTCATTTGAAATGGACTGATGCACAGTGAAGACATGTATTGTGGTGTGACGAGTCAACCTTTCAAATTATTTCTAGAAATAATGGACGTCATGTTCTCTAGGCTAAAGAAAAAATAGCCATAGATTGTTACCAGTGTAAAGTCTGTCTTGATATGGGAACGGGGTTAGAGGGTAACCTGCACATTTGTGAAAGCTGAACACTTTATGGAGCAACAAATGCTGCCATTTAGCAACTGTTCAGCCTTTTGTCTGCCAATGTTTGATATTTACATATTTTTACTTTTTTTTATTTTAATATTTCCATTCTTAATATTAAGCACATTTTCATGACTTTGGCAACAGTTAATCACAATTCATCCCAATAAAGCTACTTAAAATTGTAAAACAAGAGAGAGAGAGAGAGAGAGAGAGAGAGAGAGAGAGAGAGAGAAAGAGAAAGAGACAAACAAAAAAAGAGAGAAAGAGAGAGCGAGAAAGAGAGAGAAGGAGAGAGAGCGAGAAAGAGAGGGAGGAGAGAGAAAGAGAGCGCGAGAAAGAGAGATGGAGAGAGAGAGAAAGCGAGACTACTGTAGATGCACTTTTTCAGTGACACAAATGTGACAAATCCTAACGCACACAGAAACAAAACACATTACTGTTTTGTAGCATGGTGGAGAAAACAGAATGAAGATCTCTGTTCTCTGATACAGACAGTGCATCGCTCTGCTCGGACCAACTCTCATTCACATACACGACCGAGCCCAGAGCAAGGTTACCCGCCCCCCCACTCTCTCTTTCTCTCTCTCTCTCTCTCTCTCTCTCACAAACACCCAGCTCTCCTAACTTCACTTGAGGAGGACATCAACCTCAAACTGCCTCTAGCCATCATCCATGAGTGTGTGTTGGTGTCTGGGTGTGTTTGAGATGTCTTTTTTTGTGAGGCAGTCGAACTGTCTTATTAGTGGAACTCTTAGAGTGAGAACACTGCCAGAGCAGTTAAATCTGGACACAGACACGCAAGTGGAACATGGAAGCAACCTGCACTTCTGCACTTCTGCTTTCTGTTGGAAAAATACCTTTTAAAGACAAATACGGAAAATGCGTGGTCAAAGTTGTAGGACTGACATGGTTTGTTAAGGCATGTACATTATGACTAATTTGACATTCAAGTTTCTGTTAATGAACAGATATTCAGCTAACTGCTAGTACAGAAATAGAAGGTAAATGAAAAAGGTGAGCTAGAAAAAACAGGAGCTAGAAGCCTAAAATTAGAGTTACTGTTAAACAACAAAGGGCAAGAGAACTATAGGTTACCAGCTGTACACAAATAAGTAATTGAATACAAAAAAAAAAGTTTTTACGTTGAGTCTAAAGGCTTAACCCCTTCCCCCAGGCAAGTGGAAGTGCTGGTAAAGCCAGCAGGAACCACACAGATAGCAAAAATAATACAAAAGGTAATAAACAATAAACCCAGTGTGCTGCAGTTTTACCTTCAGCTCCACACATGATGCAGATTCAACTAACAACTCCAAGCATGAAACTAACATCCAGAGCTCCATTTCAGTGTAAATAAAATCCACAGCTCCAACTCTCACTGGCAGATGCTGATAACGTTACTGTTGCTTTTTTGTTGTGTTTGACGGCACATGTTTCTGAAGTTGTGAGGAAATATATACACAAAGCAACAGGTATTCCATTTTATTCAGTTACTTGTTCACGTTCTCGACTATAGCGGATCATTGTTCATTGATTGATTCCTTACATGTTATGATCACATTAAAGCAGTGTTTGTCATTGTGTAATGCAGCAGCTGTTACTAGTTGAGACACGGCTTATGGTGTAACCAATTAAGACTAAAACGACAGTCTACTAACTACTAACTACTTATGAAGACCTTACGTATTTGCTTAAGTACAAACACTTGTAAGCTCGTGCAAGCCTAACCAGACATGACGACTTAGTGGATTTTTCCTCCTCTACCTCAGCCTTTTCAGTCATTATCACAGTTCCCGGATGGCAATCTCATGTTTTGTTGCAAGACAGTGTAAAATACTTAAAGAAATACACATATCAGCAAATTTGTGAATAGTTACTGAATTAGTGAAATAGAATTTCACTGAATTGTTGATCCGTAAAATTTCTCCCTGGCTTCCCATATCGCAGAATGAGTACCCAAATAGTGATTTCATTACTTAAAGCTAAAGTACAGGGTTTCGGGTATTTGGAGACCTCCCTGGTGGAAATATGTGTTTGCACACAACCTGTGGAAGAACAATTTGGAACATCACAAACAAAGTATTCTAATGACTGCAAGCATTAAAAAAGTATTGAAAGACTCTTTAGTCAAAACTTGGTAAAGACGTGCTTTTGATGACAGAATGTATTTGCTTGTCAAACTTAAAGTCAGAATTAAAAATCACACCAAGGTCCTTGACCTGGGGTTTCACATATTATGACAATAACCTAAGGTCAGATTTGCTTTCATTTACCTGGAGATAGTTATTGGTCATCCAGAGTTTAACATTACCCAAACATTCATTTAGACGTTTATGTAAGCACTCAGTCAGTAGGCCTCAGTGGGATATAAAAGTTGCGAAGCAGTGAGACAGGATATTGTATTTCCTAATAACGCTACCTAAAAGCAACATATATAATGAGAAGAGAAGAGTACCAGCTCTAATATTGACCCTTGAGGTATCACATACCTAATGGTAGTAACAGGAGACATTTTCCAACATTAACCGCAAAAGTCCTATGACAAAACTAGGACTTAAACCAGTTTAGAAGTCTCCACCAAGACTTACCATGTGTTTAACGCACAGTGTCAACAGAACACAGCAGGTTATTTGTAACCTTTGCCGAAAGCTGACTAGGTACTACGGTGAGGTTTAAAACCAGACAGAAATTTTTCAAAGCATAATTTTTTCAGTCAGGTGAGATCATAATTGAGAAAGAAACACTTCTGCAAAATTGAGAAAGAAACAATTCTTTCCAGCACTTTAGACAAAAGGGTAGGTCAGTGATAGGTTTGTAATTAAAAATCAAGTTAGCATTGAGATGCTTTTTAATACTTTTTAAGAGGCTGCACCACAGCATGTTTAAAACACCAGAAAGAGAGTCTGACGTTAGAGAACTATTTATTATTGACCGCAAACAAGGACCAGTTGTGTAAAATGTCTTCAGAAGACCTGGAGGGATGGCATCACAGGGAGAGGCTGCGGGCTTTATGCAAACTAAAAGCTCTTTAAAAAAATGACAAGGGAACAAGGCTCAACCTGACTAAAACATTCAGACAGGGGTTACAGTAACTAAAACATTCAGACAGGAGCTACAGTAACTAAAACATTCAGACAGGAGTTACAGTAACTAAAACATTCAGACAGGGGTTACAGTAACTACAACATTCAGACAGGAGTTACAGTAACTAAAACATTCAGACAGGGGTTACAGTAACTACAACATTCAGACAGGGGTTACAGTAACTAAAACATTCAGACAGGGGTTACAGTAACCAAAACATTCAGACAGGAGTTACAGTAACTAAAACATTCAGACAGGGGTTACAGTAACTACAACATTCAGACAGGAGTTACAGTAACTAAAACATTCAGACAGGGGTTACAGTAACTACAACATTCAGACAGGGGTTACAGTAACTAAAACATTCAGACAGGGGTTACAGTAACCAAAACATTCAGACAGGAGTTACAGTAACTAAAACATTCAGACAGGGGTTACAGTAACTAAAACATTCAGACAGGAGTTACAGTAACTAAAACATTCAGACAGGGGTTACAGTAACTACAACATTCAGACAGGAGTTACAGTAACTAAAACATTCAGACAGGGGTTACAGTAACTACAACATTCAGACAGGAGTTACAGTAACTAAAACATTCAGACAGGGGTTATAGTAACTACAACATTCAGACAGGAGTTACAGTAACTAAAACATTCAGACAGGAGTTACAGTAACTACAACATTCAGACAGGAGTTACAGTAACTAAAACATTCAGACAGAGGTTACAGTAACTACAACATTCAGACAGGGGTTACAGTAACTACAACATTCAGACAGGAGTTACAGTAACTACAACATTCAGACAGGGGTTACAGTAACTACAACATTCAGACAGGAGTTACAGTAACTACAACATTCAGACAGGAGTTACAGTAACTACAACATTTAGACAGGGGTTACAGTAACTACAACATTCAGACAGGAGTTACAGTAACTACAACATTCAGACAGGGGTTACAGTAACTACAACATTCATACAGGAGTTACAGTAACAAACATTCAGACAGGGGTTACAGTAACTACAACATTCAGACAGGGGTTGCAGTAACTAAAACATTCAGACAGGAGTTACAGTAACTACAACATTTAGACAGGGGTTACAGTAACTAAAACATTCAGACAGGAGTTACAGTAACTAAAACATTCAGACAGGGGTTACAGTAACTACAACATTCAGACAGGGGTTACAGTAACTAAAACATTCAGACAGGAGTTACAGTAACTAAAACATTGAGACAGGAGTTACAGTAACTACAATATTCAGACAGGAGTTACAGTAACTACAACATTTAGACAGGGGTTACAGTAACTAAAACATTGAGACAGGAGTTACAGTAACTACAATATTCAGACAGGAGTTACAGTAACTACAACATTTAGACAGGGGTTACAGTAACTAAAACATTCAGACATGAGTTACAGTAACTACAACATTCAGACAACATTCAGACAACTACAACATTCAGACAGGAGTTACAGTAACTACAACATTCAGACAGGAGTTACAGTAACAAACATTCAGACAACATTCAGACAACTACAACATTCAGACAGGAGTTACAGTAACTACAACATTCAGACAGGGGTTACAGTAACTACAACATTCAGACAGGGGTTACAGTAACTACAACATTCAGACAGGAGTTACAGTAACTACAACATTCAGACAACATTCAGACAACTACAACATTCAGACAGGGGTTACAGTAACTAAAACATTCAGACAGGGGTTACAGTAACCAAAACATTCAGACAGGAGTTACAGTAACTAAAACATTCAGACAGGGGTTACAGTAACTAAAACATTCAGACAGGAGTTACAGTAACTAAAACATTCAGACAGGGGTTACAGTAACTACAACATTCAGACAGGAGTTACAGTAACTAAAACATTCAGACAGGAGTTACAGTAACTAAAACATTCAGACAGGGGTTACAGTAACTACAACATTCAGACAGGAGTTACAGTAACTAAAACATTCAGACAGGGGTTATAGTAACTACAACATTCAGACAGGAGTTACAGTAACTAAAACATTCAGACAGGAGTTACAGTAACTACAACATTCAGACAGGAGTTACAGTAACTAAAACATTCAGACAGAGGTTACAGTAACTACAACATTCAGACAGGGGTTACAGTAACTACAACATTCAGACAGGAGTTACAGTAACTACAACATTCAGACAGGGGTTACAGTAACTACAACATTCAGACAGGAGTTACAGTAACTACAACATTCAGACAGGGGTTACAGTAACTACAACATTCAGACAGGAGTTACAGTAACTACAACATTTAGACAGGGGTTACAGTAACTACAACATTCAGACAGGAGTTACAGTAACTACAACATTCAGACAACATTCAGACAACTACAACATTCAGACAGGGGTTACAGTAACTACAACATTCATACAGGAGTTACAGTAACAAACATTCAGACAGGGGTTACAGTAACTACAACATTCAGACAGGGGTTGCAGTAACTAAAACATTCAGACAGGGATTACAGTAACTACAAACATTTAGACAGGGGTTACAGTAAACTAAAAACACTTCAGACAGGAGTTACAGTAACTACAACATTCATGACAGGGGTTTACAGTAACTACAACATTCAGACAGGGGTTTACAGTAACTAAAACATTCAGACAGGAGTTACAGTAACTAAAACATTGAGACAGGAGTTACAGTAACTACATTATTCAGACAGGAGTTACAGTAACTACAACATTTAGACAGGGGTTTACAGTAACTAAACATTGAGACAGGAGTTACAGTAACTACAATATTCAGACAGGAGTTACAGTAACTACAACATTTAGACAGGGGTTACAGTAACTAAAACATTCAGACATGAGTTACAGTAACTACAACATTCAGACAACCATTCAGACAACTACAACATTCAGACAGGAGTTACAGTAACTACAACATTCAGACAGGAGTTACAGTAACTACAACATTCAGACAACATTCAGACAACTACAACATTCAGACAGGAGTTACAGTAACTACAACATTCAGACAGGAGTTACAGTAACTACAACATTTAGACAACTACAACATTCAGACAGGAGTTACAGTAACTACAACATTTAGACAACTACAACATTCAGACAGGAGTTACAGTAACTACAACATTCAGACAGGAGTTACAGTAACTACAACATTTAGACAACTACAACATTCAGACAGGAGTTACAGTAACTACAACATTCAGACAGGAGTTACAGTAACTACAACATTTAGACAACTACAACATTCAGACAGGAGTTACAGTAACTACAACATTCAGACAGGAGTTACAGTAACTACAACATTTAGACAACTACAACATTCAGACAGGAGTTACAGTAACTACAACATTCAGACAGGAGTTACAGTAACTACAACATTCAGACAGGAGTTACAGTAACTACAACATTTAGACAACTACAACATTCAGACAGGAGTTACAGTAACTACAACATTCAGACAGGAGTTACAGTAACTACAACATTCAGACAGGAGTTACAGTACAGTAAAACTATCAGAGTACACTGGATTCAAAGGGAGATTGTAGGCCGAGGGCTACATATTTAATCCTGAGGCGTAGTGGTCACTGTGAGAACCCACTTTGTTTTTCCTCATTTCTCAGTTTACATTGGTGCTAAAACAGGGAACCTCTACATGTTCTGAAAATGTTTAATGTTGTTCTGGAGTAAAAAAGGTAGCAGACAGAAAGTGATGTAAGAATGTATGTACGGTTTTTAATTGGAGAACATGCTATAGAATGGGAATTTACAAAAATAATAATAATGACAATTATAAATAATATTAATAATAAAACTAAGTAACATTTGCATTTTATAAGACTAAAATGTGGTGGTTTCGCCTTGTAACCACTGTTAATATATGTGAAGTAGAGGTTTGCATGGCTAAGAATTGTTGGTGTTTAGGTGAATACAGAATAACATGGAATAATTGTGAAAGACACTGTGCAAATAGGATAGCATTGTGTTTGTTTGCTTGTTTATTCAATTTAGCTCTTATTTCACACAGCTGAGATATTCAGTACTCGGCAGTGCACGATAGCAAAACAAAAAATGAGTATTGAGGAGGTAGCAAGACTATTGCTAGAAGCCATTCCATCAGACACTTTGTCGAGTGAGAGCTGTGATGAGGATTACGAGAGAGATCAGGGCAGTTCTGGAAGGCCAGGTCAGTGATGAAGACCAGGGCAGAGATGGAGACCAAAATTGTGATGAACGGGTCTTCTTATGCATTTATCGTAAAAAGGAAACAAGACAATGAAATGATAGAGCAAGCTGAGTATATTAAATGAAAAATATAAATTATACAGTCAGTGCTGCTTATTGCACAGTGGTTACTCAGAGAAACCACCTCAGAAATGAACTTTGACATTGAACCTTAAAACCTTTAAAAAAACATAAAACCTTTAAATGCACCCTAAATCTGTTTTAGTTTAAGGGTTTGTAACTTGTTCATACAAATTGGTGTGTCTAAAAAAGATAAACACATTTTTCCTTCATTTTGCCCAAAAAAAAATAGAATTCATCACATGCTTTAGAGGACTCAATGTGAAATCCAATATAACGAGTTGTGTTAAACAAAACTTTGGGTTTGTGAATGTTTCTTGACATTAATTTTGCTAAAAGTTTTGTTTAAAAGCAACCTCACATTAGCCAGAACCACCTTCATTAAAATGGATTCAGATGTCCAGACTTCACAGATCCCACTAACAGCCTTCACAAAGCAGACGTTTTGTCTTGTGTACCTTTAAATATAATACTGCTACATGCAAACTAACATATTTGTACCTTAAATTGACATCATAAGACTAGTAATCTCACCACAGTACCACACACAAACTTAGCCAAATGTGGTATTAAAGTCCTGCTTCAGCAATAGTAGCCTGGTACTGTTACAGAATACAGCTTTCAACAGTGGCAATTTGTTTTAGGGGGAAACGATCTAAATGTTTTTTAAAGAATGCATTACAATTTGAATATCACATTTAACCAGATCAAGTTTCATCAATTTTTCTCATAGAGATAAAACATTTTGACCCAGACATTTACAGAGGTCTGTTCAACAACACAGAAGCAGTAATAATTTTTCTTAACTAGAACAATTGTGAATTATGAACGCAGCATGGTTTTATATTGACTATTTGTTCTTTTTTTTATTTATTGTTTCCTATAAAAAAAAAAACTAAATCAAATCAAAGCAGGAACCTAAATAGGACTTATAGGTCTTTTTTTTAGTCACCACCACTTATTATAGTAAGCTGATCTCCCCAGCGGATGAAGGAGTGAGTGTGTTTTAGTGGGGGAGTGTATTACACAGGCTGAGAGAACAGAATGCGCTGTGCTTGCAGGAAAGTGAAGACAGTGAATAAGCCGTTTACTGAAAAACAAAAAGCCACAGCGCGCCACTCTGCATGTGCCTCTCTGCACACACCAACACACATACATTCACTGTACACTTCCTTCCCCTGCACCTGAACCCACATGCGTTTACTAACCCACTACCCCTTTCTGTTTCTGTCTCACTTACTCACTCACTTACACATGCACACCAAAAACTGTTCCTCGCAGATGCTTCATCAAAGACATACCGCATGAACGCTCTCCTCAGCCATAAATGGTAAAGATGGCCAGCTACGCGAGTGAGCGGCCGTAGGTAAGACAGAGCATGATGTTGGCTGACGTTGGCCTAAGGGTGTTTAATCTGCATTTCAACAACACTAAATATCCGCTAAATAGCGTTTTTGTTATTTACACCTCCGTCTCTAAGCAAGACAACAGCAGGAGAGGGAGCGGGGAGCAGGCGAGTGAGCGAGCAAAAGAGAGAAAGAAAAAGGGTGCTTTTTTGCATGCAGTATTGCAGAGCAAAGGAAGGTGACTCACCAGGTAAACAGAGCACACTGGGTGTAGGTGTGAGTAATGTGTGTGTGTATGTGTGTGTGTAACAGGGCCTTAGAGTCAATGTATCAAGATATTTTGAGCGTGACCCCGTGGAACACACTGAAACACTGGACCACACCTTAGACCCCGCCTATCTGTCCCCATGGCAACCACTGCCTCCACTGATCACATCATTGACTGTCAAGTCAGTGTGGCCTGCACCTCAGACCAACTGTCAGTCAAATCCAGTGATACTGCCTCTGTGTGCCCCAACAGTTAAAAATCGATTTATTCAACATATTCAACAAAAGTAAGCAAGTAAGTAAGTAAGTGGTTAAATGTGATATTCAAATTGTAATGCATTCTTTAAAAAACATTTAGATCGTTTCCCCCTAAAACAAATTGCCACTGTTGAAACAAATGTTTGCATCTCCAGAATGATAAAACACTTACTTTAATTTTAATGTAAGGTAATAGAACCAAACCTTTTTTAGGTCATGTTGGGCCATTTGCACACAATCTAAAGGGCAACAGGTACTTATTTACATCAAAAATTGAAAATGGAGGTTTTGTTTTCGAAAGCAGCCAAAGACAGCTCAGAGTATTCACTGTTCTATCAAACCCAGAGAACAAATCCAAGCAGGTGGCATGTGGCTTGAAGTTTACAACAAGAAGCATACATTAACAGATTAATGCAGAACACCTGCTTTCACCCCAGCTAACATTACGTTTTAGCTCAAAAAACAGCAAGTTTATAAAGTGTTAACTGACTGATACCAAACTTGCTAAAATTCACTAAAAGATCTTAAATGATATGATAACATTTTGAATATTTCCCCCATTATATCCTTTCCTCTGATTTTGTGAACTTTTTTCCATCACTTGTACTACAGAGCAGCAGCAACAATCTCCCTCTTATTTTGTGTTAAAGTTTCTGGTACTTTTCTTCATACTTGAGGATACACTTTACACCATGTGATAGATGCTTTCATCCAGAGTGACTTCATTCATCAACATTATCAAACCAGTAATATTGATCATCAACAAAAGCCAAGGGGCAGCGGCGATTTGGAGTTCTTACAACCCAGCTGACTAGCTAACATCTAGATATTTACTAAAGTAAATACAGTAATATTCGGCAGCATCTCCATGCTAAGAAACCCTTCATGACCTTACTAATTAATGAGGAATGACTGCTGAATCAAAAAGATCTTTAACTGGTAAAATCCTACAATAAATGGTAAAACTGGGGCTCATAAGCATAGAAGATTTATGGCTGGGAGTCCAAGAGAGCATAACAGGCCTCCTTCCGTTCATGGATGCCTTTTGGATGACATAACAAAATTGGCAGTTAAAGGAGTAATTTTTTCAAGATGACCTTAACTGTCGAATTTATATTCATTTATGTGTATATACACACATATACACACACCTAGCTCCCAGCTATTTAAACACACCCTATTTGTGGTATTGCTATGTGATATGACTTAAAACACAGTTTGTGACCATAATGATTGCCGATTTAGCAAACTGTGTAAATGCTTGTGATTCATCGGGGCGTTTACGGTAAATTGCAAGACTGCTCAGCGAGCTCCCAGACCACTCAGTAGACATTACTGCGATTTGTTTGAGGGCTGTTATAATTAGGGACGCTTGCTGTTGATACACCAGGCATGTTTCTAAACCGAATGCAATTATGGTAGCTTTTAATGATTACCCTACTGCTGGGGCCAGCGCTGCAATAAGGATTAGTGCATTAGCGTGGAGTCATAAACATATGCATACAAATCCAAACAAACACGTCAAAGGGAAAACATAACAAAACCGCACAACTGCGACATTGTACAATCAAGTATAAACAAAATAACTCTGAGTCAAGCACAGTACAACTGTCTAACAAATTTAGCCCAAAATGTTCATCAAACTTCATCAAGGATTACCAATCTTAGAATAATGATGTGCAATATTCATATTAGCTGCAGTGTTAATTGCGAATGAATGATTCAGAGCTAATAGAGGACGGTGTCGTGGCGCAGGATGTGCTTCACATTTCTGAGTCATTCTATCTCCAGCAAAACACCATCATCCCCAGGTTTTCATTTCACAAGGAGACATGACCTGCTGTCCTCCTCTCTCCATCTTAATGTGCAGCTATGGATTCTAATGAACCACTCTCTTATTCTGAGGGATACTGCTGTTATCAATGTTAAAAGAAAAAAAGGTGGTATGAATTTGGGAATATGCAGCACACTATGCTGTGCTATGTATGTATGATGTGATGCAAAGTATAATGCTGCAACCAGTTACTAACTACGAACCTTTCCTTATTTAAACTTTGCTGTCTCTCATGTAAATTCATAAAATGACTAGATCCTTGTATCTTTTATATCTTGGTTGGTTATCAGATCCTAGTGCTTTATTAAAAAGTATTATGACAATAATTGGTACGCAACTGTCAGTACGCAACTGTTTTGCTAATGTATGTTAATATGGTATTATGCTAATAGGATTAGAGGAGAGTTATTTTCTTAAGACTGGATAAGGGAGACACTTGGTGGCAGGCTAGTTAAACTGCAGGAGTTAAATGTTTTGAGGACTGCATCAGAACTCACATGCTTACTTGCTTTTAAGATGATGTACTATATAGAAAAAAGTAACCCAGAAACGACTGGTAGACGGTAAGGTAGCTTTACAATGCTTTTGGGATTAGACCTAGTCAGTATATAGATCAACAGAGAACTCAGAAGTGATCAACAGATGCCAGGACATCAGACGTGATAAACAGATGTACAGAGACAGGAACTGATAAACAGATGCAGGGAGATCATGCCTGAGCCTGCTAAACTAATCCCCTTGCATCTGTTTATTAGGACTGTAACATATTTGAGCAGCCATGGAGAAATCTGGGTTAAATGTTAGATGTGTGTAAATAGTTGATAATGCGGCCACTATGTTATTGAATCTCAATACATAAACATTTGCACTTCAACAAGACAAATAAAAACTGCTGTCATTTCTATCACTGCCAGATAATCTCATTCCTTTCCATTCAACATTGGGCCCTAAAAAATGCATAGATAATAGCCAAATGCATATTTTATGTACAGGAAAAAGAGGACATATGGTCACCCTAATCAAGACACACAAGACACACATTTAGCATATTTGGATGTATACAAATTCCTCATCAACAGATACACAGAGACAGGATACAATAAACAGATACAGAGAGATCAGACTTGATAAATGAATACGGTGAGATTAGGCCTGATCAATAGAGACAGACACCAGACAGATACAGATACTGGAAGATCAGACCTAATGAATGGATACAGAGAAATCAGACTTGATAAGCAGATATAAAAAGACAGAGGTGGTAAATAACAAAGTACAAGTACTTTTTTGTTATACTTAAGTACTTTTTTTAGAACATGTATTTCAAACAGAAAATGCATTTCAAACAGACTTGTTGCTTTAGTTTTGGACATCTATTTACCTATTTTAATTTCTCTATTTATTCGGGTATTTCTTTTTAATCAGGCAATTGCATTCAGGCACTTAATGAAGCGCAAAACAAAATCCTATTGGATGTAAAAGGGGGGAAAGAGGAGGAGGCATTGGCAATCTTACAGGTAACCCTGTAAAAGGTAGAAAAACTGATGAGAAAGGATTCTAAAAAAAAGCAACAGTGTTGATCCAGTGCTTAATACAGATGGTGCATCTGACAAAATCTGCATCCATGACCTTAATGCATGACTCACGACTTTCCACGACTCTTTATTTTAATCTATACAGCCCCTAGAGCTGCAGATACAGCAATGATTAAGCCATTTTAAACATAGTTTACCCAATACTGAGTACTTACTGATTACAGTGATGCAAAGTTCAGTAAATTCATGTGTAGGTCAATGAGGGCCAATCCAGGAACTTCAAATCATGTACTTAGAAATGCATTAAAGTTATTAGGATTATTTGAAAAAAAGAATTGAAAAATAAAAAGTATATAATCTAGTGTCTCTTTTTAAGAGGCTGAATTTTGCTTCATATTCACCAGCTTCTTATTTGACTTTTAGATGCATCAGTTAATTTAATGCCACACCAGTGCTCATTGTGTAACTACATCATTTAAGGTGGACTAGATATTTGAATAAGAAGTTTAATAAAAAAAGTTGCCAAAAAAGCTTCATTGTTTTTCCACAATAATCTGTAAAAAAAAAGATTGCGAAACTCAAACAACATTTATCTCACAAATCCTTGTTTAGAAAAATCAAACATGCAAACGTATCTAGAGAAGTCAATATTTACTTCTACCTTAAAATTACTACTATTTTTACTTAAGTAAGTAAAGTGTCGTCTTCTCCCACCTTTTTAAACAGATCAGAGATTGGATATTACAAATAAGACGCAAAGTGATAACACTTGATTATCAGATACAGAAAAATCAGTCATAAAAAACTGTTAGAAAGAGACAAATGGAAATAAATGAGTAAATAAATAAATAAATTAGCACTAATAAAAAATAAGGAAGGTTAAGTATGTTTTAAGAATCTGCGGTCACTGTGCAATCACTAATGCACTGAGAAGGCTCATTTTGTTGTCATTTTTGTTGAGTATTATAGGAAGTAAAGTTCACTTGCCGTTATTTTGAGAACTACAGCGTGGTGTTACAAGCTAGTAGAAGAGCAAACTGACCAAATGCTGCACTGACCTGCACTGTAGATCAAAACAACTTGTGTACCATGGTATTTCTTTGTATTAACAAAGAAATCCACATTGACTTGCCCTGAATGTTTTGCAATCTGTTTCACTTAAGCTCTAGATGCAGTCTGGTTCATGGATCAAGTGTGTCACGTCAAAACGAGTCTCTCAATTTATTGAGTATGTTATTCCACAGCTGTGGCTAAAATTAGAATTGAATGGCCTCAGAGCTCAAGAGTGTTGACTTACCAAATGACACTGTGGAAATAAACACATGGTCTCCATCTCACACACAAACATACAGGCCTACACTTACACACACGTTGTAGTACTTCAGATGCTGACCTAACCCATCATTAACACAAACATTTTCTTTTAATAAGTGTAACACTGATCAAGGATTAACACCACAAGTTGCACAACCACAAGTTACACAGTGATTTGTATTACTTTTCAACATTATTTAAACTGTTCCTATTTTTTTTTTCAATTTCACATTCACCAAAGAGTAGATTAACAGATTCTGAAAACAATACATTTCAATACAAACTGGCAATACATTTCATGAAAATGTTACTTAGAATGACCATGTCTACATCCTAACTATTCTATTATGGATGACTAAAAAAACTAAACAGTGGACTAGCTCTTGAAGTACATATAACACATACTGAACTGACATATTCCACTTGCACCTGCACATGTTCCTCCACCAGGTGGTGCCAGAGAATAGTGTGTCACTGAACGCAATCCTGACTCATATATATGCCAATGAGTGCACACTAGCTAGCTCTGTCTCTCTCTCTCTCTCTCTCTCTCTCTCTCATACATACACACACACACACTCACACACAGGCACAGAACAGTGTTTACACAAGCACTGTGTGCTGGTCCCCTTCTCAGGTAACACTGTTGTTTGGAACTGCGTTTTAGGTAACACAGGCCATGTAATCAGGTGAGAATAGGTCACAATGTCCCTGGAGCCCTATCTCCACAAACACACACGTACACACACGCACATGTACTTATACATGGATGATGTGAATCCCTGAGGAGGCCACTGAAGCACACTGAACTCACTGTCAGGTTCACGCAACAAGTTTGTGTTGACTTGTGCTTGGTGCCAAGCCGCATCATCGCGCTGGTGTAGTCATTAGTAGATGAGTAAATTGTGGCCATAAAGGAATGCTCTCACACATAATTGGATAGTTACATTTCTGAGCAGACAAACCTGATAATAGTGTTCCAAAAAATACTTAATAAAAATGCTCTTTACATTAACGTCCATTATAAGTTAGGAATGACGTTTCCTGTGTAGGTATATATCTCAGAGAAAGTTCTAAGTAATTCAGAGTAACTATTACTTGGAGCAACAGCAAAGCAAGCCACAAGCTCTTTGCTCCCTTGTAGAATACTACATGTACACACACACACACACACACACACACACACACTTTGGGCAAGGACATGCTTTTCCACCTCATGCTCTAACACACATACATCCACCCTCAGGAGTGCTACAACTCATTCCCATGGCTGACAGAATGTGCTAATTAAACCTGAATTATGACCAGTGTGTGTGGCCTGGAGAGGAGCTGCAGGTTGCCCTACAATGTGCTGCAACATAAGAACAGTGTAGAAACAGTGCATGTGTTAGCATATGCGCATTTATTTTATATGTGCCTTAAGAAAAAAAGCTCTATCTCCATAACAAGCACAACGCCAGCATTATAGGTTATCTATTATGCTCATTGTCAATAATCCCAATTTTATCTTTGGCCTCTACCAGAATAGATTTAAATGCTTCCAAAACACAATCATTCTAAATCTGTATTCACTTGTTTGCTGTGGCACTAGTCAGGTAGAGACTGGATCCACCACCACAAGCATTAAAAAAGGACACACATAACTCACACATTAGCATAAGGCTAACTGTGAGCATGATGCACACTCAGTTTGATCTCCTTAATCTCTGTTGTAAGCCTTTTTACTTTCAGTAATTACGCACATTTTTAAAATCTATTTTAATATGAGGACTGTGAGAACAGATTTGACAATTGTTGTCATGCTACTACCTAATATTTTACAACATTAGTTGCACAATAAACTGTCACAGCAAATCACACCGAAGACTACAAGTTACTACTATTACAATCATGCTAATTTTAGCTAGCCTGTCTGCAGAGTTTCACCGTAATATTAGGAATCTTGGTAAATGTTCACTTTGCCACACTGAGTGTAATATTACCCTTTTTAATCACACGATAATTCCACCCATTTCATTAATCTCTCTCTATTTTTATGTGTGATGTACATTTTTCCCTGTTTGTGTGCCCAGACTATAATACTGCTGTAATAGCATTGCACGTGCTTGATCAGCATTACTGTAATCATGTTAACAGCCTTCATGTGGGTCACAGTACTGAACTAAAGGTATAGTTATCAAAGAACCTGCCAGGAAACACTTCCGGTTCACCTGGATTATAATCTTTAAAGCGACTGGTTAGAGAAAAATCTAATTCACATCATGTTCTTACTCCTACGTCAGCGGAAATGTTTAATTGAAATTGGCCCTTTCAGTAAGAACTAAGGAAAGCAAACCAAACTTGTCGTGGTCAACAGAGTACATTTGAGGTAAGGGAAAAAATTTGTAAATTGCATTTTTAGCTAAACATTCACTTAATAAACAATCAGAGCAGACATATAGTAAATATCTCTCTTCTCCAAAAGCTTCATTCTTAAGAGATAATTCTTATGAGAGCTCAGAGATATGAGCCTGCCCTCTGCCCTGTATCTTCAGGGCATATTTCACACATGGTCCATTTCTCTGCTATTTATAACACTGCAGGCCTTACAAAACAGCATCTCTCTTATCGAGTACATTTACCGAAGCAGTGAGAGTCAGAGAGCGAGAGAGAGGGATAAGAGAAATGGGTGATTTGTTCTAGTCCTAAAACACAAACAGCATTGGTCGTTCACAGTCCTACCAACATGCATGCACACTCAAAAAATATAACACTTTTATTTATTGCTATACACAAAATCTCCAATGACAAAACAGCTATTGTTTTGAATAATTTGAACACTGGTGTATTCATTCTTTATATTTTTTTTAGTGTTCTGAAGCTACACATTTGTAGTTTAAAGTAAATTTCATTAGAAAAGACTTAAATAAAAAAAAAGAGTTTATTTGAACCATTTTTGTTTATGAATAATTGTTCTATTAACGGTTCTATGTAAAAGGCTTTTCTTTTACATAGTGTGTGATTTGTATTGAAGTAAAAACAAAAAAGCATTGTGTTTTGGCGGATGAGGATAAGCATCTAGCTCAGCCAATGTGAACTGAAACGCTAAAATGGCATCAGTCAATAAATCACTGTTTACCTAAATCTATTAGAGTCTGTTTCATTTGTAAGAATATTGACCACTCTTTTATATTGGTTGGGCCGTAACACACACAGTGACATGTACATGTAGGCAAACACAGGCTGAACATTCAGAGGAAGGTTTCGGTTTGCTGAGGGAGAGATGCGCATCTGTTTTTCCACTGGAGCTACTGGTTTCCTCTCTCACGTCTAACACACCTTCCAAAACTAAAAATAGAAACTCTGTATCTCTAGACTCATACTCATGGCATGACACACAAAGACCCACATGCGCGGACGCACTCACAAACAGTGAGGGGGCGCCCCTTCATAACCCAAGACTGACCCTGCAGAAATTGGCTGTTTTTGGTATTTCTCCCCACAGATCTGCCTCCCTCTTTCTTTTTCTGATTTATTCTTTTCCTGGCTTCCCCTGGGCAAGCATGGAGATTCCAGAAAGGCACGAGTGTGCCCTCCATGGGATTAAACTTGACGAAAAAAAAGAAGTCAGACCAGAGGACAGGAGGAATATGGATGGGGTGAAAGAGAACCAGAGAGAGAGAGAGAGAGAGAGAAAGAGAAAGAAGTGGTGAATAGGACAAGACATGAATAAAAGAGAAAATAATGTATTGTCGCTGTCCAATGAAAAACATGTATCTCTGTTTTTGTTGATTTTGACAATCATTTGAAAACACCAATGGTTGTTTACTTTGTAATGAATGGCCCAACAGAAGAGCTCCAAATTAGTTTGGAAAAAATTTGGTTCCACTGATATACATTGAAAGTAAAGTATGTTTTTGGTCTCTCCTGTAAAGTTGCAATTTTGGAGACACTTGTTTTTTTTTATTGGACAGCTACAAAAAAAGAAATCTAATAGTCTTGGTCTGCGCACCGTGTATATGAAGGTATTTTATGATGCATATGTATTTACAATACATTAAACACATCAGTGAACCCTTGACATGATGTGACTAAAACACTCATATTCACCCATAGAAACACCTCTGAATAAAACGAGAGCGAGTGCTATATCTTGAATTCACAATCGCAATCATACCACTTTACTGATCATTCTTATCAGATTATGAGACAGTGACCGCAAAAACTGATTAACGTGAAAGGTTATTAACATATACAAAGAAAAAGATTATTGTTTTGTATTATGCAAAAAAAAAAATAGGGGCATACGGGAATCCGGATTGGAGTCAGCTTTCTTTTGGAAAACAGCTTCTGGTGCCCAAAGAATTGTCTACACACTGTGAGGTCTAAATTAACTGCAATATAATAAAACATTTATTGATACATTTACAGAACTTTGAGTATGGCACAGAGGTGACATCATCATGCAAAACTGTGACAATGAGTTATTAAAGGCAAGTCCATCAGTGAAATAGCTTTAGTGAACTATACCTCAACTAGGGGTGTAAGAAAATATCTAAATATCGAATATCATGTTTTGTGATATTGTATCGATTCTCAAAAACACAGTATTGATACACAGATTCCTGGCAGACAGTGAATCATTGTGTGTTGTGTTTAAACCTCTGACCATTAGATGGCAGTGTTGTAATCCATTTTCAGCTCCACTCCAACATTGACAAGCAGCACAAGGGCGCAACGCTATTGTAAGCATTGGCAAACCTGTTGACATAGTGATGTGTTTTAATAGTAGGATTTGATCGCTTTGCTTGCAGATTCGCAGTATATCACAATATATCGAATCGTGACTGCTGTATCATGACACAAATAGTATCGCCAGGTTCTTGCCAATACACAGCCCTAGCATTAACACGATTATAGTTAGGATTTTTCCTAATTTAAATATTTTGTTTAAACTACTTCAAGAATACCAAATCAAAGCTATATCGTGAATCAAATGATGAAGTCTTGCAATAGCCAATATCATAATAATTAACAAACAAAATATTGTGTTAACATAATCAGAATCAGACAAGAGGCTGGGTCTGCAACTGAAAATGAAGTGGAACAAAAGTATTGAGGACAGAAACACACACCTTGAGACTGCCTCAAGGTCTAAACAAACACACACAGGATCTATATTCCTCACAGAGCAGCCTAAACTCTCAAACCTGAGCATAATCGATACAAGCTTAAGCTAACACAGAGCCTAAGTGTACTGGCACCACTTTTCCCAGAATGAGCAATCATCAATTTAGAATTATGAAAGCTGGTGTATGTGTGTATGTGATTGTTTGAAGGTTGAGAAAGAACATTATCGATCAGGTGGGAAGAGGTGGTAATCACACAAACACAATCCATTTTCATCAATCCGCTGGACCTGCAAGTGCAACTGCAATTTCTCAAAGTTTGATTTGAAGATTACAGCTTTCCCCAAACAGGCAGAGAGATCCATGTGAGTAAGAGAAGGTGATGTGGTCATACAGCTAAATGACAGATCAATCCCATCAATACAGACTCCTACACTGAGTGTGTTTAATCCTTTTTGATGCACATGAAAGAAATGCTTAGGCAGGATTTTTTGGGTTTTTAAAACAGCAGGAGTTCATGCTTGAGAGAGTTTTTTTTACATTTAATACAGACCTGTACCTTGAGCTAACAAAGATGGGCTCAGAGGTGAAAAATACAAAAGGCTAGGTGTGTAAATGAAAATAAAAGTGAAATGGCGTCCACAGTGATTCCCACAGACGGAATCACTAAATAATGCAGGTCTATTCTTGCTGCCCAGCTGCCGCACTCCAGACGACAGAAACAGAGTTACAGCAAAGGTTGATTGATAAAAATCAACAAATAAGTGGGCAACATTTATTTCCATTTATTATCATGATTCTACATGATAATAAATGGAAAATCGGAGCCATAGAAGAACCAATTTTTGAAGAGCCGTGTACAAAAATGTGTGAGAATGAAGAGCTATTTAAAGTTTGAAAAATCTTCACATAATCTAGAAGTTTTAATATTATTATCATAGTAAATGTAAATAATGTAATAAGGAGATCCTTAAAACTTTAAAAAAAGTTCTTCACACTCACATAACACATATGCAAAAATGGTTCTCAAAGGGACCATCTATGGAAAGGTTGCTTAGTCAACCAAATGTGGCTCTTCTGTTGCACCACACATGGCACCTTTTTTTTTAAGAGTGAATCACAATTTTTAAATTTGTGACACCAAGTATTATGACATAATGCAGTGTATATAAGTTTACTGCCTTTTACTGAAATGTATTCATCCACAAGAAACATTGTGTACAGTTTGTTAATCTATTTTAACCTCAGTTTTTAATTATTCACCAGACAAACAATGAAACAGAATGACTTACATAGCTAATGTAGAATCAAAATTAATATTAATTGTTTCCTACAGAGTTAAATAAATAGAATGTGAACTTTTGCCTTGTTGATGTTTGACTGTGCATGTGGAAAGAGGGGGACAAGTTCCAACTTGCTTATCCCCCCACCCTGCTTCATTCACCAACACATTTTGTCAACAGAGAAAATGTAAGCAAGAGTTAAATTCCATGATGAGAATATTTCTTATTTTTTTCAGGAACTGTGATGATGGTGTGCTTTGCAGAGGTACCAGGTTGCTAAGAGAGAGTAAGCTTCAGAGACCCTCACAACTTAGCATTACAGAGTTGGTCAGAAGAAAGACACTTAAAACCAGAGCCTTGTCCAGTATTAGGTCAGCATTCCTGAACTGGAGACTGTCCGACGCCACTGTGTCCCCAAGACTGCCTCATGCATGCGCCAGCCCCCTAACCCCCCTCAAAGAATACCACTCAATTAGGAACTATTGAAATCTAAACCAACAATAGCTGCACAGTAGCTGGTTAACTAGTTAATTACAATGCAGGTACAGCTAGTCTTACCCAATTTAATGTTCTATTAATCTCTGGATGGGCTAAAAATAGCAACATGATTCCAACTATTCAGAGTAGGAGAATGCAAAAGGAAAGGATTGTGGGAGAGAGAAAGAGAGGAGAGGGAAAGGGAGAGGAATGAAGAAGGGTGTGTAATCAAACTTGTCCACTGACAGCTATGAACTTTAAATGCAGTACCTTACACCTGCAGACACTGAACAAGTCAACAGACTGGCAGGAGCTAAGGCGAGATCTCTAAGTAATCTCAGAATAACAAAGAGATCCAGGGGAAGTGAGAGAAAGAGTGTGGGAATGTATGTGTTTAATGATTATTTTGTGTATGCAATGTGCAATTTCCCAGCTTCACATTTTGTCCTCAATAATTAACACATTATTGTTGATACTGATGTCATAAAATTATCATTTAAAATTTTTAGTGTAATGAATAATTGAAAACATCTAGATATTTGTCTTTTTTTAGCAGGCCCTATTACCTAAAGCCATTCAATTAATTTACAGTTTATGAATTTAAATGACAATTTCCCAAAATAAATTAAAATTGTTAGTAATTTATAACAATATGTAATCTATAACAACAAACAGGTGTTCATTACTTTACAGCGAACCTGAGACTACACTTTAAAAAATAAATAAAACAAAAACAAGCTATTAGAAGTCTTTCTACTACAACTGTGCACATGATGCTGTATTTTGAAAGACTAAACAGCCCCTGCAGCCCTTTTGGCTATAGTTTTGACACTCAAAGTGAAGTTGAGCATGTCTTCAGTCACTTATCTCAGACTAACATAAACAGAGATATAAAGCTAATTGGTTTAGCTTTAGTCATTACATACACTTCTCAATACTTCTCTTCTCGAGACAGCGCCTATAGACAACGCCGAATTCTCAGTGGAATATGACTTTGGCTTTCCAGTTTGTAAAACAAAACAACCAAATTAATACCAAGAACACACAACTGAACAAATCTAAAATCAATATTTAATATGTTGCATTTAACACTTTCCCATATTTTAATTTAACTCTGAATCATTGCAGCTATCTAGGTCAAGAACGTCATGCCATCTGTCTCCAGTTCTAAAATAGGTTACTTTAACTTAGATCTTTGACAGCTTCCAATGTCTCTGGCATTTTTGACTCATATGTCATAAAACGTGATGAAATATGTTAAGACATAAAATATACAACAAACTAAAATATATTTTGTGATGAATGAATTTTGTCAGAATTTAGTAAGAATTAAGTAAGCCGTTAACAGCCATTACAGGGAGACTTTAAATGGCCAGTACAGATATGCATATATCACATACTCATACATTAGCAGATACATATATCAGAACGTGAACAAGGTAAAAAAAAAAGGATGTTGTAATTATCAGCTAATATTCCAATATCAGACTAAATTTCAAATAATATAGTGGCCTCTGATATACCATCCTTTCCTAATGCATTGCTTTTGTAAACACTGTGTATTGAGCTTTAAAGAGAGACTGACACACTAATGCACAATGAAATAAAAACAGAAGGAGAAAAATTAGGTTGCAGTTACAAATGTATAATGTATAATAATTATGTATAATACATTAAATTAATTGCAGCTATACAAAGTAAAAGTATATATTAACTAAAACGCTTTGCAGAATTAAGTCTAGTCACCACTGCAAACAACTACCACACAGACCACTCCAACTACATTCCAGGTGTGGATGATGTTCAGGTTTGGGTATGAAAGTTCATTAATATTTATAGTTTTGTTAATATTTTCTGAAAAGTAATAGTTTTAATTTAGTTTCAAACATAGAAGGAATTCACTCCTAAACTTCCATTCATGTTCAATGATAAAAAAGTAAAGACATTTTCTCAGTAAAATATTTTCTCAGTAATTTCTTAGTTTTGCAGTGGACATTAAAATTTTCATTTAGTTTTTTATGAATATAGAGACACATTTGTGTAAATATGAAGTATTTTTAAAGGCTTACAAATACACTATCAATCCCCAATATTAGTACTAGATTACTCATACATTTGGCAGTTTTAATTTTATGTGTATTTTTTGCACATTCTGCACAACTGAATTTTCACAATCAAGCTAATGTAAATGTCGCTTTAGAGAAGTCTTGCTTTATTGTCAGAATAGTCACTAGATCACTTAATTACACAAAAGTCTGCTAGTGAAAACCGCAAGGAGAGAAAGACAGCAAGCTTCAGAATTAAAGGAAAGAATCAATGACTTTGCATAAGAGAGAGGTCAAAGGTCAGTGCAGTCTCAGTATACCTACACTGACACTTCTTTGATGAGCTAAATTAAGACTAATCATACTGACACACATTTACTCTGCACACTCCAGGCTTTTGTTTTGCTCCTTCACTCTGATTGTGCTATCGAGCCACTGATTGTCACTGGGTCTGTGTGTGTGTGTGCTCAAGTGACGACACATTAGTGACGTCTCTCTCCTGTGCGACATCAGTACAGGACATGTCCCTGATCTCCACAGACACAGACCCACCCACAAACACACATCTGTGACGCACACTTACCCGACCCACAAGAACGTGGTTATTAATAGACAAGGCAAAAGAGTACTCCCCTGCATTCAAGTCACACACACACACACACACACACACACACACACACACTCCCCCTCTCAGTCCCTATCCTTCTGTCTGTCTTTTCTTGCATTCTATATAAAGAACTTGATGTGAGACTGACAGCCAGGATATACATAATCCACTAGCTTTAAAAAGTCCACACAAGTTTTATAGTGTTTTTCTGAACCAATTCAAGCCAGAAGGCAAAACTAGTTAGATCAGATGCTAATTTACAGGGAAAAAAATGCCATTTGCTCTACTGCTTAAAATGAAATAGCTCTCTGGTAATACATCCGTTTGAATTTCAGCTCTGTGAAAATCAGCAGTTTGGGTAAAACATGGCGGTTGGCTTATCTGGACAGAATAATGTAGACAGATGGAAGCACAGCCTGAGGAGGTTCTGCTGGGGTTCTAAATGGACAGACGTGCTAAGAACCAGGGCACAGCATTTCTTCGCTGACTTTATTAGTGTCAGATATAACCAGGGGCACCAAGCAAAAATGTCTCCATGTTTAACATTCTCACCTATTAAAACGCAATACAAGGTCAAATCATGCATCCAACACCAGTAGGTAGAAATGTAATGCACCAAGAAGTGACTTGAAATCTTTTCTTAAGCCCCCCCACTAACAAGTCACCTAATGGAATAGTCAGCTGATATCCGATTTTGCTGATGCATAAATATTTATACAGCAAAGGTGGACTCAAGTCATACGACCTTTCTTGAAAAAGACTTGCGACTCGACTCTGACTCGAATACTGTTGGACTGTTGACTCAGACTTGAACAGTATGACTTGGAAATACTCAAGACCCATCGTGAAAGACATGTGGAGAGGCGTCTGTCTGCAGACAGGACACAGTCTCTTACTCTTTATGCGAGTAAATGCATTTTCTGCTGAAAATCTGACATACAGCAACATCACCAGATGTCTGTCACTCTGTTTCTGTTTTAATTATTTCAGAAGACAAGTAAAGCGTTAGAATTCACGCTCATCTTCATAAGCTAAAAATAAGAAAATCCTCAGTAGCATCAACGCAGCCTCGCTTCGTTATATAAATAGTCCAGGAGGTTACAGATATTCTAGCACTGACCCGTCATGTACTGCCGGTTTTCGATACACATCCCTTCAACTTACAGCTAAATATAACATTTATTTTGATAAGCTTACAAAGCATTACAAATAAACAAAATGCAAACAAGTAGGCCAGCACTGGCTAAACCTTCTGCTACAATAAACACATCATTAAAGATTCATGTAAACATTTACACAACAATAATATTTTTACTGCTGATCCTGATAAGATTCCTACATCATTGTGCATCTTTACATTTTTCCCCATTTGCGAAATGAGGAAAAGAATTACCCCTTATGCATTAAATTCCAGTAAGAGGAACAATAAGACAACATTAACTCTTATCATAAGAATTCGCAATAAGCATGTCTAAGTATATATTCATTTCTAAGTATATATTTTCTGAAATGTGGAATAATTCATAGAATTTGATAGCATGTCACAAATTTTGGACATTTTTTGTCGGTTCCACCTTCCAGTACACATATTGTGTACAATTCCTACCTTGAACAAAACTCTGCCTCCCCCTCATCACTTGAGAAACGCATGCTAATATTACAGTGTTACCTGCACCGTGTTTTTGTGTATATTACTCTAAGAGAGTGCGCGTGTCCCTGGCGTCATTAGACACTTGTTAAACTTGTGACCTGATGCTATTAGCTTGAAGAGACACACACAGACAGGCAACACACACACAGTCCCACAGGAAAGGTGGTAAGGACACTCTTTTGCTTATTAATCTCTCTCCCTCACCAAAACCCAGAGCTCGTATTTGTGGTTCAATTTAATATTCGAAAGAAAAGTGATGTATTTTTCTAGTTTGACTGCAGTGTTTAGACAAGAAGGAAAAAAAAAGAATGAGGCTCCTAATTTCTAAATTTAACATTTTACAGTCACATTACTTTGTTTGTTTTGTAAATTTTATATTCGCTTAGCCAAAACTTAACGCAACACAAACATATTAAGATGCAGAATATGGCACAATGATAAACAGTGTGTCTGTGAGTGTGTGTGCATGTGTGTGAGCAGCACTCATCAAGGGCATGCAATTTGGCTGCTCCAAGTCCTGCAGGTGGCAGAGCCTCCAAAACCGAGCAGATGGACTCCACAGTACAGCACATACACACACAAACACATACATATGCACACACATACACATACACATACACACAGAGCTAAAGGTCCTCTAAGTAGTTGCAGGTGTATGCAGCAGAGTGCCTTTCAGACGGTTTATGAGCTGGAGCTGAACACCTAAATCATTGAACAGTTTGGCAAAGTGCCTCAAGTTTCAATTCATCTTTAGGCACCTAATGCATTAAAACCATTAAAAGGGAAAAGAGCCTTCTGAACTGAAATCCATCAGACCAGCTTCTTTTAATTCAGTATGAGCTAGATTTTTAGTTTTAAACATTTCAGAATTAACTACAATTATCAACAGAATGTGAAGAAACAGTTTAGATGGCATGTCAAAAGACATCTATGTATTGTGATTCAGAGATGTTTAATGAAGTTAGCACCCTAACCAGCTAACACCATCTGTCCTGGCTCATAGTGCCACTTTGTACTTCAAGAACTTCAAGAAGTGATCAGTTTAACATGACAGCATGTCAACAGGCTGCACTGGCCCAACAGCATATCCTTCATCAATCATGAAGGTTACCCAGGTTATATCCTTCCCAAGAAGCCATTATACCAACCGACACGGTTCACTCACATCAAGAATCCATTTCCAGCAAACAAAAATAAAAGAAGTGACAAAAATAGTAGCAAAGCCAGAATTAACACTGATGTCCACCACTGGAGACATTCTAGGCGAGTGAGGGAATGAAATTTGATGATGAACAATGTTTGTGCTAGACTGGCAAGAACTAAAAAGGGAGGTGGCGGTGGCTGTGCAGTTTCTGCTCACATGCTGCCCCATATCGTTAAAATCAACAGATTTTTTTAAAACCATTTTAAACCTTCTTAGCGATGGTCAGGACTAAACATACAATATCAAAATGTAATTAATATGAGACTACAAGACACAGCCTTAACATGGTCAGCAAAAGATTTTCTTTAATTTGAAAACTGTACCAAACATTGACTCAACATAAATATTGCAATGTTAATTATTTATTAAAAAGTGCAACTACTTAAAATATTCATTAACTTAAAACAAATAGATTATATTAAGGGGCCTCCAGAACTTACTTAAATTTTTTATGATGTTTTCACAGTGTCCCAACCTCAAAACACTGGAGGATGATGTCACAAATGTTGTAAACTAAACCAAGATGTTATCAGGGCACACCCAAAGGTACATGTAAATAAATGGTGAAAGGGCCTTTACATGCAGGAATGGAGCCGCAGTGCAATGCTAATGCATTTGACCACCTGAAAATGATGCATTAAACATATAGTCATAAAAGGTCCCAGGAGGTTAACATTCTCAGAATACATCTTGCTGGCTTCTTCACAGGCATATAGGTCTTCTCCTGTTATTGTTAATATCCATAGATATTGTGGAGCTGGTTAGCTGGACCTGGTTGACATTTGCTCATCATTTTCCCATCACTAACTCATCACAACCTCAACTCATAGCCAGTTCTGTAGTGTCATGACTATGACGCATGTGACAGAGGGACAATTCACTGATTTGCAGAGACTCTCTGACTAAAGCACAAAAGCTTAGAATCAGAAGATCTTCCTTTAATCACAGTGATGCGCAAGTGCAGAAATCACCTGGTTTGCCATTGGCTACTTATTTTTATGTGACATTTGTTGACACACTACATACATGCACAATAAATGCCAAAATCAGAAATGTAGGTTGAAATGTAGATGTTGAAGCGTGAAACGTGAAATGTTACTGATCAAATTCTAAGTTATTTAATCATACTTTTTCAAACTAACAGTAGATTAAGGGTGTCATCTTAATCATGATCACTTTTGCTACAATGTCTAAGTATCATTAAATGAAAATCTGCAATTTTCTGTTTACTGTCACAAAAATAATATGACAAACTGTTTAATTAGCAAGATTTGGATACTAGTTTTCAAATAAGAGTCACTATGGATGAAAAAGAAAAAATAATAATAATAATTTTATAGGTTTTGTGATTCTTACTGCCTTAAAGCAATATTAATTTTTGCAAGACCTTCGTAAGTAAACAAAATGGCAGACATATGTTCAGGATATTACTAGGATATGAGGAAAATATAAGCCAAGCTTTCTGTCTAGAATGAACAATCATAATGACATTATATCAGTGGAAGCTGCAGTATCTTTTAAAGATGACCTCATGACACAAAGGCCAGTCAAAATAAAACTGTGAGTTATTTCTAACACGGACAAGCTGATTTCAGAACAGCAGCAAAGAGCAACTTCCACAGTAAATCCCAGCTTAGGACCCAGAAGCTAATTGGATGGCGTAAATCTGCTTCTTGCATAACCACATCACAACCTATCACAAGTTCCTACCACTCATTCTACTCCTCAGTCAGTAGTCTGGGTTAAGAAAACAACTGACCCGGATAACTGATGTCAGTCAGTTTGAATAAATGCATTTATGCCAAGATCAGCAGGACTGGGTTACCACGGCAACGCACTGGAGCAATGCCTTTTATAGCACAGCCCAACACAGATCAATAAATGATCCCAGCACAGTTGGCCAATGTGAAAAGACACCTCAGCTCCAGAAGAGAAATGTACCCAAACTAACAAGATAGATGCCACATTCAAAGACAATAAGGGGTTATTAGAGCTATAGCAATAAACTGTGTTTTGGTAATGGGCAAGCACCTATAACTGACTAGACTTTGTTGCTTAACATAATAGATTAACTGGTTTGATTGGTTGGAAAATAGAATGTCTTATGCAAGACTAGTGCATTTCAGTGATGTTAAGTACAGGGTAGCAAAATAGCAAAATTAATGCCATACTAAAATAGCAATTTAATAATGAAATGGAAAAGCTCCACAACTATGCTGTGCAGTCAATTCAGGTAAAATAAAAACAGCGCACAGGACAATGTTAAAAAAGATAGCATGTGCTGAAAATGTATCCCATATAGACCTAATGTCAGTTAAGCATTAAGATGATTTTCTAAAGATAAGAACCCAAATACTGGTACTACTGACTCACACTCGACAAGCCGACTTATGGGTGTTTACAGCTAGACATGGAAGCTCAGTGGAGCCCTGATACTGGGGTTTTCACTGATGCTAAGAAGCAAGTGGTTGTTTTTTCCTCTCAAGAGAAAAACTAATTCCCAAGCAGTTCCCCATGAAGGCAGGGTTTATTCTATCTTATGGACTTAAATTTCCAGGAGATTTCCAGCATCTGTAGCCTGGTGTCAGCCATGGGTGGCATACGTCCTGTTGACAGCCAACCAATCCGCCAGGTCACTTTATAAAGCTGTTTGCCAGCTCTGCCCCTCCTAAACCAAACCCGCTTACATACACACAGATCAAATTCTATTTATCTATTAACTGGGGTGTTTAAAATAATGATGGCAGACCAGATTGTTAATTTTTGTTTTTCTCACGTAAAAACACTGTATACAAACAAGTTACTTTCATTAGAGATAAGCCTGCTGCTCTGCATATAGAGAAGGGGCTGTCCCTTTGACTGCCATTATTAAACTGGGCTCCCCAGTTTCCGTTTTTATTTCTCCTCAACTTCAGTAGTCTGCCTTCCTCAGCCTGTGTGCTGAGACATTCCACAGTTTTTTGTTCATCTTAACCTTCACCATCATATTCAGCAATACAACAGCAATAGGTCCATTTTGGAAGTAATAACAGGCCATTAAAAAAGGCTCACGACAAACCTAATGTCTCATAAAAAGGACACTCTTCTTTAAAAGATACCTCATGGTCATGTACATTTCACTATGTGTTCACAAGTGTAGAACAGTGCTAAGTAACTGGACAATGAGTAAGGGCAGAAGACAACTTGTTCATGTTAACCCACATCTTCCCAAGCTAATAAGTAGCATAGATGAAAAGGCCCATTCTACTCTTACAGCAGAGCAGGGATGAAGGAATGTCAGCAAACCTTGAGGTAGGGCTGGGCGATATGGATCAAAAATAATATCTCGATATTTTTTAGCTGAATGGCAATACACAATACATATCTCGATATTTTTTCTTCCCATGAAGTGATAACAAAAAGGCACTTCTGCGTCAAAGCTACATTTCCCAAATGTCACATAGGCACGTTTGACAGGCATTGTTTTTCTTTTTACTAACCAGCCCCTCTTCAATAGCTTCTTTCATGTCTTATCCGTCTCCATGCTGTCGCTGCCTGCATTTACGGGTGAAGTGGTGGGGGAGGGGTGAGTTTTGTGAGGGAGAGGGAGACCTTCAAGTATAATTGCAGTGCAACACAGACTATATCGATATATCGACCAGTCCTACCGTGAGGTATAGCCCAGGTATCTAGACAAATATAAACATTTAACAAACAATAAACCTTCCCCTTATATTACAACTGAATAGATATAGTGCATACTCTGGGTTAACCCATGCAGAGTTTGAAATGATGTGGACATGGTAACTATTGAAGTCTTTCTCTCTCTTTCTCTCTCGCTCTCTCAGGTCATTTCCTACGTCACAAAGATATGCTTCCACATATTGTATACAAACAAACAAAAACAACTAACTTCTGGAATGGCACAAAATATTTCCTGCTATACTTAGTGCAGGCTTGTTTACATGAACTAGAAAACATAGCAAATGAGACGATCTTACAGATAGTGAAAATAAACTCAAGAAGGAAGAGGCTGAAACACTATACTCAGATGGGCAGCAGGGCCAAGAAACTCACAGGCAACAGAAGAGGGGTAAGGTTTCTATGCTGAAGTGAGAGATTCACATCAGGGCAGAAGTGAAATGATTAGTTCCTGTATGAATAGTTAATAGTAGCTTTGAATGTAGTTCTGAAACAGGCTTTACCCTATTTATACCTGGTCGACCTGTATATGGATTGTAACATAATCTGAGTCTAACCACATGTATTTACAGTCTTTGGATAATCAAACAACATTCTGATCGCTGTATGGCATGTAATACGTAAATCGCAATTTTGCATGTCATTACTCATTTCCTTACACCTCTCTCTAGCACTAAGAAGATAGCTGTTTCTGCTTATAAGTCTTCTGTACCACAGTCACTAACCATGTGATCTAAAACATAACATACAGTAGCAGGACAGTGAATAGCAGTGAAGCACCAAAGTAGGGCTGGGCGATTTTGGAAAAAATCTTATCATGATTATTTTTTTCATATCAGTCGATATCGATATATATCACGATATAAATCAAACCACTATTTCCTTTTTACTTTAAGTGAGATATGAAGGTATCAAAATTTAATTTTTTTCTTACACTGTTTTTATTTTCAGACAAATAGACAAACGTACTATAGAACATTACACAACTGTATTAACCACACACACACATATATGTCTATATATATGTATGTATGTGTGTGTGTGTGTGTGTGTGTAATACAGTTGTGTAATGTGTATATGGGGCATTATTACTATGAACAGTATTTACACACAGACACTGTGTTAAGCAGGCCCTTTAAGGGCTGAGGAAAGGACTCGTAGCTGAGAGTCGACTCTCTATCGGCTCAAATGGTGAGTTCGTTTAGCGATTCTGTTTCGGTAGAAAAAAAGTTTCCCTCCTCGGGTTTTTGGATTATAAAGTCATCTTTGCCTCAGCGTTCTCACTCGAACTCATACAGTATAAATGTTTATGTTTATCGATTACGAAATTACGTCGATTAGCATAATGTGCGTCGATGCGTCGCAAAGGTGGCCGCGCCCACTAAAGGAAGCATGGATTTATCCGGAGCGCAAGCTACAGCTACAAACAATCGCTCACCTACATCTAAAGTTGTGGGAGTATTTTACACAGAAACACAATAGTGTGGTGCTTTGTAAGCTCTGCACAACACAACACAAATCTACAGCTGCTACACACCAGCACTTGAAGCTCAAACACCCCGTAGCGCTTTATCTTAGCAGATTATTTTAAGATTACTGACACATGTAACATGTTTCTTTCAGTAGTAGTTTACGTTTTCTGTCGTTGTTTTTTCTTATTTCGTTCTCTCTGCTCGACTGTGGTGTCTGCAGTAACTTATTACTAGCGCGTGGGTTTTGCTGCCGCTACGCCTACACTCTGTGCTGTGTGCTTCAACCAAACACGAAGTGGCTGGAACTCCAGTTCAACCACCTAATTGGTTGGGGGCGGCTCTATTCTCATTGGCTGTTCTTGTTGTCTCTCAAAACAAAGACGGAACTTAATTCTATCGACTTTGTCTTAAAGTTCTATCGAGGAAATGTTATTTCGCGATAATTATCGTTATCGTTTTATTGCCCAGCCATACACCAAAGTAAATAATGTACCTAAACTGCTGTTTTATTTTTATTCAACACGCTGAGGGCTACTGAGTTAAACTCATCTCAGCAGGTGAACTGGGGGAACACTGATGATTATTTGTGGCAGATGAATATGGAGTCATAATGCTAGGAAGGATTTTGGTTGTCAAATGTGGCAAGAAGACATTGATGCCTTTATACTGGTATGAAACCTGTAACAACTGAGCGGTCAGATTTAAATGCATCTAAAAAAATATCAAACCGGGTATGTAAACAGGTCTAAAGACTAAATTTGATCTGTCTGTGGTGCAGCATTACTTTAGTCACCCCACTTTTTGTGATGTCTTTGTAACAGCATCCAATGGAGTCTGTCAACAATCTAATCTGAATCTCTCACAATATATATATATATATATATATATATATATATATATATATATGACCACTGGTTTATATATACACACACACACACCTCAGTTGCTTAATAATTAAATTTGACTGACCAAGGCTGCTTTCAGATCAGCTGCATCATGCATCTATTAATGAGATCAACACTTAGCCACACAGAGACACAGAAACACACGCACAGAGCTGAGTGACACATCTATGCTGAGTATGGTGAGGTCCCAGCAGCTGTAGAGAGTGCCAACAGGCAGGAGGAAGTGGACTGTTGGCCCACAGGAAGGTGATGAACCCTGGTGGGTGCTGAGCAGCGCACTGAGTATTAAAGCACCAATCAGTACTGACACTTCACATATCAATTCCTCCAGTACACTTAAAGCAAACAGATGTGGGAAAATGTTTCAACATGAAGCCTCAGATACTTTATATGACCAATGGTTTGTAGTCTTCTTAAAGTGCACCCATCAAAACATGTTTTAAAAAAACTGAAGCCACACAGGACAGGATCAAAAAGGTCACCATGCCCAATGCCAAGCATCAGTTAGAGGTGATTAAAGTCCCCCAGCACTGGGAGCAGTAGAATTATATTATCTACAGCGATGAACAGTGACTGAGCTCCATTCGGTGATTGCGTTGAAGTGGCATTTGTAATCATCCACCAGTACCAGAACTCACTATTTTTCTCATCCAACATCTACTGTTAACCTTCCAAACCTAGAAGCTGTTACTGCAGAAAACAGGGGCAACCTTCCTATTATAGAATAATCCAAGGATGTACAGCATGTAGGAACTATTGGACATATAAGCATGTGTATAGAGCATAGAGTATCTTTGTGATTTATTGCATCCCATAATCCAAAACAATCATTTCAGGAAAAAATGTAATCAAGGACATAACTGTAAGGTGGTCTTGTAATCCTACAGTACAATATTTGACAATATTTGTTGCATAATGAACACTACACTATATGCTACTATGAAGAGTATGCTGCAATATATACTACATATCAACATATCGAAAGAGTAAAGAACACACAGTCACAGTCATATTGGCACAAAATGGTTGGTGTTTACGACGTGCTCCAAATGTACACTGTGTAAACTATTATTACACCTTTCCCTTGCACTGTCCCTCAGCAGAGAGGATGTGTCACACAGGTGTCTGTGGCATTGGAGCAGACGTGAGGCGCGTACACACACACACACACCTTAGGGCACATGAAACATAATGCGGAACAAGTGAACAGTGTCGTGCCTGCTCAGGACAAGTAAAGGGAATAAAAAGAGAGAGACACACACACACACAGCTGTTCATCTTTTCATCTGCCATTTTCTGTTTTGGAGAAGAGGATGATATGGAAAACAGAGACAGAATAATTCAATAATTTAAAGATAAATGAGCGTGTGCTGGACAGATAGACTGACTGATAACAGAGGAGAGCAAAAATAAAAGAACTGAGAAAAAAAAAAGAAATACAACAAACAGACAGAAACAGAGCCCGCTTGACTCCCACAAGAGTGTTTTGAGCGGCAGGAAATCGGTCATCGTTTTTGCACTTAACTTCTCAGTCGCTCTTGTTTTGACTGCATGTTTATCGTCGTTATCGAGGGAGAAAGACAGAGACAGAGAGAAAGAGATGTATGTGCATGTATGTGTGCGTGTGTGTGTAGTGTGAATTGTATGACTATGTGTCATATCTAACTGTTTTGGAACCTTTTGGGGTGAATAATAAGTGTGAGTAGTTCTCTCTGTCTTTCTATTTCTTATTCTCTCTCTCCACCCCCTCCTCTCACACACAGAGCTGTTAGTCTTACACATGTAGCCTACCCGCTGATGTGTTGCTATTGTACATACACAAGCTTCGTTCATGTTTGGTGTGAAAACACTGTCAAAATAAACAAAAGAACGCACACAATCCACGGTAAACCATACTTTTACACAACAGTCATTAGTGTAAAAATAAATTTATAAAGAATTTTTTAAGAAGATAAGGTAACACACTTGAAAAGGCAAAGGGGAAATCAAAAGAAAAAATAAAGGAAAATTTTCCCTTCTGCTACCGATATCTGATTCAAAGGACAATACAGAACAGATACCAGTACAAATTCTACCTAATACTAATTCTACCCAAACTTATTAACCAGGATCTTTATACATCGATTAACTACATTTTTACAAATAGTCTATTTTTGTAAAATCTATGTTTTGTGTTCAAAATAAAAACTAAGCTTGACTAAATGGCATGTATATACAGTTTATATTTATTAGATACTTTAATTTTTTTTATTTACTATTATATAATTAGCAATAAGATTCATGTTCAACATCTAAAATAGATGTAAAATATCTATATGGTTACAAAGGACTGAACAAAATACGGATAAGTCTGATAAACCAACAGCTTCTCTGACTTGGCAGAAACAGTGCTGAAGCGCCAAAATTTACAAAGTCACATGTGACATTTTTGCTTTGTAGTGTCATCCATCGCTACTGCGTTTAAGTATTAGTCTCAGAGTCGTTATCAATATGGTAACAGTGCAACACTAATGAACATATTAAAAGATATAAACAAAATTGTATTTGTATCATCCAGGCCAGACCTGACAGACCACAAAAACCTTCACTATCAGAGAAATAGTGCTTAAAAATTTTCCCATCTCTTCGAGATAGGAGAGCATGTTTCTGTCCATTGTTTCCAACGCAACGCCTTGGGACTGAAAGGATGCGTAGCTGTCAAAAAGCATCTACTAAGAAGAGGAAATGGACACAATAAGCAGAAAACTGGCAAATCATATCAAAAACGCTGGTGGTGGTTCTTGAACTTCCCAGATCCCAGATGTCATTTGGAAAGTAAGAGGCAGCAAATGCAACTTCTAAGACTGAACTCTGGATGTGGCAAAAAACAACCAAGCATTTAAATAGCAAGGTATGTTTCTAGATATGTTCTCTATATACTTGTGAATCCCATCTTCACCCGCATTCTTCAAATATACAGCATTTCCTCATTCACTTCACAGAAGAAAAAACAGGATGCATTTCTGCTAAAATTGACTTACACAAAAATGTATTTAAAAAACAGAACTGAAAACACAGAACTAATAGAGCACCAACTTCAGTCAGAGAAACGTGTCCAGGCCAAATTAACATAGTCCTGCCACAGCCATAAGCACACTCAGGTCCTAATGGGTTAATGTAGTTTCCCTTTGGTACACTAAAGCCGCCTGTCTACAGTTACACCTTGCTTGACATTTACTCCTTTTGTTTATTGTGAGCATTGTGCTGAAGGCCTGACTGTATCAACTACTAGCTGTGTCCACATGAAGTAAACAGACTGTACAAAGCAAATTTCACATGAATATCTATTTATCAGTCTCTATGTGTTTATCTATCATCCAGCCACACATCTCTATTTTACACATTAAATTTTTTACACATAATTTTCTTTTGAAAACTAAATGTTCTTAAATATTTTCTTAAATTTATGACGCCTCACATACGCCTTGAACAGTACAAACTGAAATGAAACCTCCCAAATTGTTACTTTCAATGGTTTTCAAAATAAAGGTTTTTTTTGTTTGGCTATTGCCTCCACATAGGTTTGATTTTGTTTTACATTTATTTTGCTAAGCTTGGGTGTTGATGTGTTTACACTAAACCAGCAGTTAAAAATACAGTATTTCTGACAATCTGTAAATGTAACATTATATTGATGTTGTACATAAATAAACTACAGCCTACAACAAGAACAACTATTAAGATTGTCTTAAAATAAACAGAACTACTCTTAATAACTTTTTCACAAATAGTTCTTTTTGGGACATTCATAGATACTTTATATTAAGATTAAGGTAAGCTTTTGTAAATTCAGTCACAGTTTCCTAGGATGTGAATACAGGACGAATTGTATTTTATTGAAAAACAAAAATGACCAAAACTCACCTTACATCTATCTGTCAACCTGTCCACTTTTTCCCTTTTGCCCTAAAACTTACATCACATACCAGAACCGATCTTAAATAAACGCATTTACCATCTGAACTAAAAGGTATTAAAATGATTTGTTTATGCATACACTCATCTGTCTATTCACCAGTGTCATCTATCTGTCTGTCTACTCTGCATTTCTCTTCACACACAGCTTCCCTCACTCATCATAAGTGAATATGTGCTGCTAGCATGCCACAGCAGACTTCTGATATGTCTAGCTGGTGAACAGGAAAACCGTATTATGAAAACAATGCCTAAAAGCTTATCCTCTATTTGTGCATACATCTTACATGCACCAATATTGCAACAGTGATTTAAATTCCAATTATTTTTAGTCTTGTTATTTTGACCCAAAAGACTACAACATCCACTTTATCTGCCTTGAGAAAACATGCCAGGCGCCTAGCTGTGGCTGTGAAGTGGAAGTTGCATAGGGGCATTCTGATTGGTCTTACATACAGGCAGTTTAAAAGCCCTGATATCAGGTTAAATGTTCCCCACCTAAGACAACATTGTTGATTTACATAATGAATGCATTATGTAAATCCCTTGCAATTTGAAAACTGCACTCTTTTAAATTCTGATTTTGTTATAAAAGCGATTCATTTGTCAGCTCTATTTGGAATAAACACCAAGTGCATTGCTACACTACTACTAAATATGATCGATTTGTAACAAAACATGTAGTAGTTCAGTGTTCTTTTAATGGCCCTCTTGGAAAACTGAATTTATTTAAAAAAGTAATATGTAGACATTGCTAAAGCTTCCAAATGTTTCATCCACTATTCATTCTATGAACAAACAGCCCATTTTGGCCACAAAAACCAACTCATTTATATACATTCATCTAATTAGCCTAGAGCAATTAAGCACTTCTCTTTCATACTGAAGTTCCAAGGAGAGTTTCAGCCCTGAGTGCTTTTTGAATACAGGACAGCCAATCAGAAAAGAGTTTAAGCCACAGCAACACAAACAGCCTGTTTTATTCCAAGAGATAACAAGAGGTTAGAAAATGTCCATGTAAACATGAATTTAACCACACATTAAAAAACATTAAACCTCTCAGGGGAAAAGATTAAATACAAGGATGTAGGATATGGACCCTAAGTACTGACGATATCCACAAAACACTGAGAAAAGCATATTGTGGCAAATTACCTCACAGTAACAGTAATATAGATGCAGTTATATCCCCCACCCCACATCCATCCATTCATCCTCTTCGCTCACACCTTCCCTGACCCAAAACACACAAGTACGTGAACACTTCTTGACATCTCATCTCTTGCTTCCACACTCACCTCCTGCCAAACAGCCGCAGGCCTGTGAAGCTCCTGTTGCCGTGGCGACGACCCCCGGTGGGTCTCTCTCCTTCGGTTGGTGCTGTGCAGGGCAGGTCAGAGTTGGAGGAGGACGCTGAGGTGGAGGTCAGAGAAGTTGTGACCTCTGACCCTGTCTCCTGCTGAGGCTGCTCATTGGCTGCTTCAGCCATTGCTCAAGCAGCAGGGTCTAATTGCGCTCTTTGGTCCACGGGGGTCCTCATGGCGCAAATAAGGAAGCCAAACAGAGAAAAGTGTGTCCAACTGCAGAGCTGTACCATGCCGCTCCCCCTCACAAGAAAGCCGGGGGGAGGAAGGAAGAAAGAAATAGAGGGATGAAGGAAGAAAGGTGGTGCTACAGCTCTTTGCACTCCAGTCTCAGTTTTCCAGTCCGCTGACCGTGAAGATAATCTTATAAGAAGAACCAAACATTTCTGCAAGAGTCCTCCTGCCCTTCCCTCACTCTTTTCCCTCTCCTTCTTATTTTCTGTCTCTCTATCTCTCGCTCTCCTTCTACTGAGAACTTGTTGCAATTCTAACTCAAACAAGGGGTCATAAACCTTTTAACAGCAGTTCCCTCCTCTTCCTTCTCTCTTTCAATCTCTCTCGACCTACCCCACTGGTGTGTCTTTCTGCTGAAGCGTATCTCCACTATGCTTCTCCTACATACACTTATAGACACACAGACACATGCGCGCTCGCGCTCTCTCTCTCTCTCTCTCTCTCTCTCTCTCTCTCTCTCTCTCTCTCTCTCTCTCACTCTCTCACTCTCTCACTCTCTCTCTCTCTCTCTCTCTCTCTCTCTCTCTCTCCCTCTCCCTCTCCCTCTCCCTCTCCCTCTCTCTCACAGCCGGCTCTGCTCAGAGACACTGCAACAGACCAGGAAGTGTCAAACTCAGAAGAGAGACACACACGTAGGACCCCAAATATAGCTGTCCTTACACATGCCTGACTGATATTTTTCTTAAATGTTCACCTACTATCTTCTGTCTCAGTCAGTCGTTATATTTAATGCTGCTATTATTATTAACCTTTTCTAACCAAATCTATAAGACTTTGTAGTAGTATGAGTAACTGAGAGATGTATAAGCCATGCTATTCTCAACTAGGTAAACTTTTAAAGTAGCCATCAGCAGTTTCCATTAGCGCACAATCAGCTATAATTGCATGGCACCTGGCAACAGCTGTGTGTTACAGCTTTAATGACTGCTAATTAGAAGATTATCTGTGTGTTATTAAATACCTCAAAACCTGTGCATTCACACTGACACACACAATTCCCTCCCTCATAGGCACCCCCACACACACACACGCTTTCTTTCTACAAAAGCAATGGAAGGAACAGAAAGAGAGAGAAGAGAGCATAATATGCTCTTAATACACAGCGCCAGTGTGCTTGCTTTTGCTGAATAGTCAAGATAGAATTAGGTGTGTGTGGGTGTGAGTGTGTTGCAGTGATGGTTCTCCACATCTGTACATATAGTATCTGTACAGGTTTTAGACTCGTCTCCTACGCAAGTTACATAAATATGAGTGCTGAACCCACACTGCACTGCAGCGTATATATTTATACCCAAAATATACAGTAATAAGCAAAGTCTTTGAAGCCGTTTACTTAAGCTGTAAGCATGCATTTGCCTGTACAATAGCTTTTAACAAAAAAATAAATATAAAAATAATAAATGATAAAAAAAAAAAAAGTAGTTCATACCTTAAAGAGCACAGGCTTAGTTCTGGATTGCATTAAATTCCTTGTGTATACACCGATCAACCATAACATTAAAACCATCTTCTTGTATCCACACTCAAGGTCCATTTTATCAGCTCCATGTACAATACAGGTGCACTTTGGAGGTCCACACTTACAGAATCTAGTCTATCTGTTTCTCTCTGTACTTCGTTAATCCCCTTTCAACCTGTTCTTCAATGACAGTAACTACAGAGCAGGTATTATGTGGGTGGTGGATCATTCTCGGCACTGCAGTGACATTGGTGTGCTACTGGAGGCGCTGCTGGAGTGTTTTTTTTAAACACTTGTGTCCACTCACTGTCCACTCTAACAGACATGCCAACTTTGCTAGTGCACCTTGTAGATGTAAAGTCATAGACAATGGATCACTTGATGCTGCACATTATGAGTTCGTAACCCTCCAGTACTTCATCAGTGGTCACAGGACGCTGCCCACAAGACACTGTTGGCTGAATAGTTTTGATTGGTGGACTATTCTCAGCCCAGCAGTGACACTGAATTGTTTAAAAAACTGTGACTGATCCACTCATAACAGTACAACACACACTAACACAGTTAGGTCAAAAAATATACATCCACCTAATATTATGTTAAAAGGTATGATATATGAGAGATATGAGATTGGGCCCTGTCAGTGCGGACATGTCTCTGTGCAACGTGCAGCTTTTTTGTTGTCTTGTGCTTTTGTGCATCTGTTGCGTGTTTATGAACAGTAGTGTAATAATGTAAACAGAGTCTAGCACACACTGTAATGGAGCCTTTTTTCTTGCTCCTGTACACACTCACTACTTCCTTCCTGTACAGGAAGGAAGTGATGTCAGCAGCATTGGAGTTATACACAATTACGTTTTGACCGCAAACCGCACACTGTTTCCAGCTATTCTTCTGGAAGCTCCGCCATTCTATGTGACGATGGGCAGCTGTTGTTGACCTGCTGTTGACCGACAAAGAAAAGTCGGCCTTTGTTCTCTGTCTGCGACACCATACATGGCATTAAACAGAGACAAATTATGAAAAGGCTAAACACCTCTATGTGCTTATTTATTTAATTGCTCATTATTATGCAATGTTCTTAACTGTAATGTAATAAGATTTGGTTCCGATGACTATTCAGGAATTCTGGTACAAGACATATACTATTCTGCCATAACAGGGTTTTATATTAAAACAAATGTTCTTTCTCTCTCTTTCTCTCTTTTTTAAAGTCTTAGGCCCCTAAGTGCATTACTTAAAACATTTATCTTGGGAGTGCCTGTAAAAATTAACACATATCACTGTAATAAATGCAAATAAACATGAACACAGTATGAGCAGGACAGCCAGCAGGGCAAACCAGACATTGAACAACCTCAACTAACATTGGGCTTTAAAAAAAACAATACAACACATAAAGGAGCTACTTCCTGTTTTGAAACTATTAGGCCTTTTACTTGCCACAAATTTTCTTAATCTTTTTTAATATAAGCTATTGTTTTCACTAAATGTAATAGAACATATAAAAAAACATAGCACAGGAGTAACAGGTACAACACACCTAGTGATGCAAAATGTACTTGGAGGACAGGAAAAGCAGCAAGACATACACTTGCACATACACATAAAATCTTTTAAACAGTGGCTCCCCCTTGTGGTCAATTTGATTAGAAAAAGAATTGTTGTGGCTGCATAAAATAGACCTAGTCCTTATTAAACACGGCCCACTAAAAAGCCTGAGTGTCCACAGAGAAAACACTGTTGTCCAGGTAAGAGGGAACGCAAGCAGTCACTGAACAGAGAGAAGCAATCAGCTCACTTTTGCAGAAGTGGAAACAGTTGAACTGATGTGGCATGTCAAGAAGCGCTCACACCCCCACAGACACCCACAAACTGACAAACTTATCACTTCTGGTGTTTTTGATGACACAGTGTAGAACATAGTTAATGTCTGGTGGGTACAGATCATGGGTCTACTACATTAATAAATAAGGCTAAGGTTAAATTCTGTACAATACAAATTTACTTAGACAGCATACTATAAGATATAGGTTATAGTGACCGCAACTTGTACAGCGTACAGTCAAATCAGGAAAAGGCAGTGGAAAAGTGTTTCCACCACAGCACACCACAGCGTGCACACATTCACATGATCACAGAGATATCAGCTGCTGTTCCCTGATGGTTTCCATGTGTGGGAGGTTTAGTAGAAGTGTAATCGACCTACATCAGGTATAGTGAAAATAATCTAGAAATTCATAAACGTTGGCTTAGTATTGCACAACTACATGGAATTACATTCAACAACATCTCACATTCTATTTCTTCTATTTCTCTCAAAGAGCAAACTGTTGTGGACACTTCTAATATAACAGAGTCCTACAGAACTCTTGAGTTGTTTCTATATGCATGTCTCAAAGGAGAACAGTTCCATATTCCTTGATCTGCTCATAACCCAGCTTTAGTCATTTAAAGAAAGCACACGCAAATTTCACAAATACATGCGCACATACATGCACACGCACGCACGCATACACTGGAAGTATGCATAAGGAAGCAGTATGCCCTACCTTGGGAAGGTCTGTGGAGGTGGGGTGGGGGGCACGACCCATTTCCCTCTAGAGCCCCGCATTATAATCCACTCCTTCGCCTGCTTGTCCACGCACACCTCTGCATCCTCCTTGCACACACTCAGACAACCAGACTCAGACGAGCACACACACTTTCAGAACGATCTTATTCTATACCCCCAACCCCCCCAAACTTCCTGTTTCAAAACTTCCGAGATTCAGCTAGAGACAGTTAAATAGAAAGAGAGAGAGGGAGAGAGAGAGAGAAAGAGAGAGAGAGAGAGAGACTAAAACACAAACAATATAAGTGAGAGAGTGTCAGAAATAGATAGAGAAAGCCAGAGAGATACAAAATAAGAGAAAGACAGGTATGGAGTGTGAGTAAACAAGAGAAAGAGAGAGGTGGGGGAAGGCACCCAGTACTTATTTCTGTTCTTGCCAAAACAAACGGCCTCTAGTACAAATACAGGCTGGCCAGGGCCCCTGCAAAGATACTATTTTTAGACCTTAGAGGAGAGAAACCCCCCAAAACACTCACCCTGACACGCACACACACACACACACACACATCTGTATGACCTGTCTACTGTGCCTCAAATCTCTCATGTTTTCGAGATGACGCTTGCCTTTTAGCCATTCAGACCTTTTTATCATTATTACCAACACTGTGCAAACAAACACTAAACTAACACTATGTCAGTAATTAAAAATCATGGAACAAAGGATAAATGAACAAAAAGGGAAAATGTAAAGATGAATCTATTTCCTCTATCCTCTTTTTGTTTATATCAAAAACATTGCAACACTTGTGAGAACTCAGAACCTGGAGTTCAGTCACAGCTCAGCCACGTCCACTAGAGGGCGATTCAACTCTTTTTCCTTGCGTGATCTGTCCATTCTCTTCTCTGCGAATACAGAGGAATTGGACCCTTTTATAAATACATATGGGAACATTAATTGGACATTGAAATTTATATTTGATTTTGCCCCTCACGTACACATTTCTGAAAGAAGAAATCATCAACCTTCCAGCAAACACTTCAAACTCCTGCTCAACACATCATGTAAAGCCAAACCGCTGCCAAAACAGCTGTGAAAAATACTGTGTCGTAAGCATTAGTAAATCTTTTTGTCTCTGCTGGACATATCACGTAATGAAGGAAGTATATTTATTGATTACAAATAGACAAGGAGACAGCATCCACATCATTTGTAGACTGTTATCCTCTTTAGATTAATGTCACGTCAAGATTATTATTAATTATAAAGACTATGAGGACTTTTTTTGTATTTAATATTTTGTTGTGATTTACACTCCAAAATGCTGTGACTGTGCAAAATAAACAATCCAATGGAAAAAACAACTACGGCAACAAAAAAGTTTTTCTGTTGACGTTCATAAGACATAACTGGTCTTAATATTATGACATTTATTTTTTAAAAGCAGATTATTATTGTCTAGGTAATCTAGCCAAGAGATATATATGAAAACAGGCAAAAAAAATGTTTTTCTTTACCCTCTTCATCCTGATCTTTTGAACCCACTATCGCTTGGATTTTTTTAATCTATTTGATCGCTGGTGAATAACAAATGCTAAACTAAGTAACTAAATAACTAAAGTAATTCAGAATGGCACGATGAGAAATGTTCCTTTCTGGATAAACTTGCTGAGTATTAATTCTTGACAGGTATTGATACCAACCTAACATTTAATGCATCTTACACAAATTGGTTATAAACACTGCCTGATGCCTAAAACTGTTTCTGTATAATTTAAATGCCTGAACATATTTTTATAAAAACATTAATGTTAGAAAGGTACATGTAGGACAAAATAAGCGCCAGAGAATACCTTTTAGATGTATTGCAATTTTACCATTATCAGCATTACATGTGCAAACTGTAGGACACATGTAGGGTTAATAGTCATTTTGCATAGTAAACAAAAAGGCTATATGAAGGAGCCAAATGAAAAGAAAACAAAATAAGCCTCACCTCTCACTAGAAGCTCAAATAACCAAACTGACCCTCCCTTTTCTTGAACACATAATAGGAAGAACCACTTCACTGGAAAAGACAATTATGTTTACAACAGTTTTAGGCAAAGATGAAGAGGAGGGACTCAATCCAAGGAATCAAGGAAGAACCATTAAGAAGCCAAACAGAAGACAAAATATTCTCCAGAAACACCATCCATATGGTCACCAGGACTCAGAACCAACTCGACAGCACTCAATTATTGTAATGCTGTATTTGTGTTGTAGACATAGTGATAAATATGAGACAGTAAGTTTCTCCACAATGCAGCATTCTAAATAATTCTCAACTAAATGAAACATAAATATGGAAACCATGAATGCTGAAGTAAAGCCACATGAACACTGAGATAGATACTGAGAATGTTTGCAGGAGTGGTCTTCATTTATGGCTCTACAGTGATTACTAGTAGATAAACCTGCTGCCTATTGCTGTTCTGAGAAAGTCACGCTATCATGCTCCTTACAGAATTTGGCCAGACTGGCCAAGATGCGTTTGTTTGTCTGAGGTTTGCTTCTTTAGTTTAGCAGAAGAGTTAATATCCATCTCAATCTGTTGCTGCCTTTTGAGTTTGTGGCATTGTGAAATATCAGGTTTGGAAATGTATGTGTAGTTTAGTACTCCTTTGGTAAATGTAGGTACTTCGTAAGTTATTGCTTTATGTCCCACTAAACGTCTCTGCTCTGAAGGTGGCTGTCAGTATAAGTTAGTGAACCTGAACCTATCGCAAAAAAAGGGAATGACGAGAACATAAAACTCTTATAGAAGTTTCAGAAGACATATGAACGTGACTGTATAATCACCACTTTAAAATGTTCAGTTGTTACTATTGTAAAATCTAAACAGATGAAAACTGCCAGTCTCTGATTTGTACTTTCGGTTCTTTCTTGCTAGACATATTTTGTACTTATTAGAATAGGCTGAAAAAAAAACTAACTGGCTAAATCTACAATTATGCCACAATACAACACTGTGTGACTATATTCTGAACATATTGCATGTATCCTCATTAAATGCATGCTTCAGTACACAAGAGTGCAAAACTAGTCTTGTTTAAGTGGATTTAGTTCAACTCAATATTTGTACTGTTAAATTAAATTGTTTAAACAATTAACAGCTCTGAATGTCTACTCTCAGTACTATGACATGCAAAGCATTTATCAGCAATAAAAATCAGAAGGCCAGATTGAAATTTTTAAAAAAGCCACATAAAACATAAGTTCTATGGGCTTCATGAGACCAAGATAAAGCTCTATCTAAAGAACGGAAAAGCCAAGCATCTGCTCATGATCCAAAACATACAAGCTCATCGGTCAAGTCACAGTACAGCTAGTGTCATGGCTCCTGCTTGCATGGTTGCATTTGAAAATGAATTCAGAAGTCTACAGACACATTCCGTCAGCCAATCTATAGCACAGTGTGTTCAATCCAATCAAAAGGTACATCTTGCAGCACAACAATGACTCAAGATATACTGTAAACTCAACAAAGAATTTCATCAGAGAAACAGTGAAAAGGTTTTAGACTGACCAAGTCAATCACCAGACCTTAACCCAATCCAAAAGAAGAAACCCCCACAACAAACCACAACTAACTTAAAGAAGCTACAGTAAATGCATCACAAAAGATGAATGCAACAGTTTTGTAATGTTAGTGTGTCATCTTGATGCAGTTATTGCAAGCTAGAGATATGCAACCAAATATTAAGTGTCATATTTATCTGTTCCCATACATTAGATCACGTAAAAACTGAGTTATCTAATTAATAACATGTTCTAAGATGTTTAACACATTGGCTGGGGGAGAAAAGTCATGAATATAGCATACTCATACAGCATTTTGAGACTGCAAGGCAATCAGGTCCGAATCTAAATGTACACATCCCATAACACTCATCGTCAATGTGGTTTGGAAGTAGATTACAAAAAACACCAGCACTGACACAGTAAGGAACACTGCCTTCTAAGTCACAGGCAGCAGTGCATTGAGACTGCTGCCCTCAGTTCTGGACACAGCCATCTGGATGTAAATATCAAGAAATAAAAGCTGAAATTCTGAACTATCATCTCAAACTCAGATGGCCTCTATGTAAAGCAAAAACAAAATAAATGGCTTTGCCATTCCGATTCTTTCAGAGAACATGTAAACAACTTTCCAGTGCCCAATAAATGTGCAATGTATTTTGCCAAAATTCTCACCCATCACAAGACTGATGTGGGTTTTCCCCACCCACACAGCTTTCACAACAGTCTCTTTTTCAGAAAATCGAACATGGTCTGTTCAAGCTGTTGTGTTTAGTTCTGCTTCAGTGCCGTAGCAGGCTGGGGAGCTGTGGACTAAGGGCTGTCAATTGTGTGCGCATCACAGAATTATGACTGTATTATTATTTTTTTTTTATATTTATTTATATATTTTTTATTTTTTTGTCTTGTTTTATATTTAAAACTTTGCTTGATGTTTAATATGACATTCAGCGATCATACAAAATTTTTACACTGTGTTTGCTGGCACAAAACCCTTGTCCTGGGGCTACTCCCTACAAGAAACAGGCAGTGTAATGAGTACGATTTCATCCAAAAAATAGAACATCACTGCCTTGGGGTCAGATTGTCAGTCATTTAAAGTACTTTCATGCCCACTGAACCATGAGGAGCTGAAATGGAGCTTTATTGTTTCTATGTGTTTGACAGCACACTACACAGAGCTATGCCTTATATAAAAATGACACTCAAAGTACCAGTCTAAACTGGGTGTGGTTCATAAAGGAGGATTTGTTTTTCTTCTGATGCTCCGTCATGCTTGTTTACTCCCTAATCAGGCTGATATCAGCATTAAGGTCAGATTGTGTCTTTTTAAGGGTCCGCAGATTTCGCTGCCATTCTCTACAGTCTGCTGTACTGGCTTTCTCTTCCTCTTTAAGAGTGTGCTATGTTAAGTGTCCATCTCTGAAAGAGTTCTTTGCCTGTATCAGCCTATAAACTCCATCGCAAGGGACAGAGGCCAGGGTTACTGTGGCGTTCATCTCCATAGTGACCACTTATCAGCCCCAGGCACGGATCAACTGGCTCAAGGGGAGAAGGCATATGATTGGCTGTTCAGGCTTGTTTGCAACATTGTCATGACAACATGGAGTGAAGAGTGGGGTACGGAATAGCACATGGCCTTAAGACACAAACTGAGAGTGAAGAGCATGAAGAACAGACTCCAACTGAGCAGGGAAGGACACATAGAATTAAAAGGACACACTGAACCTCATGGGCCGGGGGGTTAAGGGTAATAAGGTTATTGTTTAACATTGTGTGTTTGTGTGTGTGAGTGTGTGTGTTTACCAGACTGCTGCCATTGTGGGGTCAAAAACATGGTCATATAATCCAAGCATCTGGATAAGGGTCAGGGTAAGCTTAGGGTTATGATTAGGGTCATGGTTTGAGTGAGGGTGAGGTTATGGTTAGGGTTAGGGTAGTAGTGGTTCTGGCTGAGGTTTGAGTAAGTCTCCAGAAAATGAATGGAAGTCTAGGTAACAAACCCATAATTCACATAAACAAACGTGTGTGTGAGTGTGTCCATATACTTGGGCATATTAATGTCTGCAATATATGCAATATAGCAAAAGTGAATACAAATTGGTATTTTTTTATAAATATAAATATTTAAATTTAATATAGTTATTATAGTTAATATTAAAAAAACAATTACTGAATTCAAAATGAAATCTAATTATGGAAGCGCTGTCTTGTGTGTGATTTGTAGCTTAATTTTTGTCAAATAACATGAATTTACATGAAGGACTTGTACACAATATCCATATTTTTCATACAGAAAAACTAGTACAAATACTCACTTACATGCACACAGAAAAACATCCACACATGAACAGAGAACTGACTGGTTGGGAGCATTTCTGAAAAAGTCCTTTATAACATTCATATGAATACTTTGTCCTCTTATCTTTCTCAACCTGCTTCACCTCAATCTCGAACTGATGTCCTCTCACTTCCCGACCTGGGTGTGCATGAAACCAATGTATCTCCTCATCTTAAAGAACCAGAAAACAGAACCCCAGCAGAGACAGACAAAGCGCCTTTTTACCAAACACCCACATACACATAAACTCACACTCTTCCTTACAGCTTCAATCCAGCACTTTCTTTATGTTTTTTTCTCCACTTTCCACTGTCTCTCTCTAACCTGTTCAGCTCCACACTGTGCACTAGCACCTCTGCGTCTCTGCTGTGTGCGCTGTGTTTGCAGAGTGTGTCTCTCAACAGCACTCATGCCTTCATTGGCAAATATTATGCAGCACTACATACACACTAATGAATATGACTTATGAAGGATCATATGCTACAGCTTCACCACTAATGCTACTGTGAGAGTTGTGCTTTGATCTACTACCCAACCACTTCAACAATCCTTCATTCAACATCCTACAATGTTTCCACTCATTTGAAAGATGTCAAATGTAGACAAATCAAATGTGTCAGCAAATATGATTCAACTAAAAAAAACCTGTCTTTGTGGATGATTTACAGCCTGGCTTCTGAAAGTTAATGGTATTTTTTGTGAAAAGGCATTAATAAGACAAACAGTGTAAGTACTGAACTGATGGAAGAAAATGCTGGATCAGTTACTGCGGCAGAAATGAACGAACTGATCTGTAACACAGCTTGAAATATCACTAAATTGCAGGAGAATGCAATGTAAAGTGCAGTAAAGCAGGTCAAATAATAAGAGTAGATACAATTCCTTTATTTACAAAATTCTTGTGAGTTAACAAAATACAACACTATGAGTTGTCAAGAAGCTGTTATTGAGTGTTACATACCCTGAGTTTGTTTTTTTTTTTGTCTGTCTGGTTGCTGCTTGTTGCTCCGCCCATGCTCACGTTCTATTGGCTGGATGTATTGGCGGGAAATTGAGAAAAGGAAAATCTATATATAAAACAAAGAAGCGGCTGGTTTTCTCACAGAAACGGACTTGGCACTGCAGATTCAAGACCTCTACATCACTGTATTTCAGACGCTTAAGAAAACCAATTTTTGTTAACTTACTATATGTATTTAGTATTTGTAGCTGGGTAATTATTAATAAGAAACATGCTACAAAACTTAAGTAACTATAAAATATCTTTATTGTGCAAAATAGTTGAAAACAGCGAACAAGAACATACTATACATAATAGATAAACTTGTGGTGTGTACATATAAGCATCCTGCAGCTTCTCTAGCTCAACAAAAACAGTGTTGAATGCAAATTCTCAAGTCATTTGTCTTATACATGTGTCTTATTACTAGGGCTTGTAACTCTGAGCATCAGACTCTAAAGTAGTTCAGAATATATCCTTGTTGTTCATGGCGTTAGAAGCGGTGACCTTTAGACTTTGAGCTTTTTTCCGACTTGGCTAAAGAAACAGGTCATGAGATCCCACTGCTGAATGATACAACTTACCAACTAAGGTGCAGCTTGGGTGGTGGGTAAGCAAGCTGCTATGCTAAAAGCTAAAACAAGGCTAAGGGCCATCATTACATCAGAAATCCAGCAGTTCCTTCCACTTCCTCAATAACAATCTGTACGTGCACAGCAACGGATGACTGATTACAGACAGAAGCCTGACTCAGTCATTCAGGTAAGGGGCTTCTTATAGCAGGTTTTTAATACAAAATACCAATGTTACAGATTTTTTACAACTGCTCAAACTCACATCGCCAATGTCTTGTCAAGTTTTGTTTACTGACATGCACATATATATTATATACAGTGTTTCTACATATGTCCCTCCTGTAAATTTTATATATATTCTCTGTATATTCCTTTGTTTTAATATTTCAGTAATTTTTATATGTATATTCTTTTGCTTAATTTTACTTATATATACATATATGTATAAGCCCCAAAGAAGCGTACCACCCAGACTGTTGCATGCCCAGAGTGAAGCATGGGGGTGGATCAGTGATGGTTTGGGCTGCCATCATGGCATTCCTTTGGCCCAATACTTGTGCTAGATGGGCGCGTCACTGCCAAGGACTACCGAACCATTCTGTAGGACCATGTGCATCCAATGGTTCAAACATTGTATCCTGAAGGCGGTGCCGTGTATCAGAATGACAATGCACCAATACACACAGCAAGGCTGGTGAAAGATTGGTTTGATGAACATACTTCTCACTCAGACCCCTTTCTTTTATAAATATTCCACCTTATATAAAGCAGAAGCTACATTCTAGCATGTGTGCAGGCACCTAAATGAACGCACTTACTAGTAAATTTGCGATAAGAGGCTGGTATCATCTAGCACAGCCGGTGTGGTCTGAAACACTGATTTGAGCTCTCAATCAGAAATGACAATAGGTATTTGTAGTCTGTAATCTGTTCTTTTTTTGTTTGTTTGTTTAGTCCAGTTGTCTGTTTCCATGTGCCTGTCTGCAGACAAGTTAAGCAGAAAAGCAACATGTAAATAAAGGTTTGGTTCAATCGTGGCTCTCCAAGGTGTGACTATGTTGACAAGTGTTTGGTGGTAATCCATTACAGCCCACATTTCTTCTTTATTACACTAAGTATGTACTGTCTGACCAACATAACAATTGAAAAAAAAAGATCAGCTTATTATCAGACTGATAGGGAGCAATCTAGGCAAGAGACCCTCAAATGCCCGTGTGTCTGCTAACTGATTATTTGGCTGAATTAGCAAACACCCACTAGCTGTTAGTCAGCAACAGCCATCCACTTCCACACACAATGTCTGGGCACCACACTCACACACCTCTTAATCTGCATGCGCTGCCCATTTCTCTAAGAACAAATTTCAGCAGTAGATGCAACAGGAACATTGCTTCTACAGTACATTTCTAAATGATTTCAAGTTACATTTAATAATCCACTTCCAGACACAGGCCGCGTTCATTCGCAAAAATGAGCTCCAAACACAAGGTCATTACCCACTTCAGACTTGTGTGTGTGTGCACGAGTATTTATGCGTGATGACATGAAAGTTTAGATATTCAATTATTTCTCACCAACCACAGTGTTCTGCTTCGCTTACCAATCTCTCCATTTACCACATCTTTCTACAGCTCAAGAACACTCCCTCACTCCCTCCTTCTCCTTCCCTCTCATTAAATTTGGTCTCTTCATCTTTTCTAGCCCATGAGAGAACCAATCCTGTCGTCATGGCGACCCCCTTCAGATCTTCCCTTCTTTTAATCAAACACTTTTCCTCCTCACTCACTCAAACACACACACACACACACATACACATGCACATGTGCACACACACACACACAATATAATGCAAACACAAACATAATGCCCAGGTGCTAAACATATGGGAAGATATTACTTTCCCTGTTATTAAGGAGAAAAAGGAGTTCATCAATGGGACGGAGTGATCACACACCTCTTCTAAAACTTCCCCACCCCCCTCCATATGATGCACACCACACCTCACCCCATCAACAGACACACATCAAATTGTCAGCTTTTCTGGGAAATACAGCTACTCTCTTTTCAAAGACTTTGTGGGTTGAAAAAAAAATTGACCATGTCTGGGCCAAATAAAGGACCAACCAAATTTGAGACAGAAGGCTGAAGCAAATAATCTTCCAGACTCCTCAGTAAAACACACATGATCTTCCAGGAAATTCTAGCAGCAGGTCTGTCATAAGCATTAGATCATCACCTGACTGGCAATTGTTTAAGTACTGACTGCAATTATTTATTAAACTAACTGAGTATATTTGATCTGTTTGGTTGATTCAAAGACATACAATTAAAAGAAAGCAGAAAAAGCATTAATTGAGATGTTAAGAGTTAAGTGGGTTAAGTTTTAACCTCTAAAATGACACTGGAATATGTTTAAAAGGCAGAGGTGAGTAATGCTTGTCTTACCTAGTGAGCAGTATGGGCAAAAATGTATATGACAGTTTCAGTATATGTCACAGTACATAAAAAACAAAAAAAACAAAACGTTTTATGACCCCAATAAGACCAGCCACTCCTTTTGTCTGCAAAAGCTAAACATGACTGAAACATCACATCCATAACTAAATGAGCTAGCATTAAGAAGGTTTGCAATGTTGGTATAACAGTTATGACAAAACTCATACTGGAAGAGGAATTTTAACTAGCATACCAAATGGACCAGTTAACCGCCCACTACATGTTATTTTATTTAAACTTAAGCTGTGTCTGTCAACAGTTGGGGACAATTCAATTCTTGATCATAATTGATTGTGCCAGTGAATTAGCTAAAATGTTATGATTGTGACAGGCCCAGGCCCAGTTGGCAGAAAATGAATCTGGGAACAATCTGTAATCCGTTTGCAGATAGAAAAGGCAGATAGCCAAGACATTTAAATGGCTCTGATTATTTCAATAAAATAGATGGGTTTAGTTCAGCACATGTTTTATCTCCATAAAATATAGGCATATCGAAGCGGTAAAGAGTTTTATTATTGCTTCAATAATGTGCAAATTAACCCAAAGTTTCATGTGTTAACTGAATGATTTCACTGAAGACACAAAAGGTATGCAATACAGTAAGTAACTTTCCATTATATAGTACTATTATACAAATATATTCCATATAACATCACATTTTACACATTATGAATATGAGGACATGTATTATATCCTTTTAAAATCAATCAAAGGAGTTTCAAATTAAGTTTGTATTCATTAATCGTTAAAAGCAAGCAAACATTTCCCTCAAGAGCAGAATAACTCACAAACAATTCCAGGAACCCTGCACTGGTTCTGAAAGACCATTCATAACACAAAACCCCCACAGAGCATCAATGCTCTATCCTTGAACCCCTAGGATTCTCTCCATACTTTAAAGCAAACTGGTTTAGGTATTATCAGCATTTCATAGCAAGTTTATGTAGATAAACTGCAGGCTTTCTTCAGTGTTTTCTATGAAGTATCTGCAAAACCTAAAGCACCTTTTTCCTGTTTTCATAACCATGAGGTGGGTTTCTGCAGCTCATGCTCAAACATGTCTCAGCTGTAACTAAGGTGGGTCAATAACAGCACTGAATCTTAGGCATGCATGTAATCCTAACAGGGGCTATTTCTGTTCCACATGATCCTCCTCATCGATCACTGAACTCCTCCTGTCCACCACTTAGCTTTATGACCCGGCCCTTTTACGCTCCCGGTCACTGTGACGCTGTTTTATTTCTCTGGATGAGCAGATTAAACATTCCTCCCACACTAAGCCCTTTGCAGGCATCAGCGCAGGGAAACCCAGCCCATTATCTGTCTTCTATCTTCTCCAGGGCACTGCTTCCTGGAAAACCTGGTTGAGCTGAATTTAATACAAGCGCAAATGAGCACACCTGAACTCCATGACCAGACTGCACAAAATCTAGAATGCTCTGCAGTATCAGACGGCTTAGCTAAATAGGTTGCTGTTGTGTAGATTCCTGAAATGTAATTTTATAAGCACAGTCGAGCTTAAATTAGGGATGCAAAATCAGTTGACCCATCTATATTCCACAAACATTTGTTTAATTATTTATTTAATTGTTTATAATTTATCTATTACTTCCTTTATATATTGATTTATTTATTTCTCTACAGTTGCTTGTTTTTTAAACACATTATTTTTTTTTATCAGATAACATTCATTTTGTCAGGTAAAATTAATTGAATTACTTACATAATGTGAAGTTTTACATAATTTTGCATGTAAAATGCTAAACTACCAAAGCGGAACCGTGCAGTAATTTCACATTATGTTCAAAGAGATTTTTGGCAACATTCTGCAAACCTTGTCCAACCTAAGATTATATAACTAGACAATACAACACAAGAAGTGCATTACACTGCATTACACTGGCTTCCCAAATCTGTATCGTATAAAGCTCTGCACAGTCTCGCACCAGCAGGATCTTATTTCCTATTATGAATCACCGTGAATACTCACATCACAGGATGCTGGATTGCTATTGGTGCCCAAAATTCAGAAGACCCCAATGGAAGGATGGAGCATTTTCCTACAAAGCCCCCAAATTGTGGCATAATATCACGGTCTTTATCTTCAGGACTCTGACGCAGTCTCGACCTTTAAGCCTAGACTGAAAACATATTTATTTAGTTTAGCTTTTGGTGATTAATCTTCCTCTTTAGATAAAGACAGGAGATCCAGGGGCTCATGGACACAGAGGCTTATGGTAAACTGAGATGTTGGTGCTGTTGTCCCACCATCAGGGCCTCTTCCTATCAACAACCAGCTCCCCTGTTCTCAGCTGTATCCTCTTAAGAGTCTTGGTTCGTCCCAAGGTTTCTTCCTCCAGTCTGAGGGTTTTTTTCCTTGCCACTGTCGATTACTCTCCCTCTCTGGCGTGCTCACAGGCGGATATATATATATATATATATATATGTTGTAATTCTTTGTCTTCACACTTCTGTAAAGCTGCTTTCTGACAACGTTGTTGTAAAAAGCACTATACAAATAAGCTTGTATTGAATTGAAGTGTTACTTGCAATAACACGCCATGCAACAGTTCTTTAAAATAAAGAAAATAGTATAGCAAGTATAGCCCTGAAAGCACTTTAATATTAGTCATTTATTTGGTCTACACCATACGCTGTGGACCAGCTGGTACTGAGAGCATGAATTACTGTAATATTTACCACATTGCAGCAGTCTTAACAGTCGGCACCTTGAGCATATGGGACACACGTATGAGACAAATAACAAGAAATTCAACAAGTCCATGCTACTTTTTTGATTTTCCTGTTTCACAGCAGTAACAAAGTCCCTGTACAGGCACCATGTGTTTAAGGTGGAAAGAGAAATTCAAACAAACAAATGCAGTCAACCAGCCAAGATATATCTTATACTTTCTTTTATAGTTTTGCACTGGAACCTTACATTGTAGCTAACAATTAGGAGAAGCTATTAATCACCCTCTAAGATTAAGCACATTTTATGCCTAATAATTACATAATCGCCTAAAACCACAACCATTTGTTAAGTAATCTCAGTAAATCTTCACAGTTGAGTCACATTATGATGACCACTTTCTAATTTCAACAGCAGCACATAGGTGGCAGTGTTTTGGTCTGGGGAATATTTTCGTGGCATTCTCTGGATCCACTTAACCAATATGCGTATGAAATCATCCTTGCAGATACCCAAACATGCTGATTGTCTTTCCTGGAGTGGCTGAGATCTTCCAGCAACCCAATGTGACATGTCATACGGCTAACCAAGACTTCCAAGTACTAGCCTGGCCCCCTAATTCCCCAGACTTGGACCCAATTGATCATTTGTGGGACCACCTTGATTGTTATGTTCGCTCTGTGGCTCCTCCACCACGTGCCTTCCAGCTGCTGTGGGGTGCACTGCAGTCAGCATGGCTCCAGATACCTGTGACAGCCTACCACGTCCTTATTAAGTCACTCCCAGCCTGTCCGTGCTGCACATGGTTCTTACTCTGGATATTAGCAAGTGGTTAAATAGTATAACTCCACCGTGTATTTCAGTAGGTCACTTCGAAGTTCGCTTATTTGGTTTTGGAGCTACAAGGCTCAGGTAATGGAAGCAAGTCGTTAACTATTTCTAATGGGACTTGCTGATGTGGTTTCTAATACTTTACAACATACTGTTATCAATTAACTGTTGTTAAATGGCCAGTTATACATGCACACCATACACTCAACATCCGGCAGAGTTACAAAGTCAGAAGTCGGGTCTTGCCTATTTGTCTCATCAAATAGGCAACAGACTGATTCATTCATGAAACTCAACTGCTCAGTGATTAGGCTCACCAAGATGTATTGATTGGTAATATGTGCAGTCGGCAGGTGAGCATGGATCAATACTGCACTTGATTGTGCTTTTTAATAAAAGGACACAGTGTTTTCCACAACTAAATTGACTGGTCAATGCTGTTGTGAATTTTTTTATGTTCCATAGCATCTGGTAGAAGTGTATGCTTACATATGGGCCTGCTGAATGCTGAAGAGCTCGCGGGAAGGTTATAGCTTTGTGACCCACGGCATTTGGGGCTTTTATGACAGGCAACTCTAGGCCCAAGAATGAGACCCTGCAATGTTATCTTAAGAACTTTTATTCGAGAACCACTCCATGCAGAAAAATTATGACTGTCCAGGTGTACAAGGGCCCGATGGAGCAGGAAGTCAGGCCTATAAAAGATAATGCAGTCCGAGACACGATTGAGACCAGGGTAGACCAGGGTTTGAGAGGTCACAGAGAAACATTGGTATAGCAATCCAACGAATAAAAGCTTAAACTCTGAACTGGTCCCTCTCTGACGGCAAAAACGAAGTTACAACAATGCGCAATGCTCAGTGGACAACACATTAGGCGTTATATCTAAATGTAACAGTAATCAATTTTTTATATTACAATATTTCTTTTTTAATATCCAATTACCTCTTTGCACATTGTAGCCTGGGTAACAGTAACAAATCTCTGGAGAAACAGACTAGCCCACATAATGGCATCAGGTCTTTCCGCCTTCATCTAGAAAAGGAAATTTGATAAAGATCTGAGCAGCAGAGTGAGCCTGGTCTTCCAGAATGGCATCACGATCTCCTTCATCCTAATCAGTCCTGTGAGACTACAAAGCCCATCATTTATAATGCATGCAGGTCTGGTGGCTCTAATATCATTAGGCTGCTTCAATGAGGCACGTGCAGCTTCATAAAGGACCAGCTGGTTCTGTGCTACCTATACAAAGAGTGTTAATCAGCCACTGCCCATAAATAACACAACATGACAGGCAACCTAAACACATGTGCAACACACTAACAATAAACATTCAGGGTTTGTTTAAAATAAAGTCAACTTAATGAGGTCAAACTTACACATGCACCAAACTGACTTTAACTCAGAGGGTTCTCTGAGCATTCTCCTTTTTGCACAATTCTATCATCAGAAAAGCATAACATTTATTTTAGCCATGATACTGCTTTACTGTCCCAAAGTAGACTTTAGAGCAGACGTGTGGACTCGAGTCACATGAGTCATTAAACTGATGACTTGTGACTTGACTTGACTTAGACTTTACCTTTACTGACTTGGACTTGGAATCGGACTTAAGCTTTAAGACTTGAAAAGACTCGCCACCCTATTTTTACATAATAAATAAGGAAAACTTGATCAAATAACTGAATCATTTTGTATTAAATATTGCTGTAACGCTAAGGAGCTGAGCTGCGCTGCTCAGTTTATCCATAACCTAGCAACAAGTGAAGTTCTGCAGCCAATCACAGGAAGTTTTGCGGTGGCGCCATTGTTGAACTTGTGCAGAGACGAGGAGCAATATTATGCTGTAGAAAATAAAAAAGAACTGCAACATGCAGGACATGTGGAGTCAAGATCACAGATGAAGCTGCAACCTCTTCAAACTTTGTTCGACTTTTGAGGCACAAAGAACAGTATGCCTCTGCTATGTATATTTCATATATAGCAGTTAGCTAGCTAGCTAGCTAACAAGCTAGCAAACTTAGCGACATAATGATAAACGACAGCTAATGTGAACAAAGCTCTCTCCCTCTGTTTATCACTCCTAGATATTCCACCGTACACTGTGAACTTTACTGAAAAATTAAAGCATTTAGGAAGCACAGCATCTTAGACAGGAAGTGATCAAGTAGTGCAGAAAAGTGCCAAACACTGATCAGTACATGCAGAGCTACTGCAGAGTTCACACGTGCTGTTAGAACTGAAAGACCCGGTCCAGATATTAATGATTATGGGTTTAGAAAGTGAGGTCATTAAAGTTCCTGTAGGTGTAATGTGTATGAATACTTCTAGATGCAGTGTTTCTTAGCTTTGGCCTTTGTGGCCTCACATTTTAGTGTTTTTTCTGCTTCAACACCTATTTTAACTCGGTAATGGACTGGCAATGAGGTGATTAGTGATTAGAACTTAAATTAACTTAACTAGAACTTAAATAGAAGTTATTTTTGTTATAATACAAAGTTTAAAAAAAAATTATATTAATGTCAGTTTAATATAGTACTAATCAACTGCGTCAATTGTGTTAAATACTGAAATGTCATTACATCTGGTGACTTGACTATGACTCAAAGTGTATGACTTGACTTGAGACTTCCTTGTGTTGACTTGGGACTTGACTCAGGACTTTATTGTCAAGATTTGAGACTTACTTGTTACTTGCAACTTAGTGACTTCATCCCATGTCTGCTTTTAGAGCATTATGTAAAATAAACAAAACACAGCTGAACTACACCACAGGACTGAACACAAAATGCAGAAGTTAAGCAAGAATGGTTGCTATTCATCCATAGGAGCGGTGTGCAAACTATGCCCTCTTTGGCTCAGTAACCCAGTGTTTGAAGGCTGCTCTCACTCCATAGCAGTGCTGTTGCTAGCTTCAATAGCAACAAAACATTTGGTATAACAATTATCACATAGATCTGATACATCTCTATAATGTTGAATATTGCAACGTTTGTTGGAGGTATTATAGTTTTTAGGCTATAATGGACCAACTGGGTAAACCTGGCACAGAGCGACTCTAAGGCCACCCCTGTAGTTACTGTAGAAGCTTACAAATTGTGGATATAGCAGTTCAACAATGACAGCCCGACGTCATAAAAAGCTGGGTTTTTTTTTTATAATTGTGAGACATTCATGGGATCCAAGAGGTTAATTAGGGGGTCTTAGATCCCTAGGACACCCTGTATTTCACTTACTAGGACACCCTGTAATAAATTGCTGGTGTAGATAAAGTAGAAGTAGTTTGGGCTCTGTGTATAAGGTCTCTTATAGAAAAGTACAAAGGGAGACAGGACACATCACACTAGTTTGCTGCTGTGTTTAATTCAAAACTCAAAAATGTATGCTCAACCTAAACAGTTTAATAACAAGGTAAGTTTTAAACACACTATATTTTTGCAGATCTTTCAAATCTTTAATAATCCAAAAGGAAATATTCTGGTCTACATTACTTTAGTTTAGTTTAACCTGCAACTAGTATATTCATGCGCTTTATCAAAGGTTAGCAACTCTTTTAAACTGATTTATATCAAGTAAAGCTATAACGTTATACAAACCTTTTAGAAATACATCGCTGATGCTCGATGTGGATGCTAGAAGTTGGGAACGTTATCGTACAATTGAAAGACTACATTATAATTTTAAAACCCAGAAATAAAAATAAATTGTTAATAAGAATAACTTGCTATTTATTACAGTAAACAGTAAAAGCAGCATATGACCATTTTGTGAAAGCAGGTTTTTGTGTACTAATAAAATAGCTTATTATGCAACATAAAACATATGAATATTTAATGTGTGAGTTATAATTAATAAGTTTATTTTAAAAAGGGATAACATCATAGGCAAAAGATATCAAGAGCAGTGTTAACAATAGGGGTTTTAAACTGTAAAATCATCATCAAACTCATTGTGCATTATGAGGCCCTTTGTTTACATTTGCATTCGTTTTAACTATCAGTCCACAATTACCATAAACACTGTCGCACTGTAGGTTACTGCGCTGCTGTTAGGTTACAAGGAGTGTTCAAGCTTTTAGGGCATAGGTTCAAGTTGAGATTGTTACTAAATTATACTGACAACAGTGCTTAATTTGGTGGCCCCAGTGCACTACACTAAATATTAGAATGAAATTCAGCAGTGTGGTAAATCTTCAGGAGTAGGAATCTTTTCCAAGCATTAACATAATAATAGCAAGGCATCTGCTGCATCCACAGTCAAACACAGCTGTGGCAAACGATTCGACTGAAAAGCAATTTCGTTTTTCAGTGCACAGCACACTGCACTGCCATTCAAAAAACTTCATGGCGTTTCTGTCATTGCAATGATTGAAAGCAAGTACAGGAGCGCAGGATTTTTGGAGCTGATGTTACAGATATTTTAATCAGTATATCAATGAACTAAATGAATCATCTCATATCCAGTATATTAGATTTTTTCAGCTTAATACTTGTATTGTACATACATATCAATAAAACCCCATGGTACCAATGTAATTTTGTGTGTGTGTGTGTCTTTGTGTGTGTGTGTGTGTGATGGGGATGGCATATTAATCCTGTGCCGGATTAGACAGCTCAGTGGATCAAAAAGAGCACTTCCTTCGTCTGACCTATCACAGACCTCAGGATGACACATGCGCAGATTATCTCTAGGCCTGCTGTCTCGATGATGTGGGAGAGAGCTGGTTTATTGGGCAAGGTGTGAGACAATGTGCTTTACCTCTACAAAATCCATGCCGCACATGACTTCAGACACATACACTTTGAAACAGTTTCAAATTTAACTGTTAACAGTTTTAACTCAGGCTTATTTTGTAGGTGAGACATTTTAGTAGATACTGAGCAAATCAGCAAATCAGTTTTGTCTACTTTCATACAATAAAACCGCTGATCTTTACTGACCATGTCAAGTCCATTCTCATACAATATCACCTTTATCAGTAACTGGGACAAGAAAATCATAAAGTACTGCAAGTGAATATTAAACAAACTAGAAAACAGGGGCAAAACCGGAAATGTATCATTTCAATTTGTTAAATTATGCCCACAGCCAAAATTAAGTGATTTTATTGTACAAAACTTGGGCAAAAAACTGGATTGGAATAAAAACCTTAGCATGGAACATGGGCCATCACCTATTATCAATTTATTTGGTAAGAAATTTAACTACTGTAATTTATAGAGCAGCTACAAAAAGTCTATAAAAAAGCCATAATCAATTCCTATCTAATTTTTAACTCAAAGATTTTTTGAACTGTATTTCTTTTCTGACAACTCTTTTTTTACAGTCTATTGGATTTAAATAGTTAATGTCTATATCCACTGTTGAATGTGTATTATGCAATGTTAAGTTAAGTTTAAGCCTTTGCATTACATCCTCCTCTTGGTCATCCACCTTAATTAAAAAAAAAACAAAACGATTGCCCACTTTAGATAGAAGTTGAAATTTAACTGAAAGAGTTAAATTTAAACTTATATTAAAATATATATTTATATATTCCAAAATTTAATCCACATTAAACTTATTATAACCCATTAGAGAAACAGACAAGATTTGGCAGGTTACACCGGTATAGACAGTTCATATTGCAGTTCAGCTTACTGACAGCAGGCCATGACTATTCCTTTGCAAAGCGGATGGAGAGACAGCAGACGTGTGTATGTCTGTATGCATATGGACAGCCACTGCCATGCAGAGCTGATACAGAGATGCCACATGACTCAGTACAGTCATTTCCTGAACATGAGGGTGAATGCTATTTATGTGTGTGTGTCTGTGTCACATAATCAGCATCCAGAGAAATTCTTTCGGCTTCATGAGCTTCGCTTTGATGGCGACTGTGTCCTTGAATGCACTGAGACAGCCTGTACTGAGGCAAGCATCCCAAGGTGACTTCATCGTGGTTGTACATGTGATTTAGATGCTCCATTTGCTCCGCCAAGAGCTTTATGGATCATTTCTTTGGGCCAAGTAAAGGCTGTGACCAAAAACGCAAAAACACAGACCAGTTTTAAAGCAGGGTCACCTTGAACATGTTGTTAGTCTCAAACTAAGGAACTTGATATGTAGGAGCACAATCCATCAGTTGGCTGATTAATATCAATATGTTCCACATTAAAATACTCCTCATTTCTGTGAACTGTAAGGGGTTTTTAATGTTATGTTACAGAAAGTGTCAACCACTTTTAGATTAAATCAATATACGTTGAACTGGCAAATCTGAAAACAAAACAAAAATGTTAGTTAAAATAACAAAACATGCAAAACAGAACCAAGCTCAACAATTTGCATTTGAATACAAATTTTAACAAAAGAAATGTTTATGTTGAGATAAAGATGTAAAATAAGAAAAATAAAAGATAGACAAAAACAATTCAATCTTTAAAGACATTTCATAAGCTCTGGCCTTGGCATTGCAATATTTTAGAACCTTCTGATTTGATAAAAACAGTGTGACTGCTGCCTTATTTGACAATTTACAGCAGATCACTGATGATCATTTATGTTTTAAGCTCTATTTAATCAAACTAATTGAGTGTTTATTTCCTGAGGTTGAACATGTTTAGCTTGTTTAGCTCATTTTCATATCAGTTAAACTCTGGTATTGACTGAGTTCTATCATACTCAAATAAATGTTCTACATCAGCACAGAAAAAAAGTGAAGAACACCCACTTCACCAGACACCAGACAGTTCTCCTGCAAGAGGGAAGAATGTGTCAAGAAATGAGCTTCACAGATACTTACAATGGCATTGCCAGCACCACTTCCATAAGCATGAGTGTGTGTCTGCACAGAGCTGTCATTGTGGGCGGCAGCGTGTTTCAGTCTCTACCTCTACGGCATGGTGAGCATTTGTCTCTGTCCTTGACAATGACTCACAATCCTGAGAACAATGTAGCATTCAAACAGAGGGGTACTCCTAGAATACAACGCACACTGCTTTACCATCCATTTTTTCTATACTAAAATATGTCTATTTCAGTCTCAGACAGATCCTAATACCTTTGGCTTGTAAAGAATCTTTCAAAAAGTTTCACATTTACAATACTCCCAAGTGGCCAATCCAGCAATGGAATTGATTTGACCAAAATTTGACTGAAGTCCAGTCATGCGTTTTTTTTAATTTGCATGACGACCATGCATAATTTAAATTCTCTCACTGGTCTTTCTTATAGTAAGAAAGAAAGCCAGAGGGTCTTACTTATTATTTGCATTTCTTTTCACATTGTTTTAATTATTATAGTCCTTTTATAGTCTTTCTTTCTTACCTTTATCAAATTCTATGCATTGTTTGAGTTAATCAGTAGATATTAATATAACTAATTTATAATAACTAACAGTTACATTCTAATAGACAATAATCGTTAAAAATGCACTTGGCTGATGACATAGGGAAAACAACCGGGTTCTGTATTCTGCTGCTAAATTACATGAAGGTTAAGGGTAAAGGGTATCTGCTAACGTCAGTCATTGCTTTCTAAACCTGTGACAATGCCATTACAGATGGATCTACGATCTCATTAAAGTTCGTATTGGATACTTTTATGCTGATTTGTGTTTGGCCTTAATTGCCTTAATTGCCATTGAGGAAAACCAGCATTTAGGGTTTATTTTTCATTTCTTTTTAGGCTTCATTCTACTCCACTATTTCTCTGTATTGGATGACACTGGTGGTTAATGATTCAGCACGGTCGAGCAGGTCACAAGCCCAAACAGTGGACAGTGGGCACCATGCAGTCTACCTCACAGTCTTTACACAAAAATAAAATAGGAAACATTTTGGATGTGTAATTGTGTGTACATGAGTGTATTTGTGTGAAATTCCACACACACCTTTATTCAGTTATTTGACTCATTTCTCACAAGGCCATGGGTGCATGCCTCACTCAGAAGGAATGATCTCTGGATGGCTGCCACAGATATTAAACCTTATATCTTGCTGACTAATGGGATAATTTATTCTGCTGTGGTCATGAAACAGGACTGAAAAATTACAAATTACTTCTAGGAGAGCAGTAACATCGTCTATCCTACATCTGCAATGCATCACTGCCTCCATTCATAAAGACATCAGTGATTACTAAAGGCATTTCTTTTTCCATGTATAGAAGGGAGTGCTGTCACATTGCGATACTCTTATCATGAGATATCGCGAGTGTATTTGTATTGAATGTATTGTAGGTTACCCAGTGTATGTGTACATATTGTAAACTAAGAGTTTGGCATCAGTGTAACTGTTGAAGTCTTAGCATCTAGAGGTTCACTGTTCTGAATCACAGCTGGCAGTACACTGACTCAGGTGTATATCTAGCGACTGATTACAACTTTAATTACCATCCAGAGATAAAATACAATCTTGAAAGTGCATGTCAGGATACCTAAGCAACGACGCCTGTCACCAATAATAATGGCCATCATCAAATCATCAATAAACAACATAAAGCTACATTTGACTTCCTAAAGTAACTTAAAATGAATGTATGTGACAGAAAAAAAACGTTATTGTTATTACAAAGTAAAGTGTGCTAAATAAATGATTCTGGAATTAGGAGGTGAGATACATTTTGAGAGAGCTACAACTAATAATTAAATAGCATGCTGCACGTGTGCATATGTGTCACAAACAAGTATTGTTCCTTTGTGTTTCGGACAAAAAGTTAACAGGTCAGACGTATCTGAACATTATTTGTACAAACAAAGCTTAGAATAGGAACATCCTGATGTGTCTTCAGGGGAACGTTTATAAGTGTTGTCATTATCCAGCAGTTGTTTTATGTCGGAAGGGGCAGTTTTAGCTTATGCATAATTGAAAAAGGTTGTGAATTAGCATAAGATGAAGTGAACAAGCTGGAGGGGGAAGTAATACAGACTGAATACTGATTCAGCCTCCACCACTCTCCACACAAATGCTCCCATTCATTGCATCACTACGCTGTGTAACAGGCCACCCAGATACAGCTGGCATCAGCTCTCCCTGCAGGCCCTGAGAACAAACTGTAATTCACCTCATATAAAACTCCAGTTGCTTCATGAAAAACATACATAGTATACATACCAAGTTCCGTGATAAGGTTTATAAGAAGGACACCACAGCAAACATACTCTAATGACAGCCGTGTTACTCTGAATCACTAACCTCAAACCCAGAGTGGACAGGCATTTTCGGCGAAGACTGCTCTAAATGCACTTGCTGGCCTTGTATGCAACATCAGTTTCAGCTGGTCTATTGAAGCAACAATTATGTGACACATTATCTGTAACTTAGCAATCACTTCCTAAAACTTTTCTTTATTTTATTAGTTTTATTGTATCTATATATAATTGTAGTTATACTGGTAACTGTGTGGTACAGTGATGAAAATGCCAAAAATACTAGAAACATAATACAGAACATCACTTGATGTTGATAATACTGACATTAAAACTTTCTGCCATATGTTTTATATTGTGTTCATTAGCTTATGTGCCTTAGCTGCTTCATTAACTATATTAATAATAATAGCAGTAGTTAATGTATGTCACCTACCTGGCTTAAACAAGCAAGTTGCCAGGTCTGCACAAAATAAGAAAATACATAGCAGTTCTGAGACCCTTTTGAACTACTTCACTAATATCTATATTTATATATTTTCAATATTTTACAGAATGCAATCTTAAACATAAACATATTGCAAAATAAATGAATCCCAACCTCATTATAGTGTACTAGCTAAAGCATTCACTGCGCTTAAGCCATCTATAGATTAGCAATGCATTCGACTGTGACTGCGCAATGCACTGTAGGATCTCCATTTCAGAGATAGAAGTACATGTGTTTATTTGTACAATGCTTCACGCTTTCATGATCCACACTACCTGCAATTATTTGTCACCAATTTTAATTAATTGTTAGCAGTGCTGATAATGTAGATATATTAAAAATAAAAGTAAAATATACTTAAAATAAAAGTGATCGCTAATGCACTTGATTATACGGTAAGAAGTCACTTGTCGCACAGATGAAACGTGGTGAACACAACAGAAGCAAAGTATAAAAGAAGCCACAAAAGTCATAAGTGTTTAATTAATTAAAACCTGTTACACGCTGCCCATAGAACCTGTGCCCATAGATAGATGCTCCATGTGCTGAAATACAGTATGGTACACCTACATCAAATGCTATTTTCCCTAGCTTGGTCACGCCGACTGGCTTGATGGCTGGTGTGTTTATCTACTGTGGTCCACTAATTGACTCCCACTATGGGGTAATTAGCAACATGGATTCAAAGCCATTAGTGCGCTCAAGCTGCGAGTGCTGGAGCTTATAGGAGCTGCTCGGCCCCTGGATTGCTGGTGGAGCGAATCACGCTTGTGCACTGTCACTGTAAACCTTACATTGATTTTTACAGAAATCGTTCCCCTCCTCCTGTACTATTCCTACCTCGTCTATTACGCTCCTAAAAGCTGCAACCATTAGCCAGCAACAGTGAGTAGTTGCACATGAACTTGATTAAGGTAAATGTATTATTTAATTAATAAATGCAGTCATACGGAAAGACTGCAGTTTGGGCAGCAACTAACTATGATTTCCGTAACTGATGAATCAGTTCATTACAGCTTTGATTAATCGATCACTCAGAGAAAGGGCAGCTAGAAGTCTGTCAATGACTAGATACTTCTTATCATATTCAATGTTTCCATCAACAAATTCAAATTCAAAATACAAGGAATCCTTTAGCAATACGCTCCTCTGAACATAAAACACCTGCCTAACCTTTTAAATACTTCTATTAGGATCAATGCTGATGCTAGAAGATGCCTTCGACATTGCCCTCCAAAAAGCTATTTGAAAGGTTAATAAAAAACTAATAATAATGAGCAAATGAAGTTTTATAGTACATTGTGGGTACTATTGCAGAATCAGTCTGATTCTACAAGAACCTGGCATTGCTATTATTTCTCCTCTGATGATAAAACAAAGATAAAACAATATCAGTTAGACATAAAAAATTGTGTAGATGAGTAGATCTATGAGCCGTGATGCACTTGAAAAGAATAAGTATAATAAGTATAATTTGGCCAATTTTGTACAGTTTGTACAAAAAATTCTGCTCATCCCTTCAGCCAACAGTGTCCATTGCCCTAAACCAAAACAGAAACTTTCAACTAGACTGCAGTTTACCCACAACACTGATCTTTTGTCATTGTCTGCCATGAATCGTGTTGCTCTCTATCTATATATAAATATATAAATCAAGAAATATTTTTTGATGGTGCCCTCTTTCTCCCGTTCTCGCTCGTACTCTCCCCCTTGCTCTCTCAGGTTCCCTGTGACTCAGCTGTAGCAGCAGTCAGTGAATCAGCAGGAAGTTTGACACCAGCACAGGGCATTGTGCCCTCTTGAATGCCTACCTGCTGCTGCGTGTTGATTGGGCACGGTGCTGCAGACTGGCACTTTCATTGGCACTGGAGCATCAATCTCCAGCTTTGCTTATTTACAGGGCAAAAAAACCTTGTGATCACCCACTGTTTCTCTCATCCCCTTACATAAGACCCACTCATAGCATAGTGTACTCTCACACACATCCACACACACAGAATCACATCACTAAATACACACAGATACTCAGTGCCATCGCAGCACACTGCTTAGAATAAAAGCTCTAATCGTCATTACATAATACACACAGGCTCCATCACCCAGAAGACAGGAACACAGGGAGAAGGAGAGAGAGAGTGGGAGAGTGAGTGGGAGAGAGAGAGGGAGAGAGAGAGAGAGAGAGAGAGCGAGAGAGAGAGAGAGAGAGAGAGGGATTCTGCTCTGGAATAATAATCCCTGCACCCATAGAAATGCAATATTACAATACAACAACATTTTGTTTAAAGCTGACAGAATCTGCTGCTGGTTAGAAGAAGAGAAGCCGATGAGCTTTCAGACAATACCGTCCAATAAACATGATCATCACTATTGTAAAAAAAAAAAACCCTTTTACCTTTAAGTATTATTTGGCCTATTTGTTGTGTTCACGCAATGTAAAGGGATGCTGTTGCTGCTTTCAAATTTAAAAATATACTAATGTGTACAAAGGTTTTGATGTGACAGCGATGATGCATTGTCTGCAGTGGTGGAGAAAAGGATTGTCTGTGAGTAATAGAGTGTAAGATTAAAGAGCGTCCACTCGAAATCAAAGGGTAAATGTGTGTGCATGCTTTTAGAGAGCAACTATGTAAGTTTCCTTCAGCAGAGGATCTTGGTTTGATGTGCTGATTTTGTATGGCAATGCACTTCTGTGACAGAGTCTGGTGGGAAAGCACTGGGTTAAAGAAAATAATGGAGTGTGGAACTAGACACACATCACATAATGCTACTGCCAATCATCAGAGAGATCAAAGTGCCAAGCAAACACACTGAGACAGCTAAACAAACTCTCATACACACACAAAGCACATATGGACACAATACCATCTTTATGGAAACTGAACTGTGTATGATACTATAGTTTGGTGCTTTTATATTAGCCCATAAGCATTTTTTAAATGTCACTTACTTTGAAAATATCAACTCCTCTCGGCACTAGACTGATATCAAATCATATTGCTAATAAAAACATCAGTGTTTTTTTTTAAATTACTTTATATTTGATTGCAGACAGTATGAACCCAAGATATTTTGTCTGGTCAAATTAATTTCTTTTGTTAATATACATCCATTCTTGTATCTCAGTCAAACATTTGTTGCCATTCCTTCTCACAACACTTAAAAGACGCTTTGGCATTAAGGACACCAAGCAATTAAGTGTTCCGGGTTCTATTTTGTCCCATTCTTCCTAAAAACATGTCTTAAGGTGTGCAATGATATGCATTTTTCTTTTTAAAATTCTCCACACATTCTCTCCTAGCGACATGTCAGGACTGCAGGCAGGCCAGTCCAGTACCTGTACCCTCTTCTTCCACAGCCATGTTTTTGTAATGTGTGCAGCATGTGGTTTTATAATATCTTATAATATCTCAAAACAAAAATCACAAACATCTCTGGAAAATATTTTTTTGTTCTTAAATGTGGCTCTAAGATCTCAATGTACGTTACTCAGAAGTGCAAATTACCTTTGCCAAGGGTGCTAACACAATCCCATACCATAACAGACCCTGGCTTTTAGATTTATTGCTGGTAATAGCCTGGAAGATCCTTTTATAATAGAAATAATCCTTTCCTATTATTCTTTGATGAACATTGTATGTAAACATTTTTGTTTGTTCCAAATTGTCAATTAGAATCCCCTGTTGACATCACCTGTTTAAAATCAATTATTTAGTTTTTTAATTTGTTACTAGCCCTGTTTCAAAACATTTTAGTTTTGAAATTTGTAGCAGGCCTGAAATGCAGGTATGGATGTATATATTAACAAATTAAGTTGACCAGACAAAACATGAAATATCTGGGGCTTATATTGCCTGCAATGATATAAACATCAAAGTTAATGTTAGAAATGTTTTTTTTCTACCATATTCCATTCTCTCCCAATTTCTTTTGATTTGGGGTTGTAAAACTGTGGCACTGGCTACTGGGGCATCCATTAAATCTCTGTCATTAAAAATCTGTTGCCAAAATAATAGAAACATGTTTGTCATATATACATTGCACTTACTCCTATTACGCAAGGTAATTCAGCTGAGAAGAGGGTACCACCTGGGTCACTAGATCAACACGTTTGTTATTTTGCTGGTTACAGGTTATTAATAATTAATTATTTATGTTATGATTTATTTTCCTAACCAAACAGAGAAGAACACACAAAAACCTCCAAAGCAAGTAGCCACACAAGCCATTTTAGCGGTCTAAATGTGAAATGCTGCAGCTGTAGTGATCCATAACATAGATGGTAAACATGTCTTCAAGCATTGTGAGATTTCAGTCATTTCTGCCACCCCAATCACTAATGCTCCAATAAGGAGTGTGATAGTGATAATAAAAACTTTTAGCTTTGTGACATTCCATGGTAAACCTGATGGCACTCATGCAAAAACAATTAATTTTTTATTTCTGTAACAATGTAAAGTCCAGATTAAATCATCAAGTAAAAAATCTTAAATAAAAAAGCAAAATAAGATGTGATGTGTGTTATTTTTGGCACAGTTTAGCCTACTACTGTATTTTGTGCAGGTGTTTCTTTTGTGCATCAGCACAATCACGTCCTTCCGATGCAAATCTGCTAGCAATGCACCCCTTAGCACAGCAGTAAAGAACCAGACTATAAAAACAGCCATGACCTAGCTTGTACTGTTCTGTATATGTATGAGTGACAACTGTCATAACAGTCACACATCATTATCCCTTTCCCACCAGGTACACGCTGACAAACAGGGTCACGACACAGACCTCTTTTTCCAACCCAAGACACTGTTGAACAAGTGCTCCCTGGTTCCCGTTGAGCAAATCAAGCACCGGCATCTGAAAGGATCACAGCTGGAGTGGAAGTAAACTGAACATACAAAAAGAGTTCAAGAAGACCTGCTAAGTTGCACAGTTCTTCACAAGCTGCTATTGACCCAGTCTATAGAAAACTCTGTTGGGTCCCTCTTTTTATTTTAGCTACAGCCAATGTGGAACCCCAATCTGACATTTAAGTAACACAGAGAAAACTCAGAGGACAAGCTCAACCATATATATCCTGTAAAGATGAAAATAAACTTGTTTGGCTCCTTCTTGAAGCTGAACCCTTGCACGCCTGTGAGTGTGTGCATATGTACGTAGCGTTACCCACCTGTAGGACACCTGTTTCCTGATGGTGAGGTGAAGAAACTCACTCTCCAGCTGGCTAACCGGTGAAAGCCCTTCGTCCACACTTCTCGGGGTCAAACCTGGTCCTTCGGTTACAAACACGTCCTCCTCTTCGGCCACGTCTTCCAGAGGGAGGGCCAGGGTCGGAGGGACGGAGTTTCCACCGTTTCCTCCACAGTCTGCCTGTCCTGCCTCTGCCATCTCAACTCTCCCAGCGACAGTTAGTTAGCGCGGACACGGAGCAGCAGGGTACTAATGATGCTAATGAAATACCACAGCTCGTATACAGTTTCACGCATAAAGTAAAGACTTTTTATCTAAGGTGATAGTTCGAGTGGCTAAACTAATAGAACCCTTAACTTCATGTGACAGTTCGCTCGACGAGAGTAGCGAATTTCGGATGAAGCGAGGCGGGGGTAGTTAGAAGAGTTGCGCCCTGTCAGAACGCCCGTTACCGGTTGAGTTGCTGTCTATTCGTCGCGCGACAAGCCTGCAGTACACAGCCGCTTTCCGAGTCCCCGCCTTCCCAGCGCGTCATGGCATGTTCGGCCAATCACTTGTGAGAGTGGCCATAAGCCCACCCCCGTCCTGGCCGCACTCTTCTCTTGCAGCTACCTGCCTGACACACACACAGACACACATACACACGGTCACACATGCACACAGTCACACACCCACACACTTTCAAATCCTGGAAAGCAGGTTGCAACAGAGCTTAAATCTTACGTGAGCCATGAAAATAAGGGGGGGGGGGGGACTGTATCACATAGATTTTCCATTTTATAAGAAGAAATTAGTTCAATGTACAGTACAGTGTAAAGTTAAGAGACCACCCTCATTCAGTTTTAAGTCAAAATGGTCATTAAAACAGCAACACGTAAGATTTATAGTTTACTGCTGGCAGTGCTAGCAAAAGGGCCAAGATAGCAGGCCACTTCCAACCATTCACTGTCCGTACATGATAAATATGCAGACTCACACTACTATCCCACAGCCCAGCACAGAGTGACACAAACAACATGTGCATGCTCAAATAACATCCATACAATAACTTACTTACACTCAAAATATCTCCTACACAGTCATGGTCACGCAAGCCAGTAGCTACAGTACATGTGCATGAGTCAGAGAGACAAAAAGAGCAATTGATGGCAAGTTTTAGTGTGTAATCATCTTTTTCTGTTAAGTATCAGTTTGACATCATTTGGGTCTTTGAATGGGTCAAATGTTAAAGGACCAAATGACTGCACCCTAACATTCCTACATATAGTTCAGCAGGAGTTTACAAATGCACACACCAGTTATCACAAATGAATAAATGAACAGTGAGAAGTTTCAAAACATTATTAGGAATTGCGAAATTGTGCTAATTGTGAAATTGTACTAACAGTGTCACCCCGAGTAAATCTTTCTGCACCCGCCACTGGATGTTGGTTGCATTTTCTGTTCCTCATGATTCCAATAATCCCAAACACATTCGGTGATGTAGAGGTCTGGACAATGGGATGCACAGTCTATTGTTCTGAGAACACCAGCAGCTTCCATGTTTGATTTTCTTTTTTTTCTGTTTTTTTGTCAGCTACACATCTTTTCAGGTCCATGCACTGAGTTGTCTTTTCACAGTGGAGGAACAGTTGGAAACACTGGGGATTTCTTTTTCACATCTGATACAAGGCTGAAGATTAATTTCTCTAAAATGAAATATATCCTGACCTGAGAATAACTTTACTGCTGTTTTGACTTACAATTAAATGAATGAAGTACGGCATATGATTTTCATCATTTGGAAATGCAGCCTGTTGCCAAGGTACTGCATTATGACACGAGCATCTCTGGAGGCCCCCACACTTTAATAATAACACGAAAAGTAACAAAACAACCAGACCTGAAAAACAACTTACTCCTTCAGAAAGACAAAAAGCAACTTCTGTTTAATGAAGGCTTGATGTTTTTTTACTTACATCAGCATCTGAAGGTTTGAATGATGTCACAGTCCATGGAATATGGTGATAGGATCTACTCACAGGCAAAACCTGGAGGAAACAACGTCAAAAACATTTCTGAGTGAAAATTTACATGTTTTTGTATTATAATTATAAAGAAATATACTTTCTTTGAAATACTCTACACTGAAATGTTGCACCATGCAGCCATGCTACAGTGCTGTAATGTGACGATAAAAAGTTTTTTTTAATTGAAGCAGGCCCAACATGCCTATAGTAAGTGGTCTACAGGGATAAATTGTCCCTGTTTTTGTTCACTGTAAAAGTAGGGACTTCAACACCTGCAGCTTGAACCTGCGGCCACTGCAGTGTTTGTGTGTCTGAAGAGAGAGTGAGAAAGAGAAAGGAAAACCACTCCTACAGAGAAACAGGTTTGGCATGTTGACACTGGAGTAGCTTTCAACGTTTATACTGTTGTTTATGAATTTTGAAACATGAGCTCCTAAGCTGGAGCGAAGCAAATTCAATGTTACTTAATTTATTAATGTTTTATCTTGTATGCTCACCAGTAAAATTTTTATAGACTCATTTCATCTTAGCCCCTCTAGCTCAGCCTAGTTACTATTTCAGCTCTGTTAACAACAGGGAGCTGAGTCACTGTCTTTAACCAGCATAGTCATTCTTCTTTGTGAGTTTACAATGTAAGCTGAATAAAACATAATACAGTATTCTGTAAAACTCAAGGTCCATACTTATTTCTTTATTTCACTTTTTGACAGCTACACATCCGTTCAGGCCCATAGCATTTCATTGTCTTCTTACAGTGGACGGTTGTACAGAAATGTATGAATTTCCTTCAGATCTGAAGCAAAAATGGAGCATGATTTTCTTTTATCTCTCAAAGATGAATTCTTGTTTATAGGATGGTGGTCCTCCAAAACTGGATTTGTTTATGGAAAGATCCACATGCAATTATATTACATTAAATGTACTTAAATTTATCTCCTTAATAACTTCTACTTAATTGCCTGTGACATTTGCAGAGTGCTGTATAAAACCTAGAAACCTTGTGCAGTGTAAATGTTTTCAGCTGACTGAGCTGCAGAACGAATGAGATAAAATTATGATTGATCAGTTGAGTGCCGGAGGGAAGCTCAGGCATTCTGACCTAGCCTGGACATCACCATATTTCAATATTCCAGCACACACACATACAAATACACACACAGTCCCAGGGTTTGATCCAGACTAGAAGCAACTTTAACAACATAAATGTATATGCTGTCTAGGCTGGATTTGAGTTAACATAAGCATTAACACACAGCAGCATTTAATATGTTTAAACTGTAATTACTGATACTGACTGCACTGTTAAATGTAACTGTAGCTATTTATTAGTTGATTTATATTTGACAGGAGTGTTTTTTTTGGGGGGAGGAGGTGTGTGTGTGGTTGATGCATGTAAAACTGTCTATAGCTACAAAAGTTTGCCAGAATCATACTTACCCATCTTTCACCTTACACTAAAAGAAGCTGATTGATCTTAAGAGGACCAGACTTCTGAAATCAAAACGAGGGGCCTTCTTCTAATACTTTTTAGAAATAAAGTCTTTAAGTTAAAAGGGTCTCAATAGTCACTAGGGCTAGCGGCTTAAGACCAAGAATCCAGTAGCCAGACCCTAACCACATCCCCAGGGCTAACTCCATTTCTGGAGAAACAATGGCGACTGCTATGATGGTCATATATTGATGGCTGTATACATCACAAAGTTAAAAAAATTATGTACTTTTTGTAAATTGCATGGTAGCCTGCAGCCAATTAAACTGTATGCCTTTACAAATACAAAAGCCTACCCAAGAACTGGTAGTACAATTCAGGTCCTATCTCTCTGCTTTTAAACTCAGTTTTGAAAAGACATTTGTGGTGATGTTGTGAACTTACTTGACACTTGCTAGCTTCTTGTTGAGTTTTACACAGCAGTATTCTTTAACACTAGGCAAGCAAGCAGCAGAAGTGGTTAGTAGATAGCAGCGCTCTTTGGTGTTGTATGTCTTTCTTAGGACTTTCTGGTGTTTTTTAAATTGACAAATGGGGACATTTCTGAGGACAGCTCCAGCTGAGATCAGCCCACCAAAAATGGGGACACCTGGGCACTCTAGCTGAGCATCCAAGTTTGCTTCTTTAGTTTTGAACAGTGACTATGATGCAAATGGGTAATAGCTAACAAATTATGGAAGTTTATACTCCATCCAAGTTTGCTTCTTTAGTTTTGAACAGTGACTATGATGCAAATGGGCAATAGCTAACCCATAATGGAAGTTTATACTCCATCAATGTTTGTGCCATATAAGCTGTACACTTAAATAGTCACACATTTGCTTTAACCATGTTAAGTTGTTGAGTAAGTCTCATACTGTGATTTGCTTATGTGGTTTCTGACATATTATTAGCTTAATTGATCAAGTTCAAAATGAAAGCACACCTGCTTAACTATATTCTGGTTAATGGTTGTTCATAACACAATGTTCTGGCTAACTGCAGAAACTGTGAGGAGTAGATGACCACCTATAACTGGCTGTACTACGGTCCCAGCACTACAACCCAACTCTGCACTTGTAGAAATGGCATCTGATACTAAAATTGAGTCTGAAGTGGTACATTTACAGCTGTAAGTGTCCTCGAATTTTCTCCCACACCAAGTCATAGTTTGACTGGCATGAAACCTTCCACTCTAAAACAAATGTTCTCCTGTATACTCCGTTAGCACCTTAGATATAAAGCTTGTTAATATTTCACTAGGAATGCAGACAGAAAAACCTAACCATAGGTGACAATTTAATTAAAATGCAAATTTAAAGAAATATGTTTTATGTGCAAGATAGCATCTTAATAATCCAGCTAGGTATCATACATATTCTAGGTAGCTAATTAAAAAAAAGTATAATGACAGAGATATGTAGAAATAGAATTATGCCTGAGATCAACATTTTAGAAACCATAAGACCTGCAGTGTGGGTTTTTGAAATTGTTAACAGTACAGTGAGCTTAATGGGTTTTCTAGCATGGCAACAGGCATCCTACTGAATATACTCAACTACTTTGAGAACTTTGAAATTCAGCACACATACATGTACACACATATTAAACAACATGTCTTTTAATTCCACATTCTTGCAAAAACTAAAAACGATATAGGTTACGAATACTGCGATTGTTTTTCAATCTTGCACAGCATAACTATATTTATGTTACCTAAATTTCAGTTTGCTTACAAATATTATTCAGCATAGCTCAGTACTTCACACACATTCACAGATGGTATGAGGAAATGTGAGTTTAGTGTGGGAGGAAGCTGTAGACTGATCTGTTGTCCACCCCATAACCCCCCCTCCTCCCCAACCCCAAAGCTCTGCAGATTGTAATTCTGAGAGTGTGGAGGCTGTGTGTATTGATGCTGTTCCTTTTCTGCTCTGTGTCTGTTAATCATCAACTGAAATCAGGGATATGGATTACATGTTTGAATACTTTGACCATGAACCTACAGGGTAAGAGAAAGAGAGAAGGGTTGGAGACACTGGAGTTTCAAACTGTTTAAATCAGGACCAAACTAGTCAAGTCAGAATCAAGCAAGTCAGGGTAGAATCAATGGAATCAGGATCATGTTAGACAAATCAGGATACTGCTAATCATGTCTGGATCAAGAAAGAAAAGAATCAAACTAGTCAGGTCATGATCAAGCTAATCAAATCACAATGAACCTAGTCAGGTTAGCATCAAGCTTGTCAATTTATGATCAACCCAGTCAAGTCAAGATGAAATTAGTCAAGTCAAGGTCAAGTTAGTCAAGTCACAATCAAGCTATTCAGGTCATTATCAAGCTAATCAAGTTAGATAGTCATGTCAGTGAGAAGCTAGGCAAGTCAGGATCAATTTAATCTTCAAATAAAGCTAATTCATTCACTAATTGACAGAGTCGATTAGTCAAGTTTGACTTTGACTTAACAAATTAGTCAAGTCATGATTGAGCTAGACCAAGCTAATCAAGTTATGATAAACCTAGTCAAGTCAAGCTTAAGTTCGTCAATTCAGGATCAAGCTATTTATGTCAGGATCAAGTTGTAGAAATCAGTTATCAAGATAATGCGGTCACAATCAAGCCATTAATGTCAAACTCAAGCTAGGCAAGTCATGATCGAGCTATTCATGTCAGGATCAAGTAAATTAAAATCCACATAATCAAGCTAGTCAAGTCAGAGGTTAGTCAGGGTCAAACTAGTGAAGCTGGAATTAACCTAGGATCAGGATCAAGGTAGTAAACAAGTCAAGGTAGTCAAAATGGGTTAAGATAGTCAAATCTGACTTAATCTAGTCACATCAGACTTAATCTAGACTATCTTAATCAGTATTAAGATAGTCAAGTCAGTCAACATAATCTAGTAAGAATCAAGCTTGTCCAATCAGGATCAAGCTAGACAATTTAGTCAAGTTATTCAGGTCAGGATTAAGCTAGTCCAATCAGTATCAAACAAATTCAACACAATCAGCATCAAGCTAATGAAGTCAGGACCAGTTAGTCAAGTCAGAATTAAGCTTATCTAGTCAGGATCATGCAACTCAAAACAAGATCAAGTTAGTCAAGACAAGTTAGTCAAATCAGAATCAAGCACGTCAATCCAGAATCACGCTAGTCAAATCAGGATCATGCTTATCATGTTTGGATCATGTTGGCCAGAATCAAGATAAAGTCAAGCCAGGATCAAGATGGTTGAGTCATAATCAAGGTAGTTAAGTCAGGATCAAGCCGTTATTTAGTGCTTATTATTTAACTTGTTCTTTAGTAAAGTTCAGGAACAGTAGTTTGTCTTGCTAACAATTGTATATGTTGTTCTCTGTTATAATAATTAATAAATAAATAATAATAATTAAATAATATTTAGTCATTATTTTTTTGTCAACACTGTGACATTAATATGCCATTGGCTTTGCCTCTAAGATTTCAATGTCAGGACTAGTTTTATTGACATGAATTAAAGCTTGTCTTTGGTGATTCACAACTAAAGTCAGACTTAGACTGGGCTTAATAGAGGTCTGGTAAACTGTTTTGGCTGTGCCTCCTCATGGTTACCCACCCTCTGTCTCACACTTTGGTTGCGCCTCGGTGTTCTGTAACAGTGTCATCTCCCTCTGGGGAGACCCAATTTTTACCTGCCCTGTTTTGCATTAGCTTACGCCTTCTTCAGCTCCACTTTGGCTTCCTCTTCTTCACTCCAGTTCATGCTGTGCTCTTTATAAACAATTTTTACTTGTATCGCATTCTGTTTCTAAATACCGAATGTTAATACTATGCAACATAACGATTAGGAGAAACCCAGGGCTGTAGGTATGTTTTTCATTCTTATGAATGATAAACTCCTAGCAAATCTGGTTCTCTAGATCGACTCAAGCCATATGAAAGAATAGAACTACGGTGTTGAACTTTACCTCTGCAAACAAACATCATAACATGAGCACGGCCAGTGATTCTCTTTATTAGATTTCTAAAAGCTTGTCTTATACCAGATGACCGAAGCTTGCATGGTTTAGCTTTTAATCCTGTTATGGTCATTGGACAGCTTCCACATAACATGGCTAGAAAATCATATTTGAATAGCAATGATACCTTCATCCCTTTTCACTAAACTGGTTATTATTTGTTGACGTCCATTGGTTTCAAAGTTTGAACATCTTGTCTCAGTCTTGGCTCTCAGTAAGTGTGTATGGCCAGGTCTCAGTCTTGGCTCATACTGGTCTCTGATGCTCTTGACTACAACACTAGGAACAGCCACAATGTGGAAATCTAATTATAAAGACAAGACATGATGCCCACAATGTGCTCACATTTTTACAGTTACAGTTACAGTTACACACAAAGCTTAAATCCAGTTGTTAATATCATTCCAGGTGATTACTATTTCATTATATATATATATATATATATATATATATATATATATATATATATATATATATATATATATATATATATATGGAAACACAGACTGAAAAAATCAGTTCTCTTTTCTTCAGAACAGCTGCAGGAACCTTATATTTCCTATTCTACACAAGAGGCTTGCGCTCTTTAATAAGCCTGTCATGCTTACTTTGGTGTTCTAGAAACTGAGTGTAATGATTTTTCTTCAGCATGATGCTGATGTAGAGCCTGACCACAATACTGCCCTCAGGCTCTGCTGGAGCTGGAGCCAGAGTGCCAGAGTTAGAATCAACAATAACGCTTTCACAGGGTCAGCATCAGGTGAAAGGCGGAAAAGTAGAGCTTCTGTTAGTTAGTGTTTATTGGGGGGTGGGGGTGGGGGGTGGAGCAACTAAGTTCAGAAGGAATTTCCTCATAAGACCCATACAAAGCTTCTGTGTCACTTCTGTGCACAAACTAACGTGCTAGAACTTTAGTTTTGCATTAGAATATCTCTATTATAAATTAATTTGACATACTGTACAATGTTTACTGACTGCTAGTAATATAGCTTTGCTTTATGGTAAATTTGCTGTATGGTGAAACCGTCATATGGTTTTGATCACAACAATAATATCCACAGCAGAGGGTGTGTTGTGACACTACAGTGACAACATTGCCCCCTTGTGGTAATTTAGCAATATTGCACTGTGTAGAGTTGTGGTACATTTACAGATTTTGGGTTTAAAGAAATCAGTGAGGAACCCAAATAGCCCAAAGTCATTCAGATAATGTCTACTGAAACAGAAATACATGTTAATAACTTTAGTTAATTCTTAATCTTATTTCGTTTTGGTTACAAACAAAAGGGTTAAAAACCACACAGTCAGATTTTTATTCCTCTGTAGTGTCTAGTTAGATGCAATGGGTAGTTCCATTAGTTAGGACTTCAGGACTTTCTGTCTGTATCCAAATAGTTGAGTAAAATACTTTCTTATCTCTGTTCCTTGATTTTGACTGATCTGTAGTCCATAGTCTCATTAAATATATCGTCCGAGCTTACTGTCATAATCCAGGAAAGCAGACAGGATAGGAACCCTTATTTAACTATTTGGATGTGGCCAATTTCAGAATCAGTGTAGTTAGCATAGTTAGGCAGCTACTGTGTGATCAACCAATTTAAAAAAGGTCACTTACTGTGAAGACCAATGTTTTTCAGTACTATAAATCCCCATTGGCACTAAGTAACATGAGCATTTTTGTGAAGGTGTATTTGTAAAGCGCTTTGAGCTGCTTCCATTATGAAAATTGAGTCAAAATATTTCATGTATTTCATGCAAAAGAGTAAGGTGAGGAGAATAACACAAGGAGACACAAAGTTTTGCTTCTGCAAATTTTTGTATTTTGCTTCATTCTAACTCTACTTTGATAATACAGACAGAAAGAGAAAGGCTGGCAGAGAGAGAGTTCCAAGCACAGAGAGAGACATGCAGCGAGATAGCAAAACAGTGCCAAAGGTCAACAATGAGGTCCACAACCCCGCCCCCCCTCCAAAGGCGCATAGTGAATACCAAAATGCATCAGAAATATAAAAATACATCCTCCATATTTACAGCTAGCACTGAGCATTAATGTCATATATACAAAAGGCCACAAAATGAACAAGGACACAGGCGGCACCAACAACAATTACATCAAGAGTTGTACGTTTAAAGCAATTTCTCCAGCTAACTATATTCTACACACACAACAGAAAAAGCACAAAATGTAGCCCATATTCTAGGCTATGTTTTACATTCTGCGCAAATTTCGGCTTGAGTTATGAATGCTGGAGGTGATGTTTAGAACTCTTAGCCAAAACACCAGGACAGAACTGATAAACCAGGCTTTAAACCTAGAAAGGTTTCATTTGCATGTGGAGGTACAAAGTCTAAGATAATAACCTTACAAAGAAGACATACTGCACACTCCCACTTTTACAGTTTGAACAATTAGACATGGGCTGAATCACAACACACAGACTGAATGGTTCAAAGATCCACGGGTCAAAAAATACAGCACAACAAAGGGGGCTTATGCACAGTAGCTTGATGTGGTCATATCCCTTCACCAATCAACATTTAAAGATGGAATTTTGAATTACACTGTACAATAATGACAAGAATGTTTCAATTTACAAGAATGAACAAGATCTATCTGATGAATATAATAGTAAATTAAATTGGAAACATGGTTCAAAGTGTGAAAAAAAAAGTAAAATGTGAAATGTCAGAATTTGACTTTACATACGATTGACAGCTTTGCATTTGTATCTTCACTTGGATAGCAACCAGACTTTCAGACTTTTCAGTCATCTCGGGCAAATGTAACGCAAGGTAGGCTTCTAATAATAATGACAATAATAATAAAAAAAGATTCCAACAAAGTTCTGCACAAATCTCAGTGAGAATTCTGCATGTAGGTCTTACAGCTGATTGTCCTGGTTTAAACCCCCCCCCCTATATACAAAACTTTTTTTTCTTTATACAGAATAAAGATAACATAAAAACTGTTTAACAGTTATGAACAACAAGATCATGTAAACTTTACATCATCCTTAGCAATTATATATATATATATATATATATATATATATATATATATATATATATATATATATATATATATATAAGAAGAAACAACAATTCTCACTTTTCTTTTTTTGTGCATAAAATAAATATGCTCTTTTTTGAATGCTGACAATAATACTAGAATATATTATGGATACTTTTAATTCAGTACAAATGTATCTACCTTTTTTAAATTTAAAATAGTACAAAAACAAAAATAAAACACCTTTCTCAGTTCTCAGTAAGAGTAAGCAGAAGGAAAGTACGAAACCAGAAGTTAAGACATTAGCACACTTTAAATATGACTACATGCGGGAGAAAAAAGAATTTGAAGGCACTTAAATCAATTTGTTTTCCTAGTGCAAAACAAGTGCAGTCCAGCTTTAACTCATCAGATAAACAGTTCTCATGGTATTTTGAAATAGAAGAATAAAATGCTATTCAAATGTTTTACTAAAGGTTAAAAAAAGAGAAAAATGCTCAGGCACCTGTGATTACACCTGTACTGGAAAACATTTTTCAAAAAAAGTAACAGAGAGATCTTTGGAGGAAGAATACCAGTTCATTGTGACAGTGGTGTGGTATTAGAGGAAGAAAGAATGACTTTAAAAAAAAGAAACCTCTAATCTTCTATGTGCGACTCCCCATATCAAAATGAAAACAACATTGGCTCATTCAATCATATGCTCACTCATTCACTCATTCATTCACTGACAGTCACTAAGATGCTTTCTCTCCTCCTCCTCTTCTGTCTTATCGCTTTTCTTTCTGTCCATCTTCTGCAGGAAGGTATGCCCAAGTGTGGTGATGATGTGTGGATCGTGTGAGGTGGGGGGAGTGGTAACACTAGGGGGCGCCACTGGGCATAGGGTGACCTCAGAGTCAAGGGTCAGCGGAGGCCTGAGTGACATAGGCAGCTCCGCTCAGAGGGGTTAGAAATACTCCGCTCCTCCGTCAGGATCACGCTCTCTAAGAAAGAGAAAAGCAAAGAAAAACAGAACATTATTGCCACTACACAGATGTGTGCCAGTAAATAAGACACAACACTCACAACACTTGTGTAATGCCACATATGGAAACTGCAAACTGAAATCATACTTAAGAATATAACGTGGTACGGAAAAGGTATAGTATGTAATGTATGCAACTGTTTCTCTTTTTATACATTTAAAGGGTTGTTTATTCTATGAATTGTACGATTGGGCTCACCAGGCAGAAGCTGATCATAGTTTTTACCTTTTTAACTCCTAACAGATTTACGAAACTTGACTGAAAGCTATCTCTGTTACTTCAATCTTCAATCAGTCTGTTTTTACTCACCGTGTGTGGTAGTGTTGCTCTTGGTGGAGGAGGGGGGCTGCGCTGCTGTTGTTGTCTGGCTGGGTCGGGCTCAGGTACCTGCTGAGGTGGACACCATGAGTCTGCGCCTGGGTCTCTCTCAGGTCCTGTGTGTATCGGCGCGGCGCCCCCTCCCCTCTTTCCACACTCAGCATGCCCCCGTGGCTGGCCTCCAGCGGGGAACCCTCCTCATAGAAGAGCAGGCTGCGGGAGCGGACTAAACCCATGCACAATGAGAGAGAGAGAGAGAAAGAGAGAGAGAATTGCAGAACAGTTATTACTAGCTCTAGTGTGAAATCTTTGTCAAATTACAGCCTGTATAGTTTGCTTGCATGTGTCTGTTATTTACAGACCTGTGGGTGAAGCAGTAATAACTGCTCAAACTGGTTAGGATCTAAGTTGATGAATATTAATGTGTTATTTATAGAGAAGCATGCCAGTCTAGTTCATCTCAGGAGAACCAGAATGCATTAACTCAGGCCTGGATGATCTACGGTTACTATGACAACCCAGCCAGCTCAGCCAATTGCAGCCTACATGGGGACCTCCTTAAAATGGAAGAGGCTTTTAAAGAGTGGAGACAGAGACTATGTTCAGATGTGTTCACATGTGTGAACTAGATAGGTGAGAGAGAAGGCTGCAAGGTCTGTCCAGTTGGTGATAATAATTTGATATCTCATCCTCTGTGAGGTATCTAACACCTATCAGAGAGTGAAAAGAGACCCATTCTGACAAGACATCCCAATATCTCAGCAATTAGTCCAGAGAGAGAAAGAGAGTGGAAGAGGAGAAGTCGGAAAGCAGTTTATAAGTCTCTTAGAGTAAAAAAAAAAGAACAGGAACCAGCTGCTTGGAGCTGGCTGCTTCAAATGAAAACTAAAGTAAGAGCATTTAGAACTATATCAATGGCCTACAACATTATTATCCAGCACCAACAAATCTAATTTAACAGAATCCTAGAACTGGAGCTTGAAATTAATAGACACAAAAATATTTTCTGTAAATATCATACCCTCACAAATTGCTCTCAGCCTGCTCAAAATGTATAAAGGTGTTAATTAGGGTTGCACAGGCTTATTTCATTTTAGGACACTGTATAATTTAGTGATGCTACAAATTAGGTTTTCACAGCATAAATCAGGAAACTAGTGATCATGAACTAAAGAAGCAAATATTTGCACGTCTTGTAGGTAAGTGGAAAATTGTGTAGATCTGACTTGCCACTATTCCTTTTAACAGTTTTCCCTTTTATCCCAAATTCAGTTGATCATTTAGAGGTAGTGTTTGATGCTTACTTTTAGTTTTGACCTATGAGGCCAAAGTAACCAATGGAAGACCAATGAAAGTTTTAGAAGTCATTGCCACCAGTAGCAGCCACCTTGAACTTTGTCTTTTATGTTTTCATAGTTTAAAAATAAAAAAGCAACTTTCAGACAGAAGCATGTTTTGGCTGACTGACTATATTTGGTGTAAGATCACTTAAAATCATGTAAATGTGATTACAGCACCACACTGTCTGATAACAGCATCACACTGTTGACAGTGAAGAAGTTAGAGCTCAGGGAGGACATAAGAGACGTACCCTGGCTGGTGGTGTAGAGGTCAGCAGAGGGAAGCGGGGAGGACTTCACCGTGTGTGAGGGTGAGGATGATGAGGAAGAGGAGTAGAGGGAGAACTCGGGCAGGCAGGGAGCCAGTGAGCCCAAAACCAGCACAAAACACAGCACCACCACCTGGCCAGGAGGAGGAACCACACACACGGTGAGACCACCGCTTCGCCGCATGAGCTGATGTAGAGCCAGTTTGGTGGTACTTACATATCACACACTACCCCACCCAACCAAGTGTGAGTTTCTAAATGATGCACAAGATCAACATGTGCTTAATAAACTGACACATTGTTACAGCACTATTTTTAACATGCTCTTATCAACTGCAAGTGAAGGTGGGGGAGAATTTAAAGATTTTTTTTCTAGGAATCAATAGAAGAATTATGGATATTTTTAACGTACATAAATGCTGTTGACAGTACCGATGCATTTACAAAATGTGGAAATCAGGACTAAAAGTACAATAAATACAATATCTGTAACACATAGTCATCTGTCCAATACCGATGTTTCTTTATGCAAATATTGTTAATTGTTCACCATGTATTCATTTAATTATTATTATTGTTTACTTACTGGTTAAAAGTAACCAATTAATTTAAACTAACATCCTTAAGATAACCCCGAAAGAAAATGTTAAGAGTAAGTTAACAAAGATGCTAAAAACAGTATTGAAACGCTGGGTGGGGGGTGCTTCCGAGCTAAACCGCACACTGGGTATCAGTATGTGGTTCAGCTCTAAAATAGAGCTGACTCTAGATCAGCCTGTATAGGCTCTCTCTACAGTACATGCACACAGACACGAGCATGCTACTTCCAAAGAGCTGCTGGGAGTTGGAATCTTTGAGCTCTTCAGTTTGTAGTGCACTATACTAGCCATATTATTGATATGATATGCTCATGATAACGCAATGTGCAAATGAGGTTAAGAACAGGCCTATACCTAAGTGTATGTGAGAGAAGACAGCAAGAAACAGAGAGAAGGATGGAGACAAGGAGATAAGGAGAGAGAAAGAGAGCATACCATGAGGCAGGTACCCGTCTGTGTGGAGGCCATCTTGCAGGAACGAGGCACTTTCCCACTAACTAGAGCTTGAAGTTTCTGTAGCTGCTGCAGCAGAGACCTACAGAAAGACCAAAAAATAGGCCAAGATGTAAGACGAAGAATCAAGTCTTCTTGAAATAAAATGCAGTAGACTGAATGGGACTGAAGACTCTCTCTGAGTCTCTTGTTACTCCAAAATACTGAGATCAAATGAGGATAACACTGCCAGAAAAGCACAGCATTACATAAGCCAGGCTCTTCATGTCCAATTCATCTATGACCTTACCCACTCAGCAGACGCCCACACACACAGAAACTATGTTGCTGCAGTCGGCATGTAGGCCTCTTCTCTCTCACTTTTATAACCACAGAACAAAATTTCAATGCCAATTCTTTACATTTTCACAAGCGCAAACAGACTAAGAGCGCTCTCTAGTGGCCACTTCACACTTCACACAATCTCTAATACAATAGAGAAAAATATAATTTATTCAGTTTGTGATAAAGGCATGATTCTTATTAAATTATGGCATCACATGTTCAAAAACCAACCCAATTAACAATAACTCAAATAAGACTCTCTTCCTCACTTGCTTTAATATGAACTCAGATCATATTACAACACTGAGGCCATAGCATAATGTAAATTTCCATGTAACGTCTACAGGGGAGAATGTTTTGTAGTGCCCAGGGGAGAATTGGTTCTCCTTTGGATGTCTGCTTCCACTAAAGGTCTCCTTTTTTCCATGGTAGGGATTATTAATTTCCCACCACTGCATTTGGATGGTTCATCAGGACTCTACAAAGTACAACAGTTTGCTTTACAAATCTCTGCCAATTAAAAAACAGGTCAGAATGAGCTTTTAGGCCAGAAAATGCCTTTAAACACTTAAAAGAACCTTTAAAAGAAACTGCTGTTATTGTGTGCTATGGTATGTTCTAATGGAGTTGGTTTGTGTTTCTAAAGCTATCTTTCTAAGCAATAATGAAAACGACCCCAGCATGCAATAGCCAATCATCACCACTGGAGGTCACTCACTGCCCAGCTGATACTAAACTCAAAGATGCACTGCATTTCAGTGTTACTTTCAAACCACCTACCCAAATTATAACCATTATTTCTATACATCCACCAGTTCACTCTTTCATACATTAATCTATTCTTTATTGCCTTATTTATTCAGTCACTCTCTTTGTTACCTCCCACACAATCACTCATTCTGTTATTTTTTCCCTTACACATTTACTTACTTACTCCTTCCCTTTTCCCTTACTCGCTCCTTAACTCAGTTTGTCATTCCCTTACTCACTCCTTCACTCCGTTCCTCACTCTCTTACTCGCTCCCTCACTCAGTCCCTCATTCCCTTACTTGCTCCTTCACTCAGTCCCTCATTACCTTACTCGCTCCTTCACTCAGTCCCTCATTCCCTTACTCGCTCCTTCACTCAGTCCCTCATTCCCTTACTCGCTCCTTCCCTCAGTTCCTTCTTCTTTTAATCACTTCCTCACTCATTCTTTCATTCTATTACTTTATCTCTGTTGCACTCCTTCACTCAGTCCCTCATCAGTTTATTTACTCCCTCACTTATTTCAACCCTTCAATCATCACACTTCTCTCCCTCATTTAACACCCTACATTCTCTATCACTCATTCCCTCACTTTCTACCTCTCTTATTTTTTTATTCCCGTGCTTTCTCTATTGCTCCCCTCTATTCACCCTCATTCCATTCACTCATAACACATTCACTTTAAACATATTTCTTCATCCCATAATCTGCTGCCTCGCTGTTCCCTCATTTGTTTATTCCCTCCTTTCACGCTTACAAAAAAAGCATGCCCACTAACACCCTTCACCATGAGGCAACCATCAACTTTTGACCCACACAGCGCTACATATGTATGAGTTTCTGTCAGGCTGTGTCCCCATGTGATCCAGGGGCTCCAGACACAATAAGACATAAAACAAAAAGAACCCCTGAAAACAACGACAGATGGTAAAAAAGAAAAGACCATGACGTGGGACAAGGGACAGTACAATCACACCAACATACTCTGGAACCAGAAATAACTGGAACTTTTTTTAGCCCTCACATCTAGACAGACCACAATCCACTCCACCCACACACTTTCAGATACACACACACATAACCTAAACCCCCCTCACACCGGGCAGTTCCTTTGAACTTAAGTAGCTGAGTCAGAGGGATTTCTCTTCGTCCAAGACGGCTCAGAGCCAACACATACACATACACACACACGCTTTATTCCATAATGAGGAGTAAGCAGCCTCCATGCTGCGTGTCGCTGTAGGAGTCAACTGTTATAATGGCAGGATGGTGCCACAGCTTTAACTGCATCATGAACTCCAGTAGAGAACAGAAACAGAGCCGGTCTAAACTTGCTGTGGGAGCACTGCGGGCATTAACTTGAGCGCTAACTAGCGGCAGGTCCAAAGCCCAGAGCACCCTCATCCAGCATCCTCCAACAAGGACCAACAAACCATACATGCATGTAACTCCTGTAAGCCCTGTAATGTCCTCCTCCATTCACTTTGTTTTAGAACCTTCTCCCTCATTTACACACCATTAATGTCTCACCTGTTGGCACTTTCGAGTGTCTCTACCTTCTTCCATAGTTCATTGTTCTCTGAAGTGTAGTTCTCTACCCTGCAGATGTGCACACAAAAAAAACAGGTTAAACACTGATTGCATAAATGCATGTTATACACATCCCACTGCATCCTTTAATTACACTGAATAGAGCATCATGTCATTTTTTCAGCAGTCAGGACTCGATTGGGTTTAGAAGTAATTTAATTTACCTTATTATTACAACAGTTTTAAATACAGCCACTCATGTTGTTAAAAAAATCCTACACGGCCCATGCTCATGAGAAAATGTAAATCAATTCACAAGAGGACAGCTTGGTGCTGCCCAAAAGGCCTTATCTTTATTTGCTTGTAATATCTATATGTATCTTTATGTAAGAAATTCTATAAATGTATGATTACACATAATTGTTCAGTTAAGTTTAGACTGTGGTTTGGGCCAGTTTCCGAAGTGATCCCTTTCAATTTACAAAGTTTATTCACACCACCTCATTCACACAGTTCTAGAATATTCTTCATCACTCACATGGACCTAGAATCTCCTTCCTCAGTCACACTGTTTTAGAGCGTTGTCATTCAAGCAGTTCTGTAGTTTTCTACATTTACATATATATTCCCCCACATTCACATGGTTCTAAAATGTTCTGCTCCACTTATTCTGTTCAACTATGTTTTCTCCATCTTCACTGTTCACAACCAGTCAGAATTTGATAGAGTTGGGGTCAGATTCACACTTCACACCTCAACCTCATGTGCTTTTGGGTTAGATTTGGAAAAAATTGTTCGGCTTGTCGGGTTCATACTCAATTCTGAAGATGCGGTTCGGACCGGGCTGGACAAGATGTTCTATTTCAGACCTATTCAAAGTTCTCCTATGAATAAAATATTTCACTATTATAATTTCTTTTTAAAGAGCATGGCTCTTTAAGAGCTTAGAGTCTGAAATGCAATGTCTACAGTATTAGGAGGCAGCAAGGCATCCTGTCATGTCCAAATCTTATATTTGTAGAAAACATTGTCTACTGAGGTTTTATGAAGGCAGTGTAGATGTATCCTTGACTGCATTACACATCCAGTAATCCTCAGAACACTGATGCAGTGAGAAAAAAACAACAGAAAACACAAGCACTGCCACAGTGGACATTGCTGCCTTCTAAGACGCAGACTTATTAGACAACACAGGCAGCAGGTCATTGAGACAGCTGCCTTCCATTTCAGACACAGCCCAAGCATATGTGTGTGTTCAATGTGATTCCAGTCTCTCCAGCGTGTTCTTTAAACCCTGAGAGCCTAAAAAAGCTGCACGGGCGAAAATGACTCATACACACAAAATACACGAAGAAAGACTTTTGAACTACTGCCACTGGCCTCAACACAGAAACAATCACCCAAAAAAATAAACTCAAAACAATGGCACAGGAGAGATGTAAAAGTGTGTGTGTGCAAAAAAAAAAAGAGAAATAACAGAGAGACAGAGATGTGATGTGAGTGCCAGTGTGGGAGAAGAAGAGGGAATAAATGGAGGAGGTGGAGAGAAGAGAGAGAATAATGAGGGGCAAAGAGAGGACAGAGTGGAGGATGAACGCTAGAAAAACAGAGGGCTAATATGAAAGAGAGAGCAAGAGAGGGAGGGAGAGAGAGAGAGAGAGAGAAACAGAGAGTCAGTTAGAACCAGAGAGTTTAGCTCGTACTTTTTCTCCAGACACTCCACATACTCCTTCTTCTTGCGACGGCTCTCTTGCGCAGAGATCTGAAGAGACGCAGAGAAACGAGTCAGCACAGACAAAAAGAACTATCGAGAGAAGCATTTAATGTAATTAATCATTCCAGTTCAGATTCCTGGGAAATACTTAATGTGCACTTTAAATCGTTGCAGCTACCTTGTTTTTTATTTTTCTGCGCACTCTTTTAAGTGCCTTTTCCTCTGTCTTGGTCAGGGGCAGTTTGTTGGGGACTGGGTAGCCCTCGGCCATCAGCGTCCGCTTCTCCTCTTCTGTCAGCATCAGAGGGCCTGATGTCCCCTGCAGCTTCTGTGAAGTGTAAACAACAACAAACAGAATAAGGCAATTGCACACATCAGTGATTTAACTAACACCAGAACTTTGCCCGCTTAGCCGAATGAAGCCGAGGATCAAACCATAAAGTAAACACAAAAAAAAACATTTTCAGGACCATGTCTGTTAGTTGTGGTATTTCAGAGTTTTTTCTTGTCTTCATATATATGCTTTTCATTATTTCATTACATTAGTTGCTATGAGACCTCAGTAGTGAATCAGCAGGATTTTACCACACTTAATACAAATAAGATTTTGCTCTAAAACTTTATTAGAAACAGATATGTTTCTAGACCTACCTTGCTGGTGTACCACTAAACTGTAGCCCTGCTGATGCACCGTTTATGTTAGTCACTCTTCATCAGTGGTTAATTTCTGACTACAGAACTGCCCATGGCTAGATATATTTGATGGTGGACGACTCTCAACCCCGGATTGACACTGATGCACTCGTACAGCACCTAAACTAGCACATGCTAAAAATTATCCATCCACAGCTGCCCTGTATTCAGAAACAGGCCAGATAAATGAATGGGGTAGAAGTGCACTGATAAATTGTTCTTGGCAACAGGCGAGGTATAGTCTGTACACCTATACAGTAGGTGGACCTCTTAACATGGCCAGTGAGTGGAAGCACCAGCTAGGCAATTCTAATAAAGTGTGTAGTTCGTGTACTGTGCCATTTAGTGTCTTTAGACTAGAAACATTGCAGCTAGTAACTCACATGTGGAGCGGTCAACAGTGGAGAGGAGGAGATGGCTGTGGAGGAGCGAGCCTGCAGGCGGGCAGGGCTAGAAGGGGGCAATGAATGGGAACTCTGCAGGCGGGCAGGGCTGGATGGAGGCAGCGAATGAGGACTCTGAGATCCATCGCTGTCACTGCCATGGCTGCTGGGAGGAGTGGGTGGGAGCTGCAGGTGTTCCTCTGTTGAGAAAGTATAAATAATGACAGTAAAATAAATGTTCATATACAAATTCACCATCAGAAAAGCTTTAGAACAGTGGCTGTTATATTGCAAACATTTATTTTTAGTCCATGAAGTATTCTTCCTTACAGACTTCCTCTGTGTGCATGTAGGTGAACTTGCCGGACCCTGAGCTTTTTGACATGGTTAAGAAGAAAGCTTTATAAAAAGCGTGCAGGTGCTACTGCTTAGACTTAGGACCACATTCACAGACAATGCACGGCTTATGAATTAAATTTAGACACCGTTAGCATCAATGAGCCATTCACAATGAGCCGAAGGAGAGCGAGATTGGAGCGATCTTGTGGCAGCACACGCCACATTTAATCTGAACCCTTCACACATCCCAGAAAGAGTGTATTTATAACCGTGTAGTGAGGCAGACAGGGAGAAAAAGAGAAGAAACAGGAAGACAGACTGGAGCACAGAGTGTGACGCACAGTGCTATAGTGTTAAAGAAAGGCTTCTTGATAGAGAGCTGGGACTCTGAATGCAGCCATTTAGAGTGCGAGCAGATCAGGTTATCAATTACTGAGAAATTAGAAGTAAATAAAAGAGGCATGGTGATTTTGTCCAAAAAGTCACAATCTAGGTTTCTCCAAAACACTTTACAAACATGAATTATGAAAACAATTCATAACGGAAATTTCACAACAGTGGGCCCTTGTATAGCAGATGGCATACAAGGCTACTGGAAGCTGTCCCACTAAAATTTTCAAGGCTAATCTGTCATCAATTTGAGTCATGTACTCACCTGTGGGGACGCTCAGGAACTGGTTGGCGTCTCTAGGTTCAGCTTTGATAGTAGGTACTGTGTTACTATTCTGTTCTCGGGTCCCCTAAAACAACCAAATAGAACAAACATAAGTTTTAGAGTTCAAATATCTTCATATTCATTCATAAGATCAATGCATTTGCAAATTTAAACAGATCCAGTTGTTTGATTTATGTGTTTGCTTGACTTGGCTGAATGACATAACACCAAAAGGCAACAACATCTGGAAAAATGTTCTCATATACATGAACTTCTGTCAGGATTTCTGATTAGCTTAATTACCACCAACCCTTGGCTGAACTCCAGCTGTTGCTGGAAGTTGTAATTCTGCTTCACACCTGACATGCTCTTCTGTGTCCTTTGAATGTCGAACAGTCTCAGTCTCAGTATTATTTTAACATACTTCTGCCACTGATTGCTGGTTTATCTCCCATATCGTTCTGCTGTAGGAGTGCCACTGTTTAATGTTTGTAAATGTGTACTATTTGTATCATAACTCCACAATCTGGCACAAGAGCGTTCTTCTTCAGCTTGCTCATTACACGCTTGGACCCAGATTACTGCTGCTTGGGGACGAGACCTGCTGTAAAAAGTGTCATAGAAATAAAACTGAACAGAACCAAATGTAGTAATCTTTCTGGAAGCTTGGAAAAATCACTTACGGCAAGATTCCCTAACTCTCCAGTGGGCCACAGAACTGCATGGTGCTCTTTAGCAGACCTGACTCAACTTATCAGCTAATTATGCGTCAGGAGTCGAATCAAATGGGTTAGAGAACGGAAACAAACTTTTCCAGAAAGCCTGAGGATAGTTTCCACTATCTGTCTTTTAGGCATGGCAGATAGCGGAATTTAGGTAGTAATCCAATTTTTTTAAGCATGAGACCATCATCATCTATTTGTTAGACAGCTGCATAACTTTACATTAATCATTCCTCAAGTCTGCAAAGCAGTAAGCCTTCTTCAACCTCTCTCTCTGCATACTAACTGTACTACGGTACATGATATGCATAACTACTTGTACTTGATGCCATTCGTCTGTTTTTGGTAGCGTTTGTTTAAAAGCGCTGGGGTCTAAAAGACTCAGACAGTAAACACAGCTGAAGATGAGGAAACCATCTCCTTAAACACACACACACACACACACACACACATTACTGGTCAGTGTCGCTTCACAAAGTGGATCTCTGTTGCACCAAAATAGCAATGCACTGCAAAGTGTGCATCATGTCCACTTGAACAATAATTATTGCAAAAGAATAAGGAAACCTAAAGAGAAAACTGTGCCATGTCATTTAAGGGGGTGTAATAATTAGACAAAAACCATGAACTGGGTCGATATTTGATGTCTTAATTCATTTACATTTTAATACATATACCATTCATGTCACAATCCATATTGAAAAAAAAGGCATGCACATTTTTTATTTCACAGTTTGTTTTGTTCAACCCATTTACATTTATTCACATTTTCAGCCTTAAGTGGTTCAGTCATGCCCATTCATGTTATGGTTATTATGAGGTGAACTGCATTTTGAATTAGTCACAACGAAAGGCAATGAGACCAGTGATTAATTACATATATAATTCTTAAAGATGCAGAAGCAAAAGAGTGAAAGAGTGGATGGAAAATAGTAATGTAAAAATTAATTACAACTGTTTTGGCACATAAACACTAATAAATGTCAGAGGAGGAGTAATTTCAACATAAAGGTAATAGTAATGTGCTAACTAAAAGCTGACATCTTAGCCTCGAGCTAATGCATGCTTATGTGGAGCGTGCTTTTCCTCCCCGCTCTAGATTTAAAGGTAAAGAGAAAGCAAAGCTCTCATTGTGGGCTCACTTGGTCAATCTTTATATACTTCATGCAACATAATAAGTGTTAAATGGAGTACTTTTTTGCCCTAATCTGTGTATTCAATTTAGAGGCCTGTATTGAGCGATACAATATGAAATATAATCATCACATATGAAAATTCAATGTTTCACTTTTTTTAAATGCTTAAAAAGATATATATAAATAGAAGTAAAATAAAACAGTAACATTAACTTTTGACTGACATGTGAACTGAATCTATACTTCCCCAGAACTTTCCGGAGAGAAGCTTCTCTTCCGCAGATCAAAAATTATATAAAGCTTCCTCTAAATTATAGTAATTACTGGATGTCATATTGTAATGTCCTGTCATTTTGACTGTGTGCTTCTGTGCTCTTCACAAGACCGTCTATGTTTGTGTCTGTCTCTCCCTCTTTTTCTCTCAGCACACATGGACAACAGCGAAGCACTGAAAGTATTTAATATAAATGCAAATTCAAAGCATTTTTTTGTATCTTCTTCTCTTAGCATGGTTTGCTGGCAAAGGCACCCTTTAAATTTTATGCCTGGGCCAAGAGCCATGTCCCTTAGCATAACCACAATAATCACAACAAGGAAATGTGCCAAAACATTTGTGGCCCTACTTCTTAATGTTACTTAAGCGCCATCATTCCAGCTTTACCTGCAGCAGGCTGTGAACATGAATATAAGCATAATGGTAAAAGTTTGTTGCTTCTCAGATCTTGGCTGTTCAGCAAAACTCTTTAAAGAGCCGTTTTGCTTAGTATATGGTAGATACACTATTTAAGGCCTCGCTGTTTTCTCCTTTTTTGCTGTTACTTTTTTTCACTCTATTCACAGTTTACATGGAGAGTCCCATTTGATGGGTGGCACAATGCAAGATGAACTCACTGTATCTGTATCACTGTTTTAATATTTGATGAATTAAGTGTTTCTATTTAAAATGTAACACTGAGCCTAAAACCACATGCAAAATACACAACCTGTTTATTTGAGGCCCTTAGATCACCCTAATCTTTCCACCACTTTACTGTGTCAGACCTTGCTTGTCTTTGCTTCTGAAATGCAATAGGTTTCTAGCATTTATTCAAGTGCTCCATTAGCCACAGTTGGTAACAGAACCTGAAGCTCTGCAGTAAAGAGGAAGCCAGGAATGTCAGTGTTCTTGTTCTGTGTGTGTTTGTATATACTGGCAGACAAACACCAAACACCTGCTAACATACTGCTCGCTGAGGGACACGAGACACAGAGAGAGCGCATTTCTGTGTGTGCCTGTGTGTGTGTGTGTGTGTGTGTGTGTGTGTGTGTGTGCGAGAGAGAGAGAGTGAGTAAGTGAGAAAGAGAGAGCAGACTTTTTATGAGGCACAGATGAGGACGTTGCTCCAGGAGAGTGTGTAATCAGAATGAGCAGAGGTGTTTTTTATGTCCATACTGCTCTCGCTGATGCAGGATCACACAGTCAGCCTCAACAGAAACAGACCCAATACTGGAGTTGTGACTGTAACAGCTGGAGTTCAGGCATAGGGTTCACTCAGCTGAACTCTTTACTCACACAGACCAAGAAAGAGAAGGAGAGCGAAAGAGAGAGAGAGCGAACATGTTCCCTGGGCAGATCTTTAGTACAAGCTGCCAGTTGATGATGAGAAGAGCTTTGTGTGTGTGTGTGTGTGTTTGCATGTGCATGCGAGTGTGTTTTATTCTCTTCCAAATGCAGCGGCGGTCCCTCTGGTTCTCAGTGTTTGTAAGGTTTATCAGCTGTTCCTATTCATCCAGTGTATCTTTTGTTCTACTAGTATGAACATTCTTACTGTGACGGACAAACATGAACTGCACTGCTCTTTGCAGATGCCACTACACTGTTCATATGAACCAGATGCATTTTTCTGGTACTCTACTTCAGTTTGGTCAGCTATACAGTTCAGACTCAAAAAAAAACCCCAAAAAAACCAACAAATGTGGTTACCAGTATAATTTGAAATTTCAACCTCCCCCAGTTTGGCCTCTGCTGTTTTCCACCCGTAGGCTAAGACTCATGGAATCCCAACAAGAGGGACCAGTGCCACAGCTAGGATTCAAACTCATGATCTACTGATAATCAAACAGTTAGATGGAATGAAAAGGTTCCTCATGCTCAGAAAGGCTATTTGTACTAAGGTAAAGAAAAGGTACTTCTGCTCAGTGTTAAAATCTTACTGCTTTGTCATCAGGAGATACTAAATTTAAATCCCAAACCCACAGATCCCCATGATTGAAAGTCCATAGAAAGAGCAAAAAATTCGTGAAAAATTGTGGCTTATGGCGCAATCATTCAATAGTTTTGAGTCAAATTGAGATAAATCTATAAAGGTTATGCAGTCAGCAGCTTTACAATTAGATCGACCTGACTACTGACTAAAGATGCAGCAATACCTTTTTGTCCAGACTGAGTATGAGTATATGCTTACCAATACCAATTCTAACACCACAGTAAGTAACCTACTTAGAATTAAGGAGTTGTTAGTGTAAATGTGTAAGTGTAAAGTCTTAGCTCTTACCTTGTCATGAGTGTGGCGTCTCTGTGGTGGTGGGGCGAGGGTGAGGGGCTGAGTGGTAGTACTGGAGGTGGCCAGAGGGGGAACTGTTGCAGGGGTGGGCTCAGACAGCAAGTTGGGTTCTTGCTTCACCAGGATGGCTGTCAGGTCTTGGCTAAATGCCCACATGCCCTCTGAGTCAGGAGAAACAAATACAGTTATTAAGAGCAGAGACAATGGCCGGCTGAACAATCTTTGGACAAGATACTGATAAAAATCATTAAAAGGACTGTATTAAAGTAGGAAAAGCTATTACATTCAGTGCAGTGGCAACTAAGGGTGGCCTTACAATATGATTAGATCACAAGTCAAGCCATGATATTACTGCGAATCAACTGCAAATTTTGTCTCCAAAGAAAAACCTTGCCAACATCTGTTTCATCTAACAAGAAAGTTTTCTCATCTTTTATTGCAGCAAAATGTGAACATCAAGCAGACAGACTAAATAACACATAAAAATCTTAAATGTACAATATGAATGCTTGGCAGCCATGTATTGCTACAATATTATCATTTAAAATACCGTGATCCTTTGCTATATCCTTTTTTGGGGCAGGGGGGGTCTTTGTACATGAACGGTCAGACATTTATGTATGATTATGGCAAGGTCTGCAGGTATAATGCTTAAACAGTTATGTGTGGATTCTACCTATATTAGTCCGTGGAATAAAAATACTCAATAGCTAGTACTAGAATTTTGACCATTCACAGTGCAGTGGTACTTGGAGAGGTCATTAGTGATAGGCATGGTGCATGCCCAGTGCGACTTGTGTTTATGACCTGAAGACTAACGCAAAACAGTTCCCCTTTTATTCTGCCCAAATGAGTCCCAGGCAGGAGGAGAACGATCAGAGCAGCCGTTTCCCCTCGTAAGCAGAAAGGAGCAGGCAGGGGGTGCAAGAGAAGCGCTACCTCCATGGAGCTCTCAAAGCGGAAAAGCGCACGCTCCGAACCAGGGGTGCTCGTTACCTCCACAGCGTTTGTTTGTACCCTCAATGGCAGGATCGATAAAACATTACGTGGCCTTGTAAAAGCAGGACAGCTGTTTTTGATGTCAGGCCTCTGTAGGGAAGGCGAGCAGCAGGAGTGTGATTACAGCAGGAGAGGAAAGCTTTCTTTCTGCTTTCTCCGGCTCTGAGGTGCAGCCTCTGGTTCAGGCTCCTGCAGCGAAGCTCAGGGGAGAGTCATTTATACAGGAGATTAATTCCTGTGAGCCCCTCTGAATCAAACCCAGCCCAAAGAAAACAGGCTCTTGAATGGAGCTGCTACTGTGCATCAGGGGTCAATCCTGGGCCCACTTCAGTTTCTCAGAGCTAATCAGTCTGGATGAAAGCGACTCAAAGCCCTGTGAGAGTCCACTCAAATCGCAGGTTCCATAATGGATTTCTAAATCTTCCTTTTTCAGTACCTGTGTGCAGAATGGAATGAGTCACCATGCAAACACAGTGGATCCCAACATAAACAGGCACGGAGAAAGGAGTCCACTGAGATATAGTGTTCGCTGTCCTTGTGTGAACCCCACGCGCCAACTTGGGCGTGTCTTATGGCCCTTCTTCACAATAGCTTTACTAAATCGGCCTATAATTATTTTAATTTAGCATGCAAAACACTCAGACCCCCAGTGGATAACCTGAAGAGGCTTTCCTCCCTGTAAACACCAGCCATGTCTCAACTCCCAAAGGGGTTTACCACTCGGGGCATGTCGGTGGCCCAGGTTGGCTTTGAAGTTTAAGCTACACCGGGCCTTATACTTTGCAGAAGCCACTCTGGCAGAGACAGGGGGACATGCTCATTAGCTGTTTAGAAGCAAGCAGAAAAGGGAGCAATAAAACAGTGAGTGTACACTTTAATGGCCTGCTCCCGCTACACACAACGTTTAAAAGCAGGGGCGAAAATTGATGGGACAGACTGTCGTGTTAAATGTGGGTTTAGAATAACTGTACTTAGTGACTGCTAATACTTAGGAGACTGTATACAGCTAACAAATATAACTGTGCAGGCTTTGATCATAGAAAACCTTCATTCTTTTCTCCAATTGCAGTCACTCACTGTAGCCTAGGTTTCAGAATGTTTGAAAATGCTCACCAAGTCATACGATAGATTGTCACTGCCTAAATGGTTAAATTCAAATCAGTACACAATAAAAACAAACGGAAGAAGGAGAGGTAAAAACCCCATAAAATTACTTGTGTAAGACACATAAAAATGAATAGTCTATGATTCCAATAATTACTGGAATACAGAGAATAAGAATGATAAGAACAAACTGTATATATAGGCAGGAATAAAAGCTTCTGAAAGAGCTAAAAGCTTTGCTGCTCTGTGTCTCCCTGAAACCCAGGATGGAGAGGTTACGCGAGCACAACTTAAATTTTAGGATGATGCAACGCTCCAGAGCAGCCAGAACATTTTTCCACAGGCCTAGCGCCCAACCCCCTTCCCCAAGAAGTCTGCCCTCAGCCTGCCTTCACCCCTCTCTGCTCAGCTGAAGAAAAAAAATCTGGAAAGCAGATTCTGTCTTTTTTTTATTGATGGCTGCTTTTTCCTTGGCCTCAGAGAGAGAGAGTGAGTAAAAGAGGGGGAGAGAGACAGAGAGGGGGAGAGAGAATGTGTGCATTGGCTGTCTGCCTGGAATCCCCAGCTCTGCTTTCTGTGGAAGGCTGAGTGTTTGGCTGCAGCTCCATTAGGGAACCCTGTGCTGCACGGGAGCTCCAGGAGAAAGGGCAGACAGAGAGAGAGAGAGAAAGAGAGAGAGAGAGAAAGGGAGAGGGAGAGAAAGAGGGCAGCTTGTGCAATCCATGAGGATGAGCTGTACTTCTGCTATGCGTTCTATTTAGACAGATATACCGAGTCCTTGAGAAACCGCATGGATTCAGTAGAGGGAAACAAGAAGATATAGGGCTAAGTGAGTTCTTTCCAATGTCTGGTTGTCTGCCTGTGTCTGTGTGCATTGGTGTGTGAGCATACAGTAGCATGATTCTTATCTGTCCTTCCATTTAGACATTGTAAAGAAAATCTTTGGAGGTATTTTTTGTAGAAAGGAAAACTATGAAAACCAATCCTTTCCCCAAACCTTAGATGGATAGTGTATAAACCAATTAATCTGAAGGCTGTAATTTATCTGTATCAATTTTCCAAAAAAGTTTAGGGGTTTACGGGTCACAAAAAACAGACAAAACAACAAAATTACTAGTTTTGGGTTAAAGATTTTGCTAGAAGTTAAACAATGAAAATGAGATACCACTTAAAAACTCAATATCCTGCTTGATATGCAGAATTCAGCAAAGCAACAAAGACAGAAAGGAAATTTGGCACACTAGAGCACTACTAGTTGCTTCAGTTTTTGAAATAAAAACAAATTTACATCCAAAGCACAAAGTATACCTAAAAACAATGGAATGCACAGAAAAGACAAATCCCTCTTTTTTGTTGAGGCTGTTGGATTTCACTGCACCTTTAATAACCTACAACCTAAACCACTTCAGCATAGGGTGTTTATTTTGGTCCCTCACATTCTGATCCACTGTTTATAATCAATTCCAGTATGCATTCCTTTTTTGGCCACTTATTGTTTTTAGGTGATTTTCTGTTTAAAAAATATTGCTTGGTATATAACTTTTACAGTGTATATTGCACAACTGTGGAAAATATTCTTCCTTTTTTTATTTCAGCATGAAAAAAATCATGATGCATTAATGCTTTAATTCTGAAAGGTCTTGATTAAACTGAAAAATTGTGAGATCAGTGATTTACACCCTCTTTTATGTTTGACTGTGTTTGAGTCCCTCACCTGCATCTTCGTCTGATTTGATGGGCATGGAGGGGCTCTGAGGGGCGGAATCTCCGCTGAGGGAGTAGCTGTGTTCCTGCTGGATATCGGGGTTGGGGGGCTCCAGCTCCACATCCAGCAGTGGCGTCCTCTCTGCTAGCAAGTGCTCGTCGAAAAAGCTGCTGAAGAGTTCATTGGAGAAGTCCTCCATCTGTTCTGAGAAATGCTGAGGGATGCAAAAAAAAAAAACATATTATTCATTACTGGCCTTTATGTTCATTTTGGTAACTGAAACTCAGATTCTACTGTTTGAAAATGCTAATCAGAGCAAAACATTTCAATTAGTTACATAACTTACCTATCAGTTTCATAGTAGTTGCTCAATAACAGTAGTCAAAAGATTAATAACTGAATAGCAGGCCTAAGCTGCATAACCTTAACCTTCCTGCATTTTCATCAACTGTTCTTAAATACTTAGTCTATCATTTTACTTACATTTAACACTGCTATTTAACAACCAAACTGTTTGTACATACCAGACCTTTGCCAATATGCAATAATCAACAAACATGATATTGTTATTATGGACACTTTGAAATACAATCACCGGTTACAGTCAAAGTTTTTCGATATTCAGAGCAGATCAGCTTTCACAACTCCCACTACCCTGTCACACTGTGATCCCGTGTTTTATTTGATATCTGCACAACTGTTTTTGTGAATTATTGGTCTGAGCACCATTCCAGATACACCAGCCCGAAATAATCACTGAGAGGAAACAAATGTCAAACTGTCAGAAAACAGGTTTCCAGGTATGAATAACAACCACTGTGCTATTATACCAAGTGTCAGAAATCCGTAACAGGTATGATACGCAGCACATTACTGCTTTTAAAAAGTGACATTCAGAAAACTATATGTTTATACATGCACTGTGTTTTTTTTCTTGATACATATTATAAACTGTGTAATTACTGCAAATTATTATTGCTAAATCAACCTACGATCTGCAAAAACAATGTAAAAGAGTCTTTTACTTATTTATTTCAAGGTGTCAAGCAAATGTGTTAACACAATAAATCATTAATGCCACCCAGTTTCGCATGCTGTTAATGCATTTGCCTAGTCTGACCCTTCTAACCATCCATAATTCTACCCAGAAGCCCACTTCCTCATGTGCCATATTTATTTATTTAGTCCCCTTGTTCAAATGCAGCTTTTAAATGGCATAATCCATTATGGACAGAAGCAAGAGCAAAGTCTACAAAGTCTACCATTACCCTCATAACAAGACATAACATAGCAAAGCTACACCAGGACTCCAACTGACTGGGGTTTGATTTCCCTGTCCAGGTAAGCACTTCAGCAATAAGAATCCTTGGGCAAGACTCATAACGCTACATTTCGCCTACCAGGATGAAAAATGTAAGCTGGATAAGAGTGTAAAAGCATACTTATAACATGTTACTGTTTTTTTGCCTTATCTTGCAAAGCTGAAACTCATACACACATGCACACATTTGGGTTTCTTTCTCATAGCCTCACAGCATGACGCATCTTGTGGTTGATTCATTCGTCCCACTTCTTGATTAATTAACAAGATAAAATTTAATTCAGCAAATAAAGTTCCGGTTCTTCCACGTTTGTAACCCAACCCCAGATCTCATCTCATATTTGCCCTCAAATAAAAGATGCATTAAACCTTAAGTTACAGTCTGTGTGTGTGAATGAGAGGGAGTGTGTGCTTTTGGATGTATAAGTTTAAGTGAGAAAGGTATTTCAGCGAGTGTCCATGTTTGCTAAGGAGGGGTGTAACAAAGGTGTGTGAGGACCTGACGATGTTTACATCCTGGTGAACAGGTGTGCGAGTGACGCACCTGTGGAGTGCTGAGCACATGGACCAACTGCGGGTGACACTCAAGTACACATTACTCGCTCAAACACACATGCGCACACATCATAGTTACACAGTTTCACCAGGATACGACACACACTCTCCATCTGTGTGTTCCCACGGAGTCCCTTGAACTTGGTGGCAGACAGAAATGAGAGAAAATCTACCAGTACATTTAATTTGGAAAACAAACATAAAGTATCTTCTGCCAAAGGGTGTCTTTAAAGTGATGTCACTGAAGAACAACTGTAGGTTCCCAAAAATTATTGGTTTTACTTGAGAATTATACAATTCTGGACAAATCCAGGTTCAGGCTTCAGGCAGCCCACAGAGGTTCTTATGGTCTCACTCCAAAGAAACCTTACTAGCACCTTTATATTAAAAGTATATTTGATGCAGGCTGACGGTCGAACAGGTTTTGATGTAACTTGGCTCATATCTGGGGCTGTTATTGTTATTAAAAGTTCAGGGACATGTATTTGGGCCTCCAGTATGGGTATTTGGGAGCTGACTTTTTTATATCTATATAAGTTTCTATCAGTTTCACAGTAGTTGCAAGGTGATTTAAAGTATACCGCCTCAGAATTTAAAAAATGCCATCAACAGTTTTATAACAAGTAGCCCAATAGACAACCTTGTTCTTCTATTTTAATCTAAGAATGTTTACCTTCTCCTGTAAAGTTACTATTTTGTGACTTGGACTACCGAACTGTTTTTTAATATTTATCACATTTCTTTGGGCAGTTGATTTGCAAATAGTTTATTGTATTATAGCTACACGAGTTGACAAAATAAACTTCAGGAGAATGTATTTAATCATATCTGTAATACAGTAACATAACTTTTATTAAAATGAGATCACAAGAACCAAACATGCAAATGATGTGATTTCTACAGGGTGAGTACAGCTTCCAAATTTCAACTAGGTCTCGGTTCTTGTGAGTTTTCCCACTTTGCTGTTGCTTTTGTTAATTTGCAGCTCATTAATTGATCCATAGGTCTGTAAGCGCTGTCCAGTGTCTGCCAAAGGCTTCCTCCAGTCATAATGTCACTGATATAATTGCTGGCATCAGCACTGAGTAACTTTCCATGATGAACAAATTCCCAGCATTGCAATAGCTGAAAAAAACTTATCAAAGGATCTTGCCATTCAAAGCTGCATTTGAAAGACAGGGCTACATTCTCCAAACAGCTGGGATTTAGGTTGGAACTACAAACCGCTGAAACAAGGAAAACAATTTAAAAAATGCACTGCGTTAAAGTTTAGGACTAACCTGCATAATTTTTACCAAAATTATTGTCTTTTGTTAAATGACTTGATTTATTAAAACACCCACATCAGCATTTACCTGGAACTGAGTGGTCAGGATGCTCACAGTTCACAATAAATACTGCATACTTCTGTGATATAAATAAGGCAAAACACAACTTTATAATAAAGATTTAATTTTTTTTGTGCATCCCTAGTAGTTACTGAATAACAAGCCAAAAATATTAAAAACCAAATAATGTTTTTGCAGTTTAAATGGTAAAACCTACAATGCAGGGCCACTGCAGAGTCGTGATTCTGTACCTTCTTCCCTACAGTTTATCAGTTTTTCCTGGAAAAACCTGGACCTCTTATATGCAAGTAATTCAGCTTTCAATATTCAGTAGCATTTCGAGAATGGCACCCTGGGAACACCATGACCATGGGGTGCTTTTATTGACGCAAGCGCTCCTGTCGTCAGAAGCGTAGACTAATCACTATGACTGAGTGCTCAACCATAAACAGTCCCGCCCTGCAGCTTTGATGTGCAACAGGAGCTTCCTGTAGCTGATTTGTGGGGCGGATATGTCCACGGACCTCAGTAATCCAGACTGAACTAGAGGAGCGGTTTTAAAGAGCAGACCTGCAGTTTACAGTGCTTTATCCAAATGAGCAATGTGGACATTGTTATTAGTTAGGAAGCATCAATCACAGAATAAAATGCATTTTTTTCCCTGTGGTCTATCAAGACAAAGATGCTGAAATTATAGTAGTTTAAGTAACTATGCAGAGCTTTCAGTAAAGAGGTGCACTATCAAAAGTCCAATGCTTTTACAGTACCATCACTGGGACTTTCAATGCTTTTCATGTAAATAGGCTAAACTACACTGACGTTGTGTTCAGTAAATAGGCAAAATATTTAACTTTTGATAACTTTTATTTAAAAAGAGAGAAACCTGTAGATCTTCCATCTTTAGTGCTTATTTCATACGTAATGCATGGACAGTAAATAGGCGTAAGAAATAGTCCGGCGAGGCCTGCTGTCTAGTAGCCTCTCAATCTCCTCTTTTTGGCCTCAGCCTGGCCCAGATGATGCAAGAGCTAAACTGCTGATGCAAGAGCTCTGAAATTCCACATCTGGAGTTCAGTAAGAGAGAAAAAGAGAATTTCAGGCTGGCACAGAAAGTATCGGCTGTCCCAAGGGTGCAAGACGGTGTGTGTAACCGTCCGATGGCCCCGGCACCGTCTCGTATTACTCAACTCAGGTCAGGACCCAGAAAAGTTAAAATAGAGCTTCTCTCTCTCTCTCTCTCTCTCTCTCTCTCTCTCTCTCTCTCTCTCTCTCTCTCTCTCTATATATATATATATATATATATATATATATATATATATATATATATATAGCAGACTGGCTGACTTTTATTCTCTGATCCATTCAAAGTTCCATCACTATACAGCTGCTTTAATTTAGCTGATTATGGTGTTGCTGTAATAACCGGCAACGAGGTATTTAAGCGCATTTGATCTGTGCAATCTACAGAACCATGACAGTGATTGTTAGCACGTAAGTTCAAAAACACAAAGAAAAGCATATTCATTTAAATCTTTATTTTAAGGACGCCATAAATGACACGGTAAGTGTAAGCGACTGGCTGTCTGAGAATGCTGATCAAATGGAGACTGTGGTATTTCCAGGTGAGACCTGTTCAAAGGAGACAGAGAGAAGCAGTGAATTGCGGAATTACCTGCATTACGTGCTTTGGGAAAATAATGGGTTGTTCTATGAGTGTGAAACACTCCATGCATGGCGGCAAAGTCTATTTGTGTGTGTGCCTTCCAGCTGGATCTGCACTGAGTATGTTCAGCGTGTGCGTGCAGATGGTGCAGCTGGCTGTCTGAGAGCCCATCAATATCTCTCTCTCTCTCGCTCTCTCTCTCTCTCACACACACACACACACACACACACACACACACACACACACACACTATAAACACTACAAACACTGCCAGTAAAACAGAAGCATTGCTCAGAAAGTGGTGGCAATAGAACAATATTAATCATTATCATCACACATTACAGTTTCGGCGAGTAAGAAAATATGGATACGCTTAAGTATCTTAATATCATGACAACACTGTAGGGATTTTTAATGAACAGTTTACATGCAACAATGTGTAGTAGACAGTGGCTTATTTTGTGTTGTGTTTAAACCCATGAATGCTAGATATCAGTGTCGTAATCTTCAGCCAGTAGACTTTTTACACTTTAACATAAACAAATAGTGTAAGGGTGCACTGCTAAAACCTATGGCTAGATATTTAAAATATATTACATGCTATATTTTGCAATACACTGAATCAAAATTTTGCTATGTATTGTATTACCAATACACAGACCTAATCATAATAAGCTGTGCAGTTAAAGAACAATGGCAAAAGGCATGTTTCGTGCAATGATATTGTACACAATGTTTACTGTGAAACATTTTAAACATTCAAAAACAATACAAAAAGCATAATGATACCATATTTCAGCTATTTAGAACATCTTTGTGAGACAGCCTGTCTCTCGCTGCCTCACATATAATTTCCAGTCCAGTCTACAGTGGCATGTTTGGGGTAGTTACACATTTAAATGAGAAACTGGGAAGATTTTTTTGTTTAAAACACCAAGAAATAAAAGTCAAAGTTATATCTTGTTTACTAAAGCTAATCAGCTATTCTTGGCCCATTCTGTCTCGTAATACTGCTTTGTCCCTTAATGGTGAGTTGATAGTGAATCATGGTAGTGTAAAGCTTGCCATAAATCCAGCATGAGAAAATGAAGTAGTAGCACTGCTGAAACAGCATTTGCATCTCTTGGCAATCATGTTGAAGATCATTAAAGAACAGATAGCCAATGAATAAAAGATAACAGCAGCTATTAGCAAGTGACCATAATTATGATTATAATTATAAAATCAGGTATACAAATACAACCTAAACAAAAGTTAACACTAGAGTTGCTTCCACCACTGAAAACGTTCTTGGAAAGTAAAGGGATGAATTTTAACGCTGAACATTTCTTTTAGACTGGTAATAACGGAAGAGTAAGAAGAAATCTGTCTATACGTCTTAAATCTATGCACACTCTGAGCCAAGGTTGGTTTGAGAAGTGCAGCGGAATTGCAGTTGGTGCTTTCTCACACTTCCCCCAACATGTTTGCTCAGCTATAGTTGTGGTTAAGCTTTGTGTAACCTTTGATTTTATCTCAACTGTAATGTGGCCAGAATGACAGAGGGAGAGAGACAGTGAGAAAGAGAGAATTTTTTTCAGAAGAATTATCTTTAGTGCTCTTAGACATACCAATAAAATGATAAAAAGCTTATGTTCAGCACCTTTAATCAACATTTTCCAGAAAGTGGACCTCCTCTGACTGACACGCCGTCCCTCACTCACCTTAGAAACTAGCTCTGACGGTAAACGACTTGCAGGCCAATGAGGCCTATTAAAAACGAACATTTTGTTTTTCTTCTAAACAGGCCCAAAATTCAGTTTTTCCCTACAATTAATGTAATTTAAAGCATTTGTGGGTTTCGTTTTTCCCTTTTAAACCTGCGGTGTTTCTTTACTGAGTGGACATGGAAAGCCGCGAGAGCGCGCATGCGTATGCGCCGCTGCCCTACTTTCCTAGCGCATGCTCCAGCCACGCCTCCGACACGTGCGGGCGCTCCAGCCAATCGAAGCGCTGGATGCAAACGAGGCGTCCGTTAATGTTCTTTGGGAGCAGGAGTGCAGGGCGTGCATGGAGAAGCGAAAATATGAATGTGAAGAAAGAGAAAGAAAATGATTCACAACTGGAAAGAAACACACATGCGCGCACACAACAGAGAGACAGACGAAAACAGCGTGAAGCTCGGGTGGAAGAAAGGGAGACGGCCGAGTTAAGCAGAGTCTGGAAATCTCTGCTGCAGGAACGGCTCGTTGCTCCGAGTAATGAGTCACTCGTGAACTCAAACTGAGCGAGAAGAGAGAGTGTGGAATTCCGTTAGAAGCTTTAGGTTAGGTTTAGAGACGGTGTCACGTTCTACAGCGGCATGTGGTTAGTAATGTAATACTGTAACGTTGATAAAATAGCGTTTTTCCACGCAAGAGCTCGTGTCCACAGAATAAGCTTGGAAGTGTTTCCAGTCAGTCTGGGATTAGTTGGATGTCTTTGACCTAAAAATCAGACACATTCCTTCCTTTGTGGGAATGCTAGCAGAAAGTGTTTCTCTATCTCTGCTTCACACTCTTCATTCCTCCCGAGCACATCTGTGCTTTTAAAGGCAGCTCACATTCTGAGAGTCATATTACTGTTGGTAGGGCAACAAGCCCAGCTGAGCGAGATCAGACCAGATGAGAGAAATCAGACTCGCTGTCAGGGCTCCAGGTCACCAAGGGCGATACCTCATTATAGAGGCACGCTCATTAAGATAAACGCCGAATTAGCAATGAGGCAGACACACCGGGGAGGGGAATCGACAGGTGAGCACAGGTTTACGTGGAGAAGCAGCCTCATTTTTGTGAGCGCGAGTGCTACACATTCATTATGGAGTCCTGGCTCTCCCTTCAGAACCAGTGCTGTACCTCCCAGTCTTTCACCCCCTCTCTCACTCACTCTCTTTCCTCCTCCTCCTTCTCTTCCTCCTCTTGCTCCGCTGCTGGTTTTCTAATTCCAGCTTCAGGTCTTTCTTTAGTTCTATAGTCAGCCACAGAGCAGGAGAACCACAACCACAGCAGACAGTTAGGCAGCGAAACAGTTAGGCAGACGGTGTCATGGGCTGCTGCTTCCCTTCCCCCATACAGCAACCACTAAGGCCCAATAGCATCATGCTACTTCTTATAAAAGAGAGTCACACTGTGAAATAAGGCTTCAAGATATGGCAACAAGATAAAAGAATGATCCTTTGAGGTAATTTTACAATATGTATAACATTATGTAGTCTTTGAAAATGAACCAGATCACAACAATGTGAAATAACCTGTTGCAAAACTAAATAAAAAGACCATTTGGAAAAATAATTAAAAAAAATAAACAGAATAGTAAAACATAAGATGGGATAATACTCTTACTACTGTATACAGCCTTTATATAATTGGTCTTCTTTATCATAGCTGTAATTGTTCTGTTTTATAGAACTGCTAATGTTGTCCATAATAAACTCAGAAAATTGTAATGCCATTTAATTCACAGTAAATTGCTTGAACATATTGCTACATTGTCCACCTTTTCTATGAACTAGCATTGTCATGCAGTAGCTTAGACAATTATTGGTACTGATGCATCATATATTGTGGTAAAATTGTATTAAAAGTGATTTCTGATGGACCTCCCCCTAAGTCTTTTGCCAGCTTCTGTTAAACTGTTTGTGGTTTAGAGGGACTGGGGGTGATGATGTCCAAGTGGTTGCCAGATGTGCTCCCCTTCTCCCCTGTCTATCATTCTGTAGCTTGTAATTTTGCCTGAATAGGCTTTTCCTGACTGAACCAAAAGCTGGGTTAGGAGAGAATAGCGATTTGATTGAAGCATTCTGCATCCACAGTTCTATTACGTAAATCTCTACTGAAAAAAACATTCATGCAATATCACAGTACAACACTTTCCCCAATGCACCATTAGTAAAATGCACATTTCTAAATTATAAGAGTCTTCATGTTCAAGGTAAAGTTGGTATGCACAGTAAAACAGAGATTTGTGTGTATATGACCATGAGGAAAACTGCAGACACACTTTAGCAAATGTTGGCACCTGCCTACAATATTTACTCTCCGCTTGAAAGACCTACACAGTGCACGGAGATACATCTGTGAGGACATAGGGAAGACTTGTTACCTCTCTGAGACTTTGCAAGAGATGTCTCGATCTGATTTGAAAGATGGGTTTATAAGACATTGTTGTAGTTTGTCATAAAAAGAATGAAGTAAAGGACACTTTAAAATTCAGACTGGATTTTCAGACTGAATCTAACTGGAAACACATTTCAAAGCACCATTAAATGTGGTTTGTATTCAATTTGATAAATCGGATTTGATGTATTTTCTGCTGTCCAAAATATCCAAAATCTGTCTAGATATGCCAAAAATCTGATTAAATAGCCTTAAAGACAGCATTAAGGGCATGGATGAGTCTAACAAGCTCGCCCATAGAGTGCTGAGAGCAAAGGCAAACCAAATTCAGTCCAGCTGAGAGAGAAAACATTCTGTCTCTGCAGGCATTTGTGTATTATGACAGCAAGAGCTGCAGATCAGTTGAGTGTCCATAATTGCTTTTACAAAGTGCAGTGCAGTGGGATGGTTTCAGCAATTATTAAAGTAAAAGCCACTGGGCTAAACACATAGTTAAGCAGCTGGAATGCAGTTGGACTAAATTAAAAGTTCAACAAATCTGCATTCTCTCAAGTTCAGTGTGCTGTAATCCTGCACCATCCAACCACTGTGCTCCAGTTTCAAATGTTCTACCTTAAGTGTCTGGCTGAGAGGTCTGAATCATAGGGATGCGTGTGTATGTACTGTTGTGTGTCTGATTTAACCAGAATGGGCCTGCTAAACCCTGCACTGTCTACAGTCACCAAAATTGCACTACGAATACATCTGTGAACTGATCCGTAGGGATGTGTCATTTGTGAGTCGGCTGTCTAAGTCATTATTTTGGGTGAGTGTGAAGAGGCAACACGTGTTGAATATACCATTAGGAAAGCTTCACTGTTTGGAACAAAATTATTAGCTTACATTTAAAGTAAAGTTTTTTACTTATTCTATGTGGCTGGCATTTTGGGGCCTAGTTGAGGGAATAGTGCAATGTTGTGGTTTGGATTCAGTTTGCAAAATCACATTTTGTGTATATATACTTTCCAAAATATCTAAATTCAATCAGAATATGCTGAAAATCTGATTTAAAAATCAACAATCACAAGATGGCAAAAACACTTCTGAAGCGACACTGAAACCAGCTACATGCTTGGCATTCTTCATCTTTTAGAGGACGTTTGAGTTTTACATCATGGTAACGTCACATCATATTGATGGGTTGGGAAGCAGACTCTTGTAGACCTGAAGTTTCTCATTGTCCGAGTACCTAAGTGCATTTAAAAGTGTTGAACAAATTATTGACAAAATCAGATTTTCTGCACTTCCATTGGTTCAGCACCTGTAGATTTTCTTTCTGCCCAAACAGACTGAACCCAGAAAATATATTATTATTATTATTATTATAATATATTAGGCATACTGAAAAATGTACTCCAGTTATATAAAATTAAATACAGGGTCATGTTTGCTTTTACTCCTCATTGAATGATTATTTTAATTAAGGAGCAATGGCTTTACTCTGCACTTGGGCTTAGGCCTCTATCTAACTGCGCTAATCTACTAATATCCTTTTTATAACTACAGGCATAAGGTTTAGGCCGGAGCTTTAGTGTGATTGGAGCAATGATTCATTACCCAGATAAAACTGAACTGTGGATAAATAACGTGTCAATTATCATGTCTTAAACATGTGCCAACTATAGCTTTGTGACATATAGCTCCTCAAAGCAGAGAACACCTAGTGGCAGAGCCTCAGGGCCAGGAGGAGTCAGGACTTGACACCAGTTTCTCTTCTTTCAAAGAAGAGCAGCTGCAGATTCAGTAAAGGAATGAATAAAGTAGAACCTGATGAAGGTGGAGTAACTGACTGTCTCTGTCAAAACCAACTGGAGACATGTAGACCTGCTATATCAGAATTCCAATCTGCCTGTGAGCAACGCATTTATTACCCCACCCCAAAGCGAAAAAAAAAGCCATTAGGAGACTAAGTTACGTAACTCAGCACTGAAATAGCAGACTTGAATAAAAGCAGACTGCGACTTTTTTTCAAATCAAATCAGCAATCGCTCAGGTGGGGAAGGTCTGGAATGTTACTATTCAAAGCGCTTCAAGACATCACACCATTCACATCATTTTGCTAGAATGGATCTTTCTAGAGTAAGCAGGTGTATGCTTTTTTCCAGCAGGTGCAAAAACAGTCACCGCACTTTACTGGCTAGGCAATGACTTCAGCATGAACTTGTCTATAATCTATTTTACAAACGCTCACAGAACTATGTGAAACATCCACAGATTAGAAAGAGCCCGAGGCAACGAAAGAAATGAGGGGCCTGGTCCAAAAGGAGTTTTTCAACTATGCCTCACACACCCGACCATGACGTAGCTATACATGCTGCTTTTCTTATAGGGTGTGTGTGTGTGAGAGAGACACACCTTGCGCAGCACTCTCCCCACACCTTTTGTTGTCGCTAATGTGCATGAACAGCAGGCAGGAAGATGGTGATATGCATATTTAACCTTTCAAAATCCACGGCAACGTCATGGAAGAAGGGGACAGAAGTGATGCCAGCTCTGAGGTCATTTCATCGATTTTGTTAATGACAGGAGGGGCTGCTGGGTCTGTGACTATGTTTTACCAGCCCTTTCAACCTATGAATGAAGTCTATGGAAGCAGCCATCATCATCTCAGTATCTATGTAGAGCTACTGGGAGGCCTAAACTCAACCTAGCCAAAGCCAATGACTTGTATAGAGTCTAAAATGTGATAAAAGCATTTAAAAAATGGAAAGAGAAATAAGATGAACAAATAAAGCTAGACAAGCAAAACACTTTAGATTTATGAAAAATGCATCAGTGTATAGTGAGGCAACAGTACTGGTTTAACTACATCAATTTTAGAATGTGAGATTGTAAACAATTTTAATAATATTTAATGAAATATACAATTAGACTATCAACTCTCAGGCGATCACATATAATAATTTACAACAATTGAACCAGAGACATGGCTTTTACTGTTTATGTATATCTCTTTAATCACATTACTGGATTCAGTGAATTTCAATAATAATTTATTTCAATAAATGGTTAATAAATTTTGATGGCCTTAAATAATCTAATAGCTTTGAGCCTATTTCAAGTCTAAGACATAGTGGCCTCCTTCTGAACTCATTTTAAAGCTCCCTGTGTGTAGCCAGGGCTTTGCTTTCTTTTTATCTGAAGCTCATCCATCCTGCCGCCTCTTCCACTAAACTAGATCACAGTGATGGACAATAACATTCTTGTCAAAGCCAGTCTGGCAGATGGAGGACGAATGGACATGAAGGCGCTATGCTTCAGAATCTGACAGTCTTTGTTATTTTTCAGTATTCCTGTCCTGTTCACAAAGTTCAGCTCAAAATGTAAATTCTAGAATAATGCAGACTGTCTTTTCTCTCTCCTCCCTCACTTTTTCTTTCTTTGTCTGTCTATATTAGAATAAATCTAACTATTCTAGGGCCATTTCTCCTAAGTCACAAACCAGTCTGAAATGAAAGAATGTGTTGCTCCCCCCCACCCCCGAACTCATTTAGGCGATCCTTTCTTCCTCCATTCCTTTACCCTCATCCTTCTCGCTGTCACTCCCTAAAGCAGCCCTGATACTCCAGTCTCTCACTGTTGATCCAGCATTCTCTGTCTAATCCCATAATGGTTTAATCTTATCAGACAAACCTACTAAATCAAGTCATAAAGGAATCACGCTGGTCCCGACAGATTTTCATTTTTAACTATGTACAGTAACAGTTGGTGACTGTTGACCTGTTACACTTGCAGGTCGAGTATTCCTGGTATGGCAACCTTAAAATTTCTCAGTAAAAAGCAACTCCGGCATAACACCATCCACAACAAAGGTGTCAAAAAGGTCCTTGTGATTCCACTAAAGAACCACTATTGATTGAGAGAACCTCTTAGATGTTTCTTTAAAGAATGCAACCTTTCTAATGTTGTTCTCCACACAATATATATATTCCATGAATTTTTCTTTATACTTTATAAAATGAAACTCCATGTTGCTTTTATTGTTGCACTGTATTAAATGTGAATCAGTAACGGCTTATTATTGCTAGCTGCTACAGTTAGTATAAAAAACAAGATAAAAAAAATCTGCATAACTCAATCATTAGGATGTAAACAAAGCCAACTGAGGTGTTGATATAGCAAAACTCTTCACAATGGTGGTGATAGAAACCAAGGCCCGTCAATGAAAATCTTAGTTGCTATTGCAAAGAACTTGTGAACTACATGTGTCACAGTCTAAAACTAAGTAAACAGTAAATAATGTCTCTGGCATCAGGCAACATAATTGTAACCACTTCAGGAAATTATTTTCTGCGGTGTGGCTTTAAACACTTGAAATATCTGGTTACCATCACCCGTACTGGGAACAATTCTATATTATGTTCTGTGGTAGGTCTGACAATAATGGAGCATTGGTCATCACCATGACTTTGTATACATAATGTATATGTATTATTGAAAAATAATTGGAATTCCTCCTAAGTTAGAGGTATATATTGGTTTGCTTGCTTAAAATGGTGACTTGTGAAACAAAGGAAAACAATATTTTTGGATTTGCTTGAGTAAATGTGATGACGTGAATTCATTTCTTTGTTAAAGGAGAAGAATAGAATAAAAGGAAAAGAATACCTTTAAGGCCTCTGTATTGAAGGTCTGATGAAATACTTTTCTCATTTGAACACCAAGCGCAGTATTTAGACAAACTGTTGTCTTGGGAGTCATACAGCTTAAAATGGTGTGCAAATTAAGTATTTTGAGATTGACAGTTTGAAAAGGCTTTCAATCCACCAAGCCCTGCCTTTCAGGAAGATAATGTGGTGGCGAGACCTGTCCTAGAACATCAGGAACACACCTAGTGATGCTGCAGTACTGCTCAGGACAGGTGAGACAGGCCAGACTTGTAGATACCATCATTTCTATTTATCAGAAAAGTGTTAGAGACAGCCTTAGTAATTCAAAATTTACACTTCAAAATATCACCAAAATATAGATTACACAAATGCATCAGTGTATTGTCATGCAGGCATCTGAAAGTTGTGTATCACCTGTATCAGTTTGAAATCTTTGAATGTTTTAATATTCAATAAAATATGCATTAATTTATTAACAAAAAACATTTCAAACATAACATTCCAAAAATAAATTATTATTGAGAGATTAATTTATTTCACTACTATGTAAATAGCTCCTGCAGTCACATTTGTGTATTCAGTGTACGGTCATTTAAAGGTTTGAATACCTCCTGTCAAATGACATGATATACTGGTTTTCTAAGTGAAAACAAGTTAATATGTACTAATATGTACAGAGAACAAATTGAAGATTTTTATGCACTGTCTATTTACTTGCTATGTCCCATAACTTTTGCTTTTCCTAATATGGTAAAGATGCTATAGAATCCATTTAATTAGCATTTTAAATTGTTCTCTGGTGTGTATTTAGACAGCATGTAACTTTGGTCTACTCAGATTGGGTACTACATATCTACAACTCTATGATTTGACCCTATAATAAAAAAAGATGTTTTCCTTTTTGGTGGGCTCATGAATAATTTGATTAGCTCAGCTCCGATTTAGTGGTTTCTCAGCAAGACTTCACAATGGCATACACTGAATCGAACATGTTGAAATAGAGACAGATAATAAAATAAAATAAACCTCTATGTAAAGAAAGGAAGTTTACTTTAAGAGCATAAATATCAATGAGTCAAGACTGTTATGTAACAGTTAAGTATTTTGGAATCAGCTCATTTTACCATCTCTTTTGCAAATGCAAGATTTGTATTTAAAGGAGAAAACAGTGTTCGAGATTGATGGTATGTTAGTGCTATGTTTCCTTAAATATGCCAGTGTAAATAAAGTTGTCCATTCTATGGCACCATAGACACAAATGTGTTCTTTGTAAATAATGTGTACCTATTTTCAAACCTTTGCTTCTGACTATATATTTAAAAACTTTCTGAAACCTATCAAAGTTAATCATATCATATTGATGTGGTGAAATGCAGGCTGTAGTGAATTGTTTCCTGAAGTATTGCAAATGAGACATATGGTCAAACTGTTTTGAGGCCACAGATTTATGTCACTATCTAATCGATCACTAAATGTTGATTGTCTTTTTTAATCTATTATAAAGGATGCAGTCTATGTTAAAACAAAAAACTCTCCTTCTATTCTCCTTCAGCTTTAAAAGAACCACAAGTGACCTGTTAACTTTTTCCTTGTGCCATCCTGCCATCCTGTCTCTCCCCAAATCAATAAACACCACTCTGTTAAAACAGTACAAAACAGTCAGACAGACAGCTGTACTTTGTGTTTTGGAAGTGCACTATGATTCATTCCCTCCAAGCATCTGTCAGTTTATATGTCTAGGCTGAGAGAGAGCAGCGTTATAAACTTAAAGGGTAGGAGTGAATGGCAGGAGTAAGGCCCTCCGCCTAATAAACAACACATTAGCCCAAAAAAGAGAGCAAGCCTTCTTAACTGCAGACAACATCTCTGTGCTGAGTTCAATGCAGTGCAGTGGGATCTTACACAAACGGTAGGCTAGGACTTCCACCCATAAACACAAGCCATGCAATTACCCTAAATTCAGGATCTGCACACACACAGACACACGCAACCACAGTGTGGAGAAATTCCAGGTTATAAATAAATCTCTGAAATGACCCACCTACACTTATACCTCATAATGGCAGAGTAAAACAAATGCACTCTATTATCCGTGCTGGTGGGTGTGGGGTATGTGTGTGTGTGTGTGTGTGTGTGTGTGTGTGTGTGTGTGTGTGCGCAGACTGGGGTTACTGAGAGCCGCTTCCTCCCTGAGGGAACAAAGTCAGTCATTCATTGAACCTGTCAGGGCAAGAATCTCACACAATCACCTCATACTGTAGCAGGCCGTGGTGCTATTCTCTCTCTCTTCATCTGGTCTTTTTCCTTTACTCTTTTCTCCTATTCTGTCTTTCTTATATCTTGCATTGACTTTCCTCTCTTTTTCCTGTCTCTCTGTCACTCTCCTTGTCTTTCTATGTGCCTCTGTGTCCCTCTGGCATCACTGTCATCTTTAAAGGGCTCCAGTGCACAGCTGTTAAGCACTGGACATCTGGAGCAGACTCTAGACATACACACACACCCACCCACACACACGCACACACACACTTAAGTTAAGTAAACCCTAACTTGGCAACCTTATAGGCTCTTACAAGTGGACCACCAAACCCCATTTCCAACATAGAGTGAACATGTAGCATTCCATGAATTGAAATCTACAGGTTAATTAGTTTCAGTAATCTGCTTTCATCTTCGACTTCGATTTAAAACCTGGAAGAATCTTATCAAACGTGAAAAACCAGCTATGAGATTGCACATTCTGGGCTGAAATAAAGTTTCAAGCCTAAATAAACCTCATCTGGTGCCTTGGCCATGTTTCTGTCTGCGGCGCAAGGAGTGTAAAGGCCTGAAGATCCTCTGCATGTGTCCAAGGCCTGCATGAGTTTAAGGCAGGAGAGACTGAGTCACCGTTTAAATTGAGGCATTGTTGGGGGTGTGTGTGTGTTCCCTAATGGATCCCATGCAGATGGAACTGTGTCACTAAACTGCTCCATTGCTCATAGACCGAGACTTCTCTGCGCTGCTCCACTTTCTACCAGACTCTGTAATAATAACTCCTTGGTTGCAGAGCTCAGCTAATTACTGTTATAACTGCTGTACATGAAGACCCTCAAAACTCAGGATGTAGAGAGAGTGAGACAGACAGACGCAGACACAGAGCGTCAAAGACAAGTCAACAAAAAAGGGGACAGAGGGACATGCTTGGATCTGCAGCCGAGCTTGTTTTTGTGCCCTCTATAATGCATTAGAACTATTTTAAACACCCAAGCCAACTAAAAGGTCACCTGCTTAGTGTACTTTTAGTCAAATGCCCTCTTTTTAAAAAGGTGCTGCCTGTATAGAACCTTGCCTGTTCATATACTTGAGACGTAAATATGAATCAGAAAACATTAAGTTGTCTCATATCTACTTCTTTATCCATTTCTAATTGTATTTCTCAAGTCGACCCTCATCAGCCGGATGCGAGAAGCAGGATGGGGGCGTGTCGCGAGGGGCGGGTCCTGTATTTGCTCGCCCCGCCCACTCGACCTCCAGCCAAACACTTACGCTCACACAGCTGAGCAAACTTCACAGCTGGAGGACTCCTCACCGTGTTTAGATTTCATTTGCACGAAATTAGACAGATAAACACAGGAGTAAACATGAGAGTAAAGACAAGTATGCGTCAGTCACCTGCGACGAGCAAAATAAAATAAATAAACGAGGTAGTTTAGTATCTGTGTTTACAGTCTATGTCAAACAGATGTAATGGTCAGTACTAGAGTTTAATAAGACTAGCGTCTAGATATAAGTCTTGTAAGGTCAACACAGGCATTCAAACGGAAAATGCCCTGCAATCTTAGCATGAAGTCACCCTCTCACCTCTGTATCTTGAGTATTCAGGTAGAGAACAGCTGTTCCATACGGAGGGCAGCTTGACACCCCTTCCCTAATACAGTGTCTCATTTAAGATATGAAGGAAAAACAAAGTTATGCCTCCACGTACCACGTTGGTAAGGAAATCGCTCTCGTTCAGGTCCTCCAGGTCCAACAGGTTGGAATTGGGGAAAAGTTTGTCCGAGGCGAAATTGTCCAATATGGTGTCCATATTGGTGGTGAATCAAGTTCTTCCACTCGAAAAGTGGAGAAATGCCTCAGATGTGGAGTCGAACGCTGTGATCTATGAGTGAGATGTGATCTGAAAGTGCAGCCTTATATAAAGCCTAAGCTGCCTAAGCTAGTCTGATCTGCGCTGTCGCCTTCATTCGAGTGACTGCAGCTGCCTGCTGGCTCTCTCCTGCTATCGCTTTGACTGAATTAAAGCTACACGCTCCTCAATCTGCTTCATTCATCAGCGTCTCCAAGGAGCAAGCAGGCTTATGAATATTCAAATGAGCGCCGCCCCACTTTCGCCTTTTTGTCGCTCATACGTACACGCCCCCTTTACTCTCCACTTAAAGTCACAGCAGATCATTTCCTGAGCGTCTTTAAGGTGCCATCAAATGGAAGACAGAGTTCACAGTGGCACAGTAGATCAGGAAGAGTTTTATACAGAGAACTGACATGCAGAGAGCACCGTTATCTTCTCCTTCACATACAAACCTCATTTTTGCAAATAAGGGTAGTAAATTAGGCTGATTCCAAAATCCTAATCTGTTACTTAGAGAGGGGCAGAGAGGGGCAGTTCCCCCTTTATTAGCATTACAACCCCAAAAGCGACCTGTAAGCAGTAGTCATGGTGTTTGATTTTATCCACATTTAATTGGATAATTTAATTTACTTGTTGTGTTGTTGTGGAGATCGAAAGCAAGTAGCTAGTATAGTTAATGTTAATAACTAGCAAGCTCCAAGTAACTAACATTAGCAGAGCTACCTAAATACTGAGCACTGAGAAGTCCATTTTCAAGCTGAAGTTGACTTCACCAGGTTCTCATTCAAATTTTCCATGCCATCTTAAATGTTGCTACTGTTACATTCTGGTATCTGAAAGCCAGTTACAACCTCATTCATGCCTTTTAGCTTAAAAATAGTGAGTTGGAGAGGATGATGAATCCATGATAAGTCCACTAAATGTATCAAAACTGTATTTAAAAAATATATAACTCTGCAGTACCCTATCACTATGAAGCTATGATCACTATGATAGACCAAAAAACTACCTAAGTGGAAACAGGCAGCTGAGATGTACAAAGGCAGAGAATGTAGCAAACTTAAAAACCTAAAAACCTAAATCTAAGCCAAAATCATACCATGACGGCAGGCATAAAAAATGTTGGTGGTCCGTTGATTGTCTGAAGTAACCTTAGTCACATGTTTGACATTTTCAGAAAGGCTGTTTCATCCTTTGCAGTAAAAAAGAATTTGAAACACCAAATTCATAGAGAAGTGATGGCAAGAACATTTTGGGCTAGAAAATGACACAAGATGGAATCTCACTTTAAAGTTTCAGCTTTTAATCACAAATGGAGCTTCAGATTCAAAACACCAGTGCACTGACTACAAACTGAAGACCTGAAGGGATAGCAATGGCTGCTGTGCAGCATTTAGATGGCTGAGGTTAAGGTTGATGATTTAATTGGTCATATAACAGTTAGATACTCACAGAAAACAAATCTTAAAAAACAATACTAAAATATTCTTTCCCAAGGTAAGCCTGACATTCATCTGGGTTTACGAAGTTAGTGAAATAAAGCTCATTGTAAAAACAGTCAATCAGTGACCCTGAATTACTCTGCGCCTCTAGGCTCCAGTCCAGGTAAACCTGTGCATCGAATTGCCCCTGGCTATACTTCAAAGCTCATCAAATCCTGGCTTTATGGATGGTGTTTAACATTAGAAAAGCAATGTTTTCATGCTTTGATTGTATGCAATTAAGAGCTGCCAAGCATGTTCTGTTGTTTAAACTTTTTAAATTGGCACAAAATTTCAGCTTACAACAATTACTAAATCTATAGTAAATATGCTTATTTGCCTACCACAGCAGTACTGCATAGTCTCTACAGCAAGAATATCTGGTTTAACAACTAGAAATCCCACCTTCTGATGACATACGACTGAAGACAAAAGCCAGTTAACATTACTGTTAGGAAACTAAAAGTCACGTCTGTATTTATGAACTTTTTTATTAGTCTGGATTTCTTTATAACACTAGTGGATAAAAACAAACTTGTGGATTCTGTCCAAATGTTAAGGCTGAGTGATGCAAGGCTTAAGTACATAATATTTCATCACATGACAAATTAACCTTCCTCAGTCATAGAGGTTTCTCCTTATCAACATTCAGCAGATTCAACCGTAGATTTTCTGTTAGTAGGCCCCAAAGTGCTAGTCCAGTCTCTTATCATTTTAAAGCCTGAATATTGCAAGCTGACTCTTGGCTGGTCCTCCTTTATGGGCTATCTTTGCAATTGATCCAGAATGCAGCAGCACGGCTTATCTTCAGTCTTCCTAAGTTCACTCATGTCACTACATTGCTGCGTTCCCTACACTGGTTCCTGTAGCAACTGGTTCCTATTAGATTAAAAACCCTGATACTTGCCCAAAAGCCAAGGATGCACCGGCCCCTCCATATGGTTATGGCAGTGTTCAAAACTTTACCTTCAAGTACAGCTTGGCTTGACCTGCTATTCTTCAAGCTGCATGGACGACAAGCCTCAAGACTCTTCTTTGACCTGGTACCCAGGTGGTGGAACAAGCTTCTACTGACTGTCCAAACAGCAGATACTCTCACAGTCTTGAAATGCAAACTGAAGACCCATCTTTTCGTGAAGCATTTAAGTGAGCAGTAGTCTATGCACTTATTAAAATAAATTAAATTCTGCCAATGTCTGATTTCAAGGGTAGTTTAGACTCTTATCTCTTTGTACTAGCTAGAAAACATTCTCATATTGGACAATAAAAGGATTTTGTAATCTGCTCTGAATAAGAAAGTTTGCTAAATGCCATGAATGTTAAAGGATAAAATAGCATGTTACATGCTGTTTTTTGCATTTCCATATATGAAAGGTGCAAACAACATATAAAAAACAGATGAATAAAGATAGCAATTAATTATTATTATTATTCACAATATAGTTGTTGTGTCTGAAATACAGAACTGGAGTCACATCAGTTCAGCTCAGTGTTTCAGTCAACTCCGTAAAACAAATGCACTCAAGTTTACTAACAAAGTTCTTCTTCTACACATTCTAATGCCGTCTGTTGTAGCAGCTGGTTGTTTCTGCTCTGTTCTCCAGTGGCTTAGATTACAGGGGCCTAGGCTGCATGCTATTACACACCAGAATTTACACAGGTCCTATCCAGGTGTGACCCTGTTAATGCTTTTAAAACCCACGTTAACTGCAACCTTAGCACAATGCTCACATAACTTCCCACACAATAGGGCATGGGAACGCCTCTCTGAGCATGTATCTTCTGACATATTTCCTCAGTATTACAATTCTGCTGTTGTGTAATACGACCATAATGAGGTTCCAGTCTCTTGAGGGCCTGAAATAGGCCCTGAACGCAATGCCAGTGCGGCTGATTGCGAACATCAATTCAACTGATTCAGTTCGCTTATTCAATTCCAGGCTCACCACTTCAAATGAAGAGATGACTCATCCTTTCACTGACTGAAACAGAAATCATCAGAACATGCTGAGAGAGGTGGCAGACAGCAAGTTCATGTTGTTTTCACTGTAAGAGCAGCGAGAAGATATGTGATACGAGGAAACGACCCATCTCAGTCCTTTCACACTGCTGCCTTCATTGAGTTACTAATGTTACTCACTCACACACAAACTCACTCTCTCTCACTCTCTCTCTCTTGCTCTCTCTCTCTGGTGTCTTTCCTCAAAAGAAAGATAGTTGTGTTCCCTGTGTTACATAATCACAATACAAAGCAGGGATGAATAACTAGAGCTATTATGCCACCTGACAGTATAAATTGAGGTTCTCAATCTCCAGTCCTTGAGGGCTACAGTACTGCACATTTAATAATTTCTATACGCTAACACTCCTGATTTAACTTGATAACTTGACACAAAACTAAAGCTGTGGCCCACCTGGATCTCACTTTGAACTGATGCATGGCTCTGTAACTGTTGTCACTAACAATTATTATGTTTGACTTTCCTGATTTCAACCAGTGGAACCTTAGTCTCTGCACCACCTTAGTCTGTCAAACTAAACCAACTGAAATCAGAAACCAGCTCTAGGCTACTTTAAAAAAGAAAGCACCTTATGCCCATTCTTTGCCATTGTTTTATTATTATGAAAAAGAGAGTGAAGCTTCCACAAATCAAGTGCACATACAAAGCTGATTCTAAAACAGTTGGGACTTTTAAGCAGGTAGAATGCTAACAAATACAGAAAGCAATAAGTCGTGAATCCACTTATAAATTTAAACATTTATAAATATTAAACATTTAAATAAAAACAGCACAAATATATCACAACATTTCTCACAATATTATCTAACCAAGGTCTACCTTACTGGCCTGATCTTTCCTGTCTTTGCCTCATCCCGCTCCCTAGGTTATGTCCGAATTAATTTTCCTTTACTGAACGTCCACAAAACATATCAAAGAAAGAGTACCAACAATTTGGGAAAAGTAGTGCTGACACATCAAATATGCATCAGTTTGTATGCGGGACCAGCCACATCTTTCAAAAGTTTTGCAGCATAACGATTATCATTATATGGCAGAGGGAACAAACTCATCCACGCTTAAATATATAAGTGCTTCAGCATTTTTGGAACACTAAACCCAGACTGACTGATCTACACCCCCATTAAGACACCCCACTGCTCCCTTAACACATCATTTCTCCCTCTTACACACAAATACACCAGCCCCCTGGAGAGCCTCTTCTTGTGGTGTAATTAGATTTCTTAACTGCCTTTTAGAACTGTGTCATAATTAATTGGTTTCCAGTTTCCTCACACCCACCCATATAGTATGTGTTCAGTTCACAACAGTAACTTTCTCTCTCTCTCTGTAAATATATATATATATATATATATATATATATATATATATATATATATATATATATATATATATATATATATATATACATACTGAGTCAATCAGCTTGGAGTAACAAAAGCAACCTGTTTAAATAGCTCATCATTCATTAATTTCATCATAAATTCATCAATTTCGCTGGCCTACACCTGTGATCAAAATTACTCTACTCGCAAATCTCTTCTGTTTTGATGTTTACCTCCTTCTTCCTTACCACTACCAATTTGGCCCTGCCAGGTTGTCCCAAGTGGTGCGCTCCATTTAAGTCGTTCTAATTATTTTTCAAATTGCCATGGATTAAATTTGTCTTTCTTCTTGACTGCCTCCTGGGAGAAACTAATTGTGTTGAAAATATATAAAGACTTTGATTGAAACTATGGTTCAAAGCATTAAAGGCATTTCCCAGAACTGTACATTTAAATCAAGACATTTTAGTAACAGTTATTTTTAGTGTACAGTCATCATGGGTTGTGCAGACAAATCTGTCTTCTCTTTATAGTAAAGGGTCTAAGTTCAGCTCCTCAGGGAACCCTGAGCCAGACTACTTTTTGGTCCTGACATATCTGGACCTGGTGACGAGCATTCTCCAACTGTTGATTACCTGGCTTGAGTGCGCTGGATATGAAGTACAACAAAAATGTGAACTGGCGGCAGCTCCCCACAGATCACACTGAGAATCTGCTGTTGGATTGATAAATGGAATACAAATAAAGGATTCACACTGGTGGCGAGTCTCAGTTTGATGATGTCTATGCCAGACTGTCAGTAGATCATCCATAGATTCCATAACTCCAAAAATATAATCTATCTGTCTCCTAACTATGCAACATGTGTAAGGCATTTGATGAAACCTTAGATCATACATCTTGGCTCTGCACCCAAAATTCTTCTTCTTGGGATGACACATTTATTTACACCAGAGAGATTTCTCTAATCAGTTGTTTAGTTACCTCACTTTTCTTTCCACATAGTCGACAGTATCCATTAATGTTTGACATGATTTTAGCAATAAGGATTATTCTCAGGGATTGAAGTCAGAATTATCTTCTGAAAAGGTTTAATCTATGCGCAGTTGGAGAGAATAAGATATATAATACAAGCTCAGTCAAGAAATAAAAAGGTAGTAATGTGTTTTGGCATGTTTGCTATGTGCTTTCAACTTTTAAACTTTAAACTTTAAATTGTAGAAAGAATATTTAATGTAAGATTTGTAGCTAAGTACAAGAAGAATTTCTTCATGGTTATCATGGTTGTCATGGAGTATGATACCAGCTAACGACATTTATCACATCTACAGAGAGATAAAACAATGGATAGGTAAAAATAACTATAATGAAAAGCTAGATTTGCTGTATTTGCCAATAGAGATACAGATTTTTAACAAGAAAGTACATGAAAAATTACAGTGAATGAAAAATTCCTACTCACTGTGTAGCATGTACTCTCTCAAATGCTGCCTGCTTGAAACATGAAAACCACTGGGAAAGCAAATTACCTGTAATATTAGTAGGCAAAAGGGAAATGGTGACACAAAGGTACATCCTCTCTGTATGACAAATATATTTTTATTTCCTCTTTGCTAATTGTGCAAAACCACTAAAACTGCGCTTTATCATAGTATGGTGCCTTGCAGAGCTTGCAGATACATTTTCAAGCAACCAAAACCAAGAAAGGTTTGTACACCTGGACATCACAAGAAACCTGATTGTGATCTACCACAGTTCAAGCTCTAAGTGAGACAAATGCTATCAAACCTCAATCAAAATACCTGGAGAGCACTACCTGTCTTAAAAAAAACATGAGGAATTGATTTTAAATCCTGGAGATAACTGACAGAGAACCACAGAACTCAAAGAGGTCATTAAAGAAGAGTCAAAGAAAAACCTTGGAAGAATAAAAAGGAGAAAGAAATCAAAGTTGATGTCTGATGAAACGGCGGAGAACACTAGAAAAGAAGAGAAGCAAAAAATCAAGAAAGACAAAGAGAACTGTTGGGTAAAACAACGGCCAACACTACATCATCTGTTAAAAAGATTATTGAAAAAGGGAATAAACATGACTTCCACCACAAATCAGTACTTTTAAAGATGTCAATGGATGTCATTACAAAAAGATGGAACGAATACACAGAAGACCCTCTTCCAACAAGATTGCCAAGACACTTTTGTTTGAAGCTAAACAGAAGCTTTTTGTTTTGTTGGCTACACAGAATACAGGCCCTAAGATCATTGCCAAATAAAAAAGCAACAAGAATCGATAACACTGCAATGGAAATGTTTCAAGATTGTAAGGATGATTCAGCTGAAGTACTGACTAAATTATGCATACAAATCTGGAAACAGCTCAGTGGTCAGCAGATCAGAAGTGGTCAGTTTATATCTCAATACCGAAGAAAGAAAAGAGGAAAGAGTGTGCCAACTATTGTATATATTATTCTCTAATATCACATGGCAGTACAATTATGCTTAGGATAAAATGACACAGACTAGAGCCATACCTTAAAAAACTGCCCGATGTGCACGCTGGATTCAGGAAAGGCGGAGAACCAAGAGATAACATTGCCGATCGATGCTGGACTATTGAAAAAGCCAAGGAATTCAAGAAAGAAGTCAACATGTGTTTATTGACTATAGCAAAACCTTTAAATGTGTTGACCATGTAAAAAATGGATTGTCCTCAGAAAAAAAGGAAATACCAGAGCATGTCATTGTTTTAATGAGTGCAGAGCCGATCAACAAGTCATGTCAGGACAGAAAATGGACAAACAGACTGGTTCTGCATTGGCAGGACTGTTCAATCTGTATACATGCTAAATACATACATATAACACATGCATATAGTAAGCCAAGCAGGACTGGATTAAGAAGATTCATGGTAAAAGAAATATCAGTAGTCTTCAATATACAGAAGATACAAGACACATAGTGAATAATTTGGCAATCTCAAGGCTCTATGTGACATATTAAAATGTGACATATTATAACTCTTTTTCAGACGTTAACACAGTCCCATAGAGGCTAAATGAAAAGTCTGTGACATTCAAAATACCACAATTTCTTCTCCTGTTTAAACAGACTTTCAGAACAGCCGGTTTGAGTGCCTGTTGCTTTAAATAATAATTGTAATCTCCAGTCGTCAACTGACATAACAAGGGAGCCAATCACTTGTCAAGAACAAAATAAAAAAAAGACCAATATGAAGAAGACGACAAGAAAATACATCTTTACCACTGATGGAGAAAATGTGGATATGGTGGACAATTTATATCTACAAAAATCTAATATTATCAAGAGAGAATGTGGCACTAAATAAATAGGACACAGATTGGCAGAACAAGCACAACAGAGCTTGAAAAAAGACCTTCAGACATTTTTCAATACAAGCAAGACAGGAAAAATATCTTCAACTTTGGTGTTGGTAAAGACTTTTAAGAGACCTTGGATGTCAAAGAAAACAAACAGATCCTGGACCAAGTTAAGTGTTACTTTTCTAAGCCCACATAGCCAAACTGAAGTGCTTTTACTTTAGACATATTCTGGGAACCAAAAGAGAAATATGCTTGGCAGCAAATAAATTTAAAAAATCTGAGGAATAATGAACCAGCCATTCAGTCTGAACACCCAAACAGAACACAAGATATTCTGGAGGAACACAATCCATTTGGCCGCCAGGAGTGGGAAATGGCTTGACGGCACTTAATAACAGTAACAAAAGCAAAACTTCATTGTGGTTGCTGTATTTGCTAAAAATACATTCTAATATGATATCCTATATGAAATAATGAAAATAATGAAGCAAATTGTTAAGATCAATTACCTAACTAGTTTTTCTTAACATTCCATGCAGGACATATAGTGCTGTTCTGGTGTTGGTGGGTGGTGATCAGTTTTCAACTTTCACTGAGGCTGACTAGCATAACAGCAAAACCTACACTGATGACCAGAAATGCTGGTCTATGCTGGATTATCTAGCAGGGCGGTCTGTGCAGTGATTACAGTTATGATTACAAAAATATATGCAGAGATAAATATTTACTTTTCTTTATTAGACATGAAAACCTGTTTTTGTAGCATGGCATGGCTAAACGATTTCCCTAGTTTGAATAACATTAATCTGGGTTAAAGAATCCAGTTTTTGTTCACTTTAAACTGGCCTACTTGCATGTTTTGTCAGGTTTCAAGTAACACGCTGAACACGCTGAACTGTTTCAAATGTACTCCTGTGTTTGTCTCCAAATGCTGTTTGGTCTTTTAGCACAATGCTACAAGACAGCTTGACTGGTATAGCAAGAATAACTATAATAGGTGGGGCTTTTTTGCAAACGTGTGAACAGTAGTAGGTATATTACCGGGGAAAACTAATAATTGAGCAACAATCACAGAGGCATAGAGGCATAAGACTTCAGCAGCATCAAGAAATTACCCAGAGGAATCCTTGGTGTGTGCATGGCCACTACCGTGCTTAAAGTGTCTCAGCACAGGCGGCAAAGTGGAATGTCAAGTCGCAGTCAAGTTTTCTGTGTGAACAACATCTCATGCTTGAGAAGTAAAGGTCTGCTGGCCATTAATGCTGAGAACATGTGTAACAGGATTTCCATGACAAATACAAACACGTGCACCCCAGGAAAAAAGCTCATAAAGGCTGAATGTTTGAATGACGCAAAGCCGAGCATTACCTGTAAAGGTATGTCAGTAATGCACCATGTTTTTAGTGTGAAAGGACTATGAGGTATCAGTGAGGGAGGCTAGTGTCCTATTTGGTACACACCCTTACTTTATGTTTAGCACATTCCAATCAGAGCAATAAGCCTTCATAATCCATCATTTACACCAATCAGCCATGTATCTACACTCAATGCCCATTTTATCAGCTCCATTTACGATACAGGCTGCCCTTTGTAGTGCTACAATTACAGACTGTAGTAATCTGTTTCTCTGCATACTTTGTTAGCCCCCTTTCACTCTGTTCTTCAATGGTCAGGACCCCCTTAGGGCCACCACAGAGCAGATATTATTTGGGTGGTGGTCAGTCTCAGCACTGCAGCGACACTGACATGGGGGTGGTGTGTTGGTGTGTGTTGTGCTGGAACAAGTGGATCAGATGCAGCAATGCCGGAGTTTGTAAATGTAAAGTCAGAGACAGTATCTGTTGCTGCACAGTTTGTGTTGGTCATCCTCTAGCCCTTCAGCTGGATCTTGCTGGTTGATGGACTATTCTCAGTCCAGCAGTGAGGTGTGTAAACACTCCAGCAGCACTACTGTATCTGATCTACTCATACCAGCACAACACACAGTAATACACCACCACCATGCCAGTGGCCTCCACCGCCTCCCTAAAAGTACCTGATCTGTGGAGGTCCTGGCCATTAAAGGACAGGCCAAAAGGGGATAAACAAAATATGCAGTGAATCAATTACAGTCTGTAATTGTTGAACTACAGATGTTCCTATATGGAAAGTGGAGCTGATAAAATGGACCATGTGTGTAGATTTAAGGATGTGATTTTAATGTTATAATGATTTCATAAGTTACAATTAGTTTAATTCACCTGCAACATTAATCAGGAATTGCTGAAGCAGTTTTGGAGTCTGGGAACTGGCACGGGTTACTTTTATATACTGTACACTTTAGTTCATGTGGACTTTGTAACATCGTTAAGTGCAGGCCTCTGTTGTCCCATTTTGAAAACTCGGCAGACCCTATCTATCAAAGAGTCAAGAGCCTGACTGACGTCAAAGAGCACACACTCTTCCACTGAGCCCCCCCCATATGCCTCTCACCATCTCTCTCTGTAAGTCTCTCTATCGCTCTCTCTCTTGCTCCCCCTCCTGCATGTAGTGTAGTAGTCATGGTAACGCTCACACCTGGCTGATTTAACGTGTACTCACTAACTCCTGTCCCCAGGGCTTTTACAGCCATGTGAAGCCCTGCTTCCGTCCATCCTCCACTCATAAACACACACACATGCACTGACACACACATCACAGGACAGTTAACAAGCTGAGAGGACAACATCCACCAAGCTGCGCATAGTAGACAAAACCAGGTGGTGAGGGGGTCGTGTCAAAGTAACTTGCTGATTTTAAGAAACGGTCTTTTACTTATTGGCCTGATCTCAAATCAGCATAATAATACCCTCCTTTCTCACTTCACCTAGCCACATTCATTATCCTTATCTCAAACATGTCGCTAGTGAAGCATGCAGAGGCTTTGTTTTGTCCCCTTTAGCTGAAACCTAGTAGTTCAAAATTCAGAGACCACCTGAAATTTATAGCCACACTTCCTTTATTTGTAAGTAGATATTTGTGAGAATATGAAATATAACATAATTAACTTGTGTTAGTAAAAAAAATTGCTATTAATAAAAAAAGATGCTGTTCAGCATCCAGAAATGCACCCGAATTAAAAGACTAAACTTTGGAGAAGTGGAAAATATCCCCGTAGACTTCTCTAAAAATCTAGAAGCATGCTATGTTGTAAGATACACAGACACCAAATACTGACATTTAATATTATATTTCGTTGTTAAAGCTTCTGTGCAAGTTTTTCTTAAATATATGTTATATATTCTATGCACATTAACACAAATTGGATAGAGGTATATACACACACACACACACACACACACACACACACACATATATACCTTTGTCGTATTGGTTATTGTCATATTGTGGTGCAAAAATGATGTATGGTATCATGAAAGTTGCATACCAGTACACACTTTTGACCAGATCGATCAATTGATCACAGGTCATCCCAATTAAGTCACAAAAGTCTATTTGATAAGCTGCATTTTTAATATATTTTATTTGTTTACTGTGAGTGCTGTCAATGTTTTACGACCGATTCTACCCATAATTCCTTGATATATTAGGTGCAGTTCTATTGCCCAATCCCAATCTTATTTTATCTGCTCTCCAATCACTGCTTAGCATCCGTTGTTGCCTTGAGGTTTCAGTTCTTTATCTGCATGCCAGTGTTATAATCTGTATTTGAAATTATTGTTTCGGCTGCAAGCAAGAGATGTGGGACACGTATGAGTGAGCCCCTATCACTGATTGAGTATTTTCAAAGCCAAAAGCAACCACAAATACTTTTTATGCCCATCATGCAAGTTTGCTTCATCGAAGGATGATTCGGTTTAAGTTTTAAGTTTGCTGCATTCTCCATGATGATTGCAAGCATCTGATTTTGCCTGTCATATATGTGTCTGTGGTGAGCAGACATATGCAGGGTGAAGGCAGTGTTTATTGGGTTTATGTAAGTTTTGCATTCTCACTGATGTGTACAGTCTTGCTATTGTTTCATGACATTACAGGGCGGAAGCGCTGGAATAGGTGGGATGATCACTGCACCGCTGTCCGCTACAGCTTGTAGCCTGATGATATTGCAGCACAAGTTGGCCTACCCAGAAATGATTTTCTGTCAACAGCATTAATGTTTGAGTACCTGAAAGCAGCAAACACAAAGAACCACTGTTAGAAAGGAAGACAGGAATTCCAGAATCTGTTTTTGCAACTTAAGAACCCATTGCTCCTAGCTCTGACTACAGCCTGGTCGCAGGACCTAGGACAACCAACAGAACTACATCAACATTAGGAAGATGAAAGGTTACAGCACAAAAAATGACCAAAAGACAAAGAGAGATTGCAACTTTACTCCAAACCTCAACCACAAGGATACTATTCTATTAAACAGTGTTTGCTAATGTTAGCTAACCTTGTTGTGTCATGAAGCCTTTGTATTTATGCAGGTAACTCTCAAAGAAAAGCTTGTTGCCCTGGTCAAACTTGCTCCTCTGTGAAAATGAAAACTGCTCCACCAAATTAACATCTTCAGTCCTCCTCACTCTCATTCATCAACATCGCTCCAGCTGTAATGGTTCATGACAACTTCCACCATGTCAGACTGACTTACATTACTCGTTTGTTTAATTTACAATGCGAACAGGTGGAACTCTTATTTTTCTTGATTCTTGACACATCATGGTATTCTTTGTTTTGTTATGGCATCTTCATTACAGATGTTAGGTCTGGATGTATTTGAATGGTTCAGATGTTTTAAGAATGGTGTTGTTTTGTGTTGTTAAGTTCAGTCTGTAAATGTGAACAGACCATTTTAAAGAGACCTGCAAAAGTAAGTAAACCACTGTAGCTCTCAGAATCTCATCTTATTTGAGTAATCTGTTCCTTGTACGACAAAAAACATTTGAAAGTCAACATTTCCTACCAAATTCCGTATATGCAACTTTACTAGGTTTGACTGAATTCAAAGCATTCAAGCACTGTAGCGTAAGGATCTCATTAATAGCACGATTCACGAATCTAATATAAATCGAACTTTTATTTGACAAACAGTAGAAACAAGGAAAATTACAGCCTCTCTTAGCTGAAAGCTAAAAACACAGCATATCTTAGCTGAAAGCTAAAAACACAGCATATCTTAGCTGAAAGCTAAAAACATAGCATATCTTAGCTCAAAGCTAAAAACAAAGCCTTCCTTAGCACAAAGCTAAAAACACAGTATATCTTAGCTCAAAGCTAAAAACACAGCATATCTTAGCTCAACGCTAAAAACATAGCATATCTTAGCTCAAAGCTAAAAACAAAGCCTTCCTTAGCACAAAGCTTAAAAACACAGCATATCTTAGCTCAAAGCTTAAAAACATTGTATATCTTAGCTCAAATCTAAAAACAAAGCCTTCCTTAGCACAAAGCTAAAAACAAAGCATAATTTAGCTCAAAGCTTAAAAACATAGTATATCTTAGCTCAAAGCTAAAAACACAGCATATCTTAGCTCACATCTAAAAACAAAGCCTTCCTTAGCACAAAGCTAAAAACATAGCATATCTTAGCTCAAAGCTAAAAACACAGCATATCTTACCTCAAAGCTTAAAACATAGCATATCTTAGCTCAAAGCTAAAAACACAGTATATCTTAGCTCAAATCTAAAACATCTCTTATAACTCTCCACGAAACTTCACCATGTCGCCTGTATGCTGGACCTTGTCTCAATGATCTTGTTCAAATGAAATCAAGTCAAGTCAAGTCAAGTTTATTTGTATAGCGCTTTTTACAACAATGTTGTTACAAAGCAGCTTTACAGGAATTTTAAAGCATGAAAAACATGAAATCACACACTTTATCCCTTGTGAGCAAGCCAGAGGCAACAGTGGCAAGGAAAAACTCCCTCAACTGGAGGAAGAAACCTTGGGAGGAACCAGACTCACAAGGGGAGACCCATCCTCCTCTGGTCGAACAGTACTTGAAGTTTATAAACTAAAGCTGAGTTTGAAGGTAAAAGCTTTAGAAGCTGTACAGGTGCTACATCAGGTGGGTGATACTGTGATGCAGTCAAGGTGGAGCAAATGGCACAAATGGAGAGGGGCGTTGGTTGGAGCCGGGTGACGGGGGGCCCTGGTGGTCTGTCTTTTTCAGTATTCGGCGGGACAGGTGGGTGGTTATTACCTCAGAGAGAGAGAGAGAGAGAAAAACGAAAAACAAAGTTAGTTCTGGTTTGGGTTAGTACAGAGGAGTCGAGGTGTAGCAGAGAGAGGAGAGCTGTTTGGTTCCAGGTGATGAGGAGGCCCTGGCAGTCGGACCTCCAACAGCATTTGACGGGACAGGTGGGCGGTTATTACCTCAGAGAGAGAGAAAAACAGACTTAGTTCTGGTTTGGGTTAGTACAGAGACTGAGTTAGTTCTGGTTTAGCTTAGTACAGAGACTGAGTTAGTTCTGGTTTGGGTTAGTATAGAGGATATGGAGTGTTTAGAGTGCAGCTGGTGACTCTGACAGATCTGATTATAAACAAAAAGAACTAAAAGGAGAGAAGCTGCACACGTGCTACATTTGGATGATACAGTAATGCAATCAAGGTGCAGCAGATGACATAGATGAAGAGGTTACAAGGTAACAAGGGGGTACTGCTGGTCAGTCCTCCAACAGTATTCGGCAGGACAGGTGGGCGGTTATTACTTCAGAAAGAAGGAGAAAGAAAAGGTTAGTTCAGGTTTGGAGTAATACAGTGGATGAGAAAAAAGCTAAACTGAACAAGTACGTTTTAAGTCTGGACTTAAATATTGAGACTGTGTCAAAGTCCCGAACATTAACTGGGAGATTATTCCACAGTTTGGGGGCTTTGTAGGAAAAAGCTCTTCCCCCCATTGTAGTCTTCTGAATTTTTGGAACTATTAGAAAACCAGCATCCTGTGATCTGAGTGAACGTGGCGGTTCATAATAGGAAATTAGATCTTGCAGGTACTCCGGTGCGAGACCGTAAAAGAATTTTATAGTCGATACGGAATTTAACAGGAAGCCAGTGTAGTGCTGATAAAACTGGACTGATGTGATCGAATTTCCTGGTTTTAGTTAGTACGCTAGCTGCAGCGTTCTGAACTAACTGGAGTTTATTCAGGTTCCTGCTGGAGCATCCTGACAATAATGCATTGCAATAATCTAGCCTTGAGATTATAAAGGCATGCACTAACTTTTCAGAATCAGACACAGATAACGCATTTCTTAACTTTGAAATGTTTCGCAGGTGAAGAAACGCTGTTCTTGTAACATTACCTATGTGTTGATTAAATGTCAGATCTGCGTCAATTGTTACACCAAGATTTTTGGCTAAGATTTAACATTAAATCTGAACATTTAATCCGAGCAGCTTTTGGGCCGAGAAGGGGAACTTCCGTTTTATCTGGGTTCCAAAGAAGGAAGTTCTGTAGCATCCAAAGTCTAATATCTCTTACACAATCTTCTATCTTATTTAATCTGGATTTATCATCTGGTTTGGCTGATATGTACAGCTGTGTGTCATCGGCATAACAGTGGAAACTAATTCCGTGTCTATTTATAACTGAGCCTAATGGTAGCATATATAGTGTAAATAACAGAGGACCTAAAACAGAACCTTGTGGAACTCTATATTTCACTCTTGTATAATTAGATGATACATTATTTATCTTTACAAACTGAAAGCGATCACTAAGGTAAGATGTGAACCAGGATAACGCTGTTCCTGTGATTCCAACCACATTTTCTAGCCTGTCCAAGAGAATAGTGTGATCTATAGTGTCAAAAGCTGCACTTAGATCTAGTAGCACCAGTAGAGATACGTGGCCCTGATCAGAGGCAAGAAGAAGAACATTTGTTATCTTAACTAAAGCTGTCTCTGGGCTGTGGTGTGGCCTAAAACCAGATTGGAATTTTTCATATATGTTGTTCTTATGTAGATGAGAACAGAGTTGTCGAGCTACAGCCTTTTCTAAAATCTTAGAGATAAAAGGTAAATTGGAAATCGGTCTATAACTGGACAGTTCTCTGGGGTCAAGATTTGGTTTCTTTATCAAGGGTTTTATTACAGCTAGTTTAAAAGACTTAGGTACATGACCCAGACTAAGAGAAGAGTTGATGATAGTTGAGATAGGTTTAATAATAGCTGGTAATACTTGTTTCAATAGGCTTGTTGGAATCATATCAAGTGTGCATGTAGCAGAATTTGAGGAAGAGATAAGTTTTTCTAATTCTGACTGCTGAAGTGGACAGAATGTTTCTAGTCTTTCTTCTAAAATCACATTTTGTGCTGTCTCAGCCAAACCCGGATGAAGGATAGGTTACTGGTGTCAGTTGAACATTTTGTCTAATATTCTCGATTTTGCTATTGAAAAAGTCATTGCTGCTGTAGTTGGCGGGTATCTGAGGTTCCGTTCCTGCCTGATTTTCGGTAAGTTTTGCGATTGTGCTAAATAAAACTCTAGGATTGTTTTTGTTGTGTTCGATAAGTGTGGACAGGTATGCTGAGCGTGTTTAAATAAGTGCCTTTCTGTAACTGCTAAGGCTGTCTTTCCAAGCAGAGTGAAGTACCTCCAGCTTGGTCACTCTCCATTTGCGCTCTAATTTCTGTACTGCCTGTCTTAAGGTGCATATTTCATTGTTGTACCACGGAGCAAGCTTTTTCTGTTGCGTCCTTTTAGCTTTTATAGGTGCAACATTGTCTAAAGTTAATCAGAGCTTATTTTCTACGCAGTCAGTTAGTCTGTCTAGCTCTGTTGGGTCTGAAGGAGAAGCTATAGTTGATAAATCTGGAAGGATTTTAATAAAGTGCTGAGATGTATTTGGCATTATTGAACGTTTCATGCAATAACGGGGTGATGTACATACATTTTTACTAAGACTCAATTCATATGAAATTAGGTAGTGATCTGAAACTACTGAAGTCTGTGAAAGAACAGTAAGATTATGTATATCAACACCTAAAGTCAAAACTAGATCTAGTGTGTGATTACAGGAATGTGTAGGCCCTATTACATTCTGACTGAGACCTACAGAGTCTAAGATAGATGAAAAAGCCTTTTTTAATGGATCTCCTAAGTTTTCAAAGTGAATATTAAAATCTCCTACGATTATTAGTTTCTCAGCGCTCACTGCTAGATCTGCAACAAAGTCACTGAATTCTTTTAAGAACTCAGAATAAGGTCCTGGTGGTCTATAAATGCTGATTAGGGTGAGTACATTTCTGTTAGTGGTGGGGTTGGTGATGTTTATGTAAAGACATTCAAAAGAATTTAAAGTGAGACTGTGTTTCTTAATGATGTCTAATGAATTTTTATGAATGACACATATACCCCCTTCTTTACCGGACAGTCTGGGGTTGTGTACATAATTATAACCTATAAGAGTGGCTTCATTTAATGCCAAATATTCCTCTGGTTTAACCCATGTTTCTACGAGACATAATACATCAAATTTTTGATACGTTATTGTATCATGTACAATAAGAGCCTTAGAGTTAAGGGATCTTATATTAAACAAACCAAACTTTAGTTCAGAGATGCTGCAGCTAGATACTGGGTCTGATATTTTTATATTAATTAGGTTATCTGGACAAGCTGTTCGAGAATTTCTGAGTCTGCGTTTAATTCGGGGCAATGACACAGTCTCAATATATCTGTTTCTCCATCCACACTGGTAACGACTCTGTGTTGGCAATGGTTACAGTGTTGGTATATCTGTATCTAAGTAACGACTCTCTGTCGGTAACAGTTACAGTCTCACTATTACTATATCTAGGTAATGACTGTTTATCGTCGCTACTTACGTGGCCTCCGTTGTGCAGTCAGCGGACAGCCCTCTCGATGTTCCGTGAGAGGACGAACGCTCCGCGATGGCTGGGGTGCAGGCCATCCCTCCGGTACAGCGCTGGCCTGTGCTGAGCCGAGGCCTGCGGCGCTGGGGCGGGCGACGGGGTCCGAGACGCCGGTGTGCGCGGTGAGCTGAGGACCGAGAACCGGTTGAAGATGGGCTGGGGTGGCGGTGAGGGCCTGTATATAGTGGGCCTTCGGCGTTCACTATATATACGTTTCTTTTTCAGTAATCAAGCTTCATAAAAACAGTGTGGTAACCGTGTTCAGACGTAGTGTGTTGTATACAATCAAACAGTGTGGATGGAGCGTTTTTGTGCAATACAGCTAGTACAGCTTTTCTGACGTGAAACAAAAACAGCGGAGCTTATCAGTTTATGGTAACGAATGTACTACTGCTAGATAACGCGCGTCTTTTAAACAGTCTAGACTGTCATGCTTTCCTTTTTTAATATGCTCCAAACTCATTTAGACCAACAACTTATTTACTTTGTTATAAAAACAAATTTGTAATGAAAACAGCGAGTACAAAAAATATATTTTATAAAAATATACTACCTGTACTCGGCCTAAAAAATGATTGATTCATGTCTAATTTTGATTGGACAGTGAACTCCTTTTATTGCTACTTCTAATTACATAAGGAAAGTGTTTAACAGAACTCAGATACAAATGAGACGCACACAGAAAAAATGATTAATTCAGACTTAACAGTTTTATTGAGTTTAGTTTTTAAAGTGGCAATGTTTGTTTACTTTGGACCAGAACAGGGCGTGTCAGTCTGTGTCCAGAAGGGGCAGATTATCACTCTGTCTGTCCAGACCAGTTCTCCCTGTTCCCCCTCAGGTCCTCTTGGTTATATAACAATAACTGAGGATTACGTAATAAGCAGCATAAAAACACCTCTGCTAAAGAGACACCTGCAGTTAGAGTAGAAAGACAGAAAGTTTCTTTTTCCCATTCTGCAGAAAAAGTCAAGTTTAGCTAATTGATCAATCTGAAATCAAGAAGAGCTGGAACAAATTATAATGAGTGAGGTCTTTTTTAGAGCATAAAACAGCATAAATAGAATAAAAGTTACAGTTGAATTTGAAATAAAAATAGATTAAAAAAACAGGATATTTTATTATGGCCATGGTCACAGTTATGTTAACTAGACACTACATGTGAATATGGTGACAAAAACATGGTGTCATTATTCAGCATTACATGAAAGAGAGAGAGAGAGAGATTGAAAAAACCTGAGATCAGCAATGATCAGCAAGTGCAGGGAATGGAAAGTGAACAAAGACTGAATAAATTAGAAAAATATATCATCAGCAATTAAATAATGCCCTCTATAATATATAATAAGCCATAATAATCCTATAATAAGCGTTGGTCAGTGCAATTGCATTTGGATTTCTGCGCAGATGGTCATGAGCCAGTCCAAAAACAGGCAGGTAAAGTTGCTAAAGACATGCAGTGATCTGATGGAAACTTCAGAATAAGTCTTGTATATATGATCCAGCGACTAACAAGCATTTTTATACTTTTGTACAGACTGTGTCCAATTAAAATCTACACTCTTACAAAGAGAGGGTTCTTCGAGGGTTGTTTAGTAAAGACATTGGTTCTGTATAAAATCATGAATAGTCGAACAACTATTTGCAAGCTTAAACTGTTCTTCAGATTAATGGATTATGTGTTAAAAATTGTTTTTTATAGCACAAAAATATTTCTTACTTTGCTACGTCATATGCTTTTCTTGGTTATATATGGAACCACCGTCTTTACTAAAAAACACTTGAAGAACCATCTGTTTACAGAGTTTACTGTATTAAAGTACACGCTAACCAACTAGTGCTATGGTGGCTGGCCATTTAAACATGACAACAGTAACAACAACAACAATAAAAAAATAATAAAAGTTCTATACGTATGAGAGGGTGTAGGTAAATAAAAACATTTCTGAAAATGAACAGTTAAAAAAACAGGTAGAAAAGTCATACAAATATAAGACAAAAATACACAAAACAAAAAAAACTCACAAAAATAATGTGTTTTGGCCTGGAAATAAAGAATACTTCTTACATGTTATTGTGGTATATTGGCAAAAGTATTCACTCATCTGCCTTTGCACACATGTTCATATTAATCCATAGAGTTTAATATGATGTCGGCCCACCGTTTGCAGCTATTACACTGTCAGCTCTTCGGGGAGGGCTTTCCACACGATTTAGGAGTGTTTATGGAAAATTTTCAACCATTCTTCCGTAAGCGCATCTGACGCGGAGTCCTGGCTTGCACTCTCTGCTCCAATTCATCCCAAAGGTGTTCTATAGGGTTGAGGTTGGGACTCTGGTCAGTCAAGGTCTTCCACACCAAACTCGCTCATCCATATCTTTATGGACCTTGCTTTGTGCAATAGTGCGCAGTCATGTTGGTACAGAAAAGGGCCATTCCTAAACTGTTCCTACAAAGTTGGGAGCATGAAAATGCCCAAAATCTGAAGCACTAAGAGTTCCTTTCACTGGAAGGGGCCGAGCCCGTCTCTTACAAGACACCATAATCCCCCTTACACCAAACTTACAAACAATGCAGTCAGACAAGTATCGTTCTTTTGGCAACCACCAAACCCAGACTTGTCCATCGGATTGTCATACAGAGAAGTGTGACTCGTCACTCTAGAGAACACGTCTCTTCTGAGTCCACTGGCGGCGTGCTTTCCACCACTGCATCTGACATTTTCGATTTCATTTCTTGGTGATGTAAAGCTTGGATGCAGCTGCTTGGCCATGGAAACCCATTCCATGAAGCTCTCTACGCACTGTTTATGAGCTAATCTGGGCCACATGGAGTTCTCTTTAGCAAATGACTCTGCAGAAAGTTGCCAACCTCCACGCACCCATTCTATGCATCCTTTCTTTCACAAATGTTTGTAGAAGCAGTCTGCATGCCTAGGAGCTTGGTTTTAAGCATGTGCGGCCATTGAGGTGTTTGTAACACCTGAATTCAATGATTTGAATGGATGAGTGAATCGTTGGCAATATAGTGTATATTCAGTTAAACAGTCTGACAGGTGCTAGCCCATTAATAGCCTCTATTAAACAGCAGGCTAATGAAGTGCCACTAACACACAGGGTAAAGCATGTTCACTCCTACATGTTTAGGTTAGACCTCTCACTGCTACATACATGCTGTGATTTATCTGTTCTTTTTTTATTTAGATGTGATGAATGATAAATAGACCAATGGAAATGCTCAAAAATTACTTGAAATAAAAGTTCTTTATAGAGACTTACATTAAAAGCTAAGACACTTAATTCTAATAAGTTGTATTTGAATTAAGACCTTTTTGCTAAGTCACTTTTTAGGCATACATATTCTTTAGGCATATTTAGGCAAACACTGTGTACTAGCTTTAGACACTTTAAATATACAGTTTATTTATTATCTTAAATGATCTAAAGGCTTATGTTTAAAGGCAAATTTGTTTTGAAGGCTGATTTAAATAATTAAGTTTATGCCCATGCACAAAATTACTTCCAAAACATTTATGTTTTCGTTTATTTGATTTAATGACATTTAGTTATTCATTCCACAATCAAAGAAAGGATTGAAATACCTTTTAACAGAAATAAACACAGAATACTCCAACATATTTATCAGTGTTTAATTTGCCCAATCCACTGCTCTTTCATCTTACAGTCCTGAAACCAGAGAGTCTTCTCAACAGATAGCTGTTCCCCAAACTCCCACTGACATTAGGTTCCGCTTCAAACAGACCTGAACACTTTAGAAGCCTTTAAAATGTCTTTCTCATATGCAGCAAAAATGACTAAAATAAAAGATCTTTTTTGAGGTGATTAGATATATGATTATCCACTTGCATAAGTAAATAAAACGCAGAAAAAGACCAAAAAAAGAACCCTAACAATTATGAAAGAACTACAATGCCAAAACTGGACATCTGAGATGTGGAGTAAGGATTTAGGAATTGATGAGTCTGATAAAATTGACAGAAAAAGGTTTACGTCGATTGTGGACACAAAAATCTGAAATGTTGTGAAATTACATTGTCCTGTGTAATTCAGTGGTTGATATTGGTTTGAAATGGTTCTTTGTAGAGAAAATTACTGGCTCTGATTTTTTAGAGTGGTGGTGATAGAAACCAAGGGTTTCTATATCTCAGTATAGCCACAGAACTTTATATATTATCAATATTTTTCACAGAACATTAATGATGATAAAGTAATGGTCTGGAAAAATCTGGAAAAAAAAATCTCTATTTTGCCCTGAAACACCCTTAATGTGTTCATAGCCTTTTCATGTAATAACAAATTGTGAGGGAGCTTTCAGAGACATCTGGTTTCTATATCCTCTGTCAACAAATTTGATTCTGTTTTTCTAGAACAAAGCGTTTTACACCAAACCACTCTGAATGATGACAAGTTAACCATTGAAGTATGCAGAAAATGTTTTAAATCAGTGAAGTTGAAAATGTTATTTTGTGTATTTTTAAAACACACCTCTGAGGGCAGAAACTGACCCTTAAAATTATTCATTTAATAAATAGCATACTAAGTGTCTATAAAATGAACAGTGATGTGTTTTTTTATTTCTTTACAAGCGTGAGTGATTTGATTATAAAGGCAGCAGGCTAAGGGTGCATTGCGCAGGGTGGCTGCAGTGTATAAAATCTTTTGTTCACTCTCCTCCATCCGAGTGGCTCATTAGCTTTTCTTCAGTCGCTTACTCCTCTTCCTTCCATCTTCAATATTCATAACTAATTACACACACTAATCTACATTCCCTCTGCGAACAGTCAGTCACACTTGCAGAGCACAGGTTAGCCTTTAGGGCATTGCAGAAAAAACAGCAAGAGAGCAGAATAGCAATTGCTTGAGGAGAATGAGTGAGCATATCTCTTCAAGCAGCTACTACTCAGATACACTTCCACTCTGTTATTACAGACCACAACATAGACTCTAAATGGGATGTGATTATACTGTTACTCTCTGTGAGTGACTGTGTGTGCGCGCTACACTCAGACTATTCTTGGCTCCTCTGTTCACCTCCTGTCACTGCTATGGCCTATGAAGAGCTGCAGGCCCCAGAAATTTTGGAAATTTAAAGGGATGACTCCACAGCAGTAGTACCCTACCCCACCCCCTTAAAAAATGTACATCTATTCTAATAATATATGGTGTTTCTACTAAATTACATAATTTAAATTAGATTCTATTTCATTCTATTGGAGCATATTTAGATCTTTATTCAAATCCGAATGTGTATTTACAATTTTATTTCCAATGTGAGTGTGCATTTCAGTCCAGTTCATATGAATGTTCACTATTGGCGATGCTTCCTGTCAATCTAATGCTGTAGTGCACGGCATGTTTTAAAAGAAAATGACATGGTGGTTCGGACACAGAGTGTAATGCAAAGGTGGTTATCAGTCATGTGATTCGCATTTGCATTTTTCTCCCCATTAACAACTTTTGGTACTTAATAAAAGCTCCTTGTGGCATTCATTACATAAGCAAACGTAAACCATAGGCATTTTGCGAGCTTGTGATAAAGTGCCTCTCCATCTGCAGTGAACCTCATTAGCAATGCAGTGATGTGATGTCATTGGCAGTGATCTATCCAATTATCAAGTCTAACATTAATAGCCATTTCCAGGCCTGCAGACCCCTTAAATAAATGACAGTCACTAAAGTTGTAAACCAGTTCGCCATCACTATCTTGTGTATTTAATTATTTGAAAAGGAGCGGTTTTCAAAGTTTCATGTAATTTTATTCTTCTTTTTAAGAAGCTGAAGTCAGCTTTGCATTTGCCATCTTTGTTGTTTCTTTTTAGTCAATGTGATGCAGAAGTTAGAGGGCACCAGTGCGTCAGTGTAACTGCAGTGGTATTTAAGGTAAAACTTAATTTGAACTTAATCTCTGCTTTGTGTCTTTCCAACAACATTCTGTAAAAAACGTTGTTTGTTTTGGGTTTAGTTCTTTGTACTATTACTAATAATATTTTATTGTGACCCTAATCATGAAAAAATGTTGCAGCATGGTTTAGGATGTAAAAAAAAGCATTTTGGTGAGCAGAGTTTGCTCACAGTGGCTGGTCAGCAGTGTTGGTGTTGTTTAAAGCTGCTAATTAAACCTCCCCAATCTCAATCTCCAGCTTTACACTCACCTCCGTTAGAATGTTCCTCAGGACGATTACAGTGAAAAACACGGAGGTTGACAGAGTCAGGTTGACAGAGACAGACCCCAAGCATTTTAACTCGTAGAGTCATTGGCCAAGAGTCTACCCTGAATTCCAGACGTGCAGGAGTCGAAGAATCGACTCCCTATGAATAGATGCAATACGAAGCTGACTTTAACAACTGCTGCTAGTGATGTTTTATAAACCAGGCTGAGAATAATTCTGTCTAAAACGATTTTCATGTGGAAGTGTTTCCTGCAGAGCTTTAACATTTAAAAGAATGGGGAAACACATCCCATACTAAGTTGTCTGTTTGTTAAATGATTTGTTGAAAAGATCATTAACAACTACATTTCCTCTCCTGGTTTTAACCACACAAAGATTTCAGATTAAGTTCAGACTGCATGCAAATCAGGTTTGTTGATCAGATCAGATGACTGTCTGAACCATTATTTGTAGGCAATAAGATCGGATTTGTGTGTCCAGACACCACCAGCGTATCTGCATTGTTGCGGTTGTTGGGTTAAAGACCTTGCTGTCAGTAACTACGTAGCCATGCTGGAGATGTAGCTTTCATATGCTGATTCAGGAGAGACCAAGGTGCATCATTTCACCCTCCAAGCGATAGCTCTGTCAAGTCACGGTTCACAACTATTTGGAGTTCCTGTTGAATCCCAGCACTTCCGTCACTTTGGATTTGACAATGTTTTTGTTTGTGAGTGATGTAAAAAAATCTGATATAAGCAAACATTCAGCATTTGTTTAAAAACACTAAAACTTTACTAAATACAAGTAAGTGTTACACTGTAATATGACACATGTATGACAAATTACACAAATCTGTGTACTTTCAAATCTATGTACCCTCTAGACATGGACCTATAAATTCAGGTGGGAAAGTCTATTGTTTAAAAAAAAAAAGCAGAAACTCTGAGACAAGTAAATTACTGCCTTCTGGCTTTCCCCGAGACCACACTTTTCAAATAGGGGTGTGTCTGCAGAAGACCATGCTTAGGCGTATCACAAACCCCCCCAAACCCCCAACACAAACACACCAAACATAGCACGGGATTCCAGAGAGACGCCTTTTGTTTTTTTGAGGTTTGCTAAAATTATAACCATAAAAAGAAGGCAAAGTAAAAAAAAACAATATATATATATATATAGATAGATATAGATCGATAGATAGATAGATAGATAGATAGATAGATAAATAGATAGATACAACTAATTTTTACTGCATTTGAAAATGAAGGGAGAAACGCAGCTTGGCTCATCTGCTTTGCTGAGGAATTCTTTATCTAAAACTAAAGAGTAAAAACAAACAATTTACACTAAAGAGTAAAAACAAATAACTGCAAAAAGTGCAACAAATTTTGTTGGTTCCAAAAGTTACACAAATTATTTTAAAACAATAGTCTGTCTTTTATAAAATTGCTGATAGCCTTAGATGTGGAAACACTGTCCATTTCACAGAGCTTTGTTTTGTATTACTAGTTTGCTAGACCATCATGCCAATGTTCATCTGAAATAACATTCAAAGGAGATCACTGTTTATCTATTTCTTTGTTTTTACCTCATGTCATATCAGTAAGTCTGACTATACAGTGATATCATGTGGTGGTATCCAATGATAGTATCTATAGAAACAGACAAAAATTAACCAATCAAAACTGTTTATTACAATATATTGCCAGTCACATTATGCTATTTCTTCTCTACGATATATGAAATATGGTCTGAAAGTAAAACACAAAAATAATAGAAATCACCAGCTGAGTTAAAAAAAAAGTCAGTTTAAAGTGTATACATGTATAGATGCTAAGGTAACAAACATTTTGGTTGTTCTAGATTAAACACAGACATTTGAAGCTTGTGAAAGCAATTCCATATGTTGTATTTGAGGCTTGTAATCGGCATCACCATAAATTATATAAATGATATATCTAGGATTTCGAGAAGGCCAAGAGTGACATTTGTTCTCAAAAAGTTGTTCCCTTTCTGTTTGTAAATCAAAACTTGATTGGTTGATTTCACTGTCACTTCCTAATCCTACTAGTAGTTAATCTCACATATTAAAGCTTCATGAGGGAGCTTGTTTGACCTTGTTTACCCAGCTACCACAGCAAACTTTTTCCAAAGTTTTCCATAGACCACTGTACTGTAGGAAGGCCAGGTTTTAGCTGCTTTGCCTATGTGGAAAATAAATGCCATTTTTGAAAAGTCCAACATGACAGTATGAAGACAACACTTTTTTTTGGTTTCTTATGATAGCAGTGGAAATACAACAATCCTAATGATTACACTATACTGATAACCACTATGTATAGTTTACAAGGAACAGTGCTTATACTTGTACACATACTGTCTTCTATTACTTCTTTTGCTGTAGCCCTATCTACTCTGTTGCTACATGCCCCTTCCTTACATATTAGATGTCCTCCCATATCTCAAAACTGAGGGGGTCTTAATCTGAGTAAAACAGGTGGGACAGGATAATTTGTCCTATGTAGAGAATACAGCGAGGTCAGAACACGCAGCCAGTGTTGAGAGGATGATCCTCCGGCGCTGCCAAGCGCTGTTTACAATGCTAGCTTGTGTAACACTGCCCCTTCTGGAAACCAGGCACTGCCGATAGCCATCAGTGTACTTCAATATTTCAATGGGTGGATGTGTGTGCGCGAGTGTGTAAGTGTAGCTGGTGCAGAGAGAAGAAGAGGGGGTGATGACCTTCGAAGGGAGGCTAAGGAAATAGTGTTGAAATGCCCTCTTCAAGACGAATGGTTTTATCAGGATTGGGTCTGCCTCCATCTAAACAGAAGAAAGCCATGCCACTGTTCTCACAGTGCACTCTAATTCTACATATGTACAAAGATCGGCTGCAAATCAGATGCCATGTCCTGCTGTGTTCAAGATCAGTGATCTTTTCTGCAGGAGCTTTTATAAATTGCAATACCTGATCTGATTCAGCTCATGAAGGGCTAGGTATAGTACCAATCACATGAATGAATGTATAGGCATTTTGATATTCTTAAATGCTTGATATAATATAAATAGTAATGTTAATGCCTGTGAATTCCTTATTTCCATTTATTTGGTTTGAATTTTAGTGTTACGTACCCCCAACAAGATTTCAGCAGCCAACAAGTGTTCACCATGTGTGGAACATCCAATCCAGATTCTTCACAAAGCTGCAGCTGAGAGAATGCCAAGAGTGCAAAGCTGCATCAAGGCAAGGTGGGTTGACTTTAAACAGTCTAAAATACTGACTTGTTTTACCATCACTGCATACTTCCACATGTGCTACATCATAGTTTGATAATATTCATACCTATTGGAAAATATGGAAAACAGTAAAACTATGAGAAAGCTTGTGAGAGGTAAGTCCAAACTTTTCACTGGTAGTGTACACTGATTTGTAGATATTTCCACATTTTATCTACACTTATTCATTATTTTATCAGATGCATCTACCTTACATATACAGTTACTAACTGTGTTGTTGCCTTATTTGTACCCCAGCCATCACTGGAAAGAGACTGCCATAGAACCACCAATGACCTACAATTATTTGTATAGTGGATCATTCTTTCCACAGCAGGAAAGCTTTTGTAGTTGCATGATAGCTTAACTGGTGCAAGAGCACAAGAAGCCATTTATCAAATGTCTCTGATAAAATGGCCAGTATGTGTAGGTGTAAGGGAGATGTTCATGATAAACTGTGAGTGCACATTTCAAAATAAAGGGCACTTTAATATGATGCCATAGATGAATGATTTTTACCAAACAAGATGGGTGATTGTGAAGAAGTTTTTTAAAATATTCAAATATTGTGGAAGGTTTCTTTAAGAACTGTACAAAAACCATTTACATTATTATAGCCACTTCTTCATAATGCCGTAAAAGTTTCACTTATCAGAATAGGAGTACTTCAGATTATTCTCTTCTTTACAATAAATTTACTAACTAACATAAAGAAGCTTTAGGAATATGGGCCTCATTTTCCCTTTTCCTGGAAGTGAAGATTAAAAAGGCAACAGTGGATGCGTGGGTCAGGCTTTTATACCCAGAAACATGTTGACTCAGTCCCAGAGGCCTGCCTGTTCTAATATCTGTACTCTTCCTCTGTCTGCTGCCATTGTGCCCTGGGGCAAGTCACTTGATCTCAGATTCCTGCAGTGGTACACCAAAGCAGGACATCAACCATCACACTTCCCCTTAACCCCAGGCTTGTAAATGAGAACATGGTTTTGACCTGCATTTCCTAACCAGTAATGGTACAGAAAAAAACCTTGAACAAAAGCAGTCATGAATGACAAAACTCTCTGGAGTTGGGTATCTAAGCAACAGGCTTGCATGTGTTTTCTGTAGTGGTACTACAGGGCAGTGTAACTATATCATTTTCAGGGGGCTTGCATTGCAGGAACAGCTTAAGCCCACTTCAGTCAGTTTCCTGTAATGGTCACTTTTTCCAGCCTTGAAACTAAATTTTCTCAACTGACCTAATTTACTTGTCAGCCATTGAGCTTATTACATTACATAGTTTGTAATTAGGTAGTCAGCCGCTATAGGACAGTATCTTTGGCAAATTTTCAGGGGCTTCCAACACTAGATTGTTAGACGCATATCAAATTATGTTCTACTTTATGATGATTTCAGGCTAATTATCTGTTTTAATTAACCCTGCAAATAGCAAATCCTCACTATTTTCTTCCAATGAAAATTGGACTTAAATAACCACATGAGCATATAATGGCAAAGTAATATTTTTATGTATTTCAAATTAGCCTCTTGTTAAACAAGCCTTTCACCTATGATTGTGATTAGTAAAAATGCCTAACACTGTGCTGCAAGATTTATTTATGCTAGAAGTAGACACTCCATGCTTTCTCCTCTACCACTCTTGCCAGGTAGGGGAGAAAAGCATCCCTCCCTTTTGGTTCACGGCAGAATCAATTTGTCTCTCAAGATTTTGACTGATTATGTAGACATTTAAAAGGCAGACAAATGCACAAAGAAAGTTCAACACAACATTACACATCCCTATATGGACAAAGAAAAAAAACCTATTTGCCAACCTCTGTGAGTCTGTAAGTATGCTAAGTAATTAATGTCCATCTTTTTTTAAGTTAATGCTAACAAAACTGGCCTATTCCACAGTTGTTCACTGCCCATCAACTCAACTTCTTTCTTTAAGTCCAATTATTTTATTGATGTAAGACTTAAAACTGGTACAATGCACCAGTTAATCAGCAGTGCTAAATTAAGAAAAATATGATCGTTGTTAAAACTACTGGGCAAGCACAGTACAGGACAATAGAAATTGGGGGAATTGTATTTAGCAGTAGCTGAACCACATTAGATTATACTGTGACTCTTGAATCATGAGGTAAAGAAACCCCAAGTTATGCCACAGCCATCCACGGCTGGGAATCAAGGACAGCATAACTGGCGCACAAATCAGTAGCTACCATTCTGTACAGCATCTAGTTTGGGATATATCTAGCTAATGGAAGCTTGCAACTTCTATTACAGAGACTACCTACATTTGAGCTCAGACACTCGTAATAAATAGCTGTTCAGCCCTGTTGGACAGAACTGCCAGTTTTTCTGCTCTCCCACTGAACATACTGAGAGATGTCTGTACATGCAAATGTTGACATTATAGATTTGATATTAAATGACATGAGAAAGTGTTTTTAGTCAAAGGTGCTGACATTTTTTACAAGAATTACAATGTAACATCATGCTGAATGCTATGTTGCAAAATTTTTGCTGCACTGCTCAGAATCTGTACAGAATCACTATAATTAGTAGATGTATTACAGTTTGTGAATGTCTAGATAAGAAGAATTGATCTTTATGCATCATCTTTGTGAAATATTCATTTGCAATAACTTGCATGCGTTTGCAACACATTTCCTTACGTACAGGGTTTTGATGGTGTTATTGCACCTCTCTCCGAATTGTAATTGTACAACCCAGAGAACTGAGTGAATCTGGCAGCTATGGTAACTTTCGTATGATTGCTAGCTCTCAATACTCTTCACAATAATAGACCCTCTTCACCAACTGGTTTGTGGTAAAATTTTGAAGACACTAAACTAAAGGTCAGCAGGCCATTATTCATAATCTTCAGGTGATTCAATAGTATTTACAACTAAATTCAACCCCAAGTTTTTTTATCAGTGAAAGCTAACTTAGTTGTTTAGCTGTTAGCATTCCAGCAAATTGCATGAATATATTCGTTTCCTGTTACAAATTACAAATAAATTGTACTAAAAGTAATTGTACTAAATATTTTCTATATTTTTTTCTGTAAAAGCCTTATTTTCACAAACACGTGTCATTCGGACAGGAGAGTTCAAACCTTTGCATACAAATCTATGACTATACTGGAATGACCAAAATATGAATTAAGTCAAATTAATTAAGCAAAATAAAAATACAAAAAACAGCTTAACAGTACATTGCTAATGGCATTTTGTTTAAATATAAACAAAATAAAAATACATCTGGACACCAAAATAAACATCCTGAAATCTAGGTGTACTGCAGCCCCTTCCCTGTGTCCAGGCAGGTCAGTATTGATGCATTTTAGAAATATTCACTTCAGAGTTTAATTTAAGGTTTCCCGTCCTGCAGCCAGTCTCTGTTCTACAAATTTGCTTTGTAGAACAATGGAAACAGTGGCTACAATGTTATAAGGAAAGGCTATTGTGATGTAATTTACCACAATAACGATATATATTATCATATGGCCTAACCTTATCTATGTGTGATGGAATAGGCTAAATGGCCACTGTGTGAATCAGGTAATTGAGATGGATGGTGTTAGACAAGAGTTCAGTAAAGGAGATAGAGAGAAAGATAGGGGGGCAGAGAGATAGAGAGAGAAAGAGAGAGGGAGAGAGACTTTTGTGGAAGAGGATGTAAACTGAGCTGTTCTTCAGCGATGTAGCCTAGAGATGCTGCAATGATCACGGTTTCCATGACGTCAAGAGACAGGTGACACATGCCCGTCGTACCTGATTCCTGCAGCAAGCAGTAAGCGGTACTTCTTCGCACTACAGATGCTGACGCACCCGGACATGGGTGCCATGACAACCGGCACAGCCAGCTAATGCAAGAAGAGAGAGAGAGAGAGAGAGAGAGAGAGAGAGAGAGAGAGAGAGAGAGAGAGAGAGAGAGAGAGAGACTTGTTAGCATTCTAATAATGTTTGTGTTTCTATTCTGAGATCCATTCTAAACCGTGAAAACATTGACACTGAGATCAAAACTTAATTTGCAAAGAACTCTGGGAGAAAATGAAGTCTAAATGTAAATGAAATTAAACACTGTAGCTTTTGACTCAGACAGTGTAGGACTCACCACCAACTACATTACTCATCAAATAAAATAGCAATTATTTTATTACAATGACTAACTGAATAATCCGTTTTTCATTATGCCAAACTGTAAAAGAGGACCTACACAGTGAAACTACATGGAGCAATAGTGTTCTCTACAGTGTTCTTTATATGACATGCACATACATGGGTGTGTCCATCAAGCTCTGTTTTTACAAGAGAGACCAGTTTGATATAGAAATCATTATTATGCAAATTATCATGCCAACGAATCATTGCCAATTAGTCAAGATGTTTCATTTGATGGCTTTCAATCCAAGAATCAGTTTGATTGTGTAATACTGACAGCCCCAAAACAGTGTGTAACACTTTTATGACTTTTGCTCAAGCAGCTCTAAGTGGGCTGTGCGTTTCATGGCTAATTAGAGATTAATGGCTTGGAATTGATCAGAGCGCTGTGTGCCGATGTTCTGACCCTGAACGTGAAGGCTGAGGACCAAACGGTGATTCACTCATTTAAAAAAGAGAGACTTTCCACCACATCCATCGTCCATGCGCTTGTGTGTGTGTGTGCTGGCTCTGCGATGAGTCAGTGTGTTAGTCATCACGTCAGAGGATGAAGGGTGAACATACGTCTGTGTAGCTCTCTGGTGATGCTGTAGTTCTAATCAAGCGTTTCTGCCAGAAGCGTTTTTGTTCTCTCTGAGTTTGTTCCAGCAGCACTGACTTGATTTAATATATTGCTTACTGACACACGCGCACACACACTCCGTTAAACAAAGTCAGGACATGAAGTTATATTTCATATACAGTACTGTGTAAAGGTTTTAGGCATCACAGAAACTTAGAGACAACAAGCTATTTATTATGCCATTAAGCATTTATGTGTTAAGAAAAACATTGTTACAATAAATGAATACAGTTAGAAGTGATTTTATGTTTTTGAATCTCTTCTCAAAAAGGCCAGTATTATTTGTAGTAATCAGTCAGTATGTAATTTGGCTCAGCACACTTCATTAAATCAGATGTGCTGGTAATAAAATGTAACAAATCTATGTGATGGCTGGGGACCACATTTTGGAACCAAACTTTGTTATCTTACAAGATATCAACTACTTTAATCCAAGTAAGTAAAAGATTACATGATTTCCATAATGTTAAAGTGCATAATGCATAATGTTAAAGATGACACATTTATTTATTATTTGAAGATTACTTTTTTATTTCTGTCTTTTACTGTTTTGAAATAACAAAAAAATGTTAAGAGGCAGAAGTTTGGCGCCCTGCGTTGTCAGTGCTAAGTTTACATCTTGTAAATGTTTTTTTGTAGCCAGCTTTTTTGCCAGTCTTATAATTTTGGAAGATTTTCATTTTGGGGGATTTTCAGCCATTTTCCCTTGTTTTAGTTCTGAGAGGTTCTTGGGCTGTCTTGCATTTACTGCTCTTTCGAGGACTATCCACAGGTTTTTGATGTTTAGGTTGGGGGACTGTGGGCAAAACCTTTATCTTGTACCTCTTGAGGTAGTTTATTGTGGATTGTGAATTTAGGATGATTATCCTGTAGTACAAGTCATCCTCTTTTCATCTTCAGCTTTACTTCTACAAGTGAAATGTCTCTGTTCTGCTTATTGCAACACGCATGTCCAAAGCATGATCAAGCTAGCCCTGTGCATGACAGTTCTGTTTTAACTTCATCAGTCCACAGGACTTGTTTTAGAATAAATCAGGCTTGTTGAGATGTTGGTTTTCAAACTTCTGATGCTGAATTTTGTAGTAAAAATGCTGGAAAGCTTTTCATTAAGGTCATATTTGTGCATGTATTGTTGCACAGTACCACCACTACAGCCTGATTTTCCTGAAGTTCTTCTGCAGTCAAACGGGGAAGTTCTCTCAATGTTTTTTTGGTCTACCAGACCCCAATTTTACATCCAGCCCACCATTTCTTATTTGCATTATGACATCACGAGGAAATGGCTACATAAAAACACTGTCTTCTGATAGCCGTTGCGTGGTTTGTGGGTTCTTGTGGGTGGTTTTGTAAGTTCTCGTTGATTTTCAGAGTGCTAGGCAGCTGATTACTGGGAAAAGGTTTGAGAAATCAGAGTATTTCTAAAGCTTTGTAATTTCCATGACTTGGCCTTCCCTAACAACGATTGTGAATGAGTCATAGCCCCAAAAAGATAAATACTAAGCTAAGGTCTGAGACCTTAGTATAAGAAATCTGAGATCTTTTGGGATGTCAAATTGTTTCATAGTGCTTCTTCACATTTTTCACTACATAACTATTCTTGCTTAAAATGTTGAAAAGAATGTTTCATCTTTAACTTAAGATCAGTTAATCTATTCACTGTAGCTTTCTAGTGCAGTCTTTCTTTCCCTGCCTGTAAGATGTATTTTGCTTCCAAGCACACTTTATTTCTGAAAGCGTCTTTACAACTATGGCAACATTTCACACTTTCTAATGCTTATTAAATGAAATTCATCGGTATTTAATGTGTTGTGTGTTGTAAAAGGAGCCCCATCTCCAGCCTGACCTGAGCGCCTGCTGTGGACAGGAAACAGTCCAGTCTGACTCACACACTGAGAAAGAGAGAGAGGGGGGAGGGGGCAGAGGGAAGAGCATGAGAGATCAATTTCAAAACAATAATGTAAATAAATCTGGTGGTAGAATGTCTGCTTTTGTGAGGGGGCTGTGTGTGATATGATAATGTTATTGTAACAATCAGCAGGCAGGGAACGAAATCAGAGGTTATAAGACACTCTGTGAGGAGGTGACCTTTTCTGTGGTTTTGTGTGTGTGTATGTGTGTGTGTTTGTGATTCTGACCTTTTCCAATGTGTGACATCTGTTTGAGCTGAATATTTTGATGAACTAACAAACCAGATGAGAGGCATGGGTACGCCTGCTTCTTTCAACCCACGAACTGATAACATGATACATGAGTATATGTGTGCGTATGAGGGAGGCTGAAAGATAGAGAGGGAAGAAAGTAAACCGAGACAGACATACTCTCTGTATCACATGCCTTCATCGACTTTGCCTCAGGACAAGTGTGTTGTATCTAAGATTATGTTCATACCTGGTGTTAACATGTGTCTAGATTGAACTGATCACAAACAGAAGGTGATTTAAAGCCATTTACACCTAGCATTTTCATGTGTCTCAAATATGTGACCCGGTATGATGGGAGGAAGTATGCCGTGTGCAAATACTACATCAGTCTTTAGCTGCATTTGCTGCATTGCTGGAGTCCCATGTGCATGTAAAGGAACATGCTGTCTGGACCATAACACACTACCCTGATTGTTGGACTCATTTGTGTGCCAAAAATACAGCCTGGGCTGAATCATTCCTTGTAATGTAAGTATTAAATTGGGCAACAAAACTGTGAACAGGTGGAGATACACTATATAGCCAAAAGTACATAGACACTCCTAATTATTAAGTTCAGGTCACAGTCATTGCTAACAATTGGATAAAAATAAGCATACAGCCATGCAATCTCCACTGACAAGCACTGACAGTAGAACAGGTCATACTTAAGAGTTTATTAACTTTAAACATGGCACTGTCATAGAATGCCACTTTTTCCACTAGTCGGTTTGTGAAATTTCTGCATTGCTATATCTGCCCCAGTCAACTGTAAGTACTATTATTGTAAAACGTGTCTAAGGGCAGTATACCACACAAACTCATCAAGCAAAAGCAAAGCACCTTTCCTGCTGTTGTATCACTAGAGTTCAAATCTGCCTCAGGACGCAGCATTAGCAAAAAATAAATGCGCACTAGGAGCTTTATGAAATGTTCCAATAGCTAAGCAGCCGCACATACCCCCAAGAGCAAGATTCACAATGCCAAGCACTGGAGAAAATGGTGTAAAGCATGCCACCATGGGACTCTGCAGCAGTAGAAATGTGTTCTCTTGAATCACTTTCTGACAGACTGATAGAAAAATGTGGGTTTGGCGGATGCCAAGAAAACACTGCCTATCAGCATGTAAAATACCAACATTAACATTTGGCTGTTTTTCAGGGTTTGGGATCAGCCCCTTAGTTCCAGTGAAGGGTAATGTTAATGCTATGGCATTCATTTGTGGCAACAGTTTGGGGAAGGCCCTTTTAAGTTCTAGCATGAGTGAGCATGAATGAGACCCGTACCATAAACCATGGTTTAACAATTTTGGTGTGGAGGAACTCCAGTGGCCTGTACAGCGTCCTGATCTAAACTCTATGAAACGTTGATTGTGGGCCAGGCCTTTTTGACTGAATAGCAACAATTCACACGGACACACTATGAAATGCAGAAAGCTTTTGCAGAAAAGGGGGCACAAAGTGTGGGTAAACTCCACATTAATCCCCATGGTATTGGTAAAGGATGCTAGACACGCTCAAATGGGTGTGATGTATTGGTATTCACATACATTTGGCTATATATTGTATGCAAATAAGTTGTTCTTAACACATCACAGAAACCAAGATTTCAAAACAGGCAACTCGTTTTCTATATGCAGAGTAACAATATGTGTATATATGCTACCAAACTAATTTACTTAAATATAGTTTGAGCCATGACATGGGCACTTTAATATGAATTTAAACAATATTATAGCAAACCTGGAATCGTACACTCTTTTTACAGATGTTTGTGTTTGCTCATATATTCCAATGCATATATCAGTGTATTTGTAGTCATATCAGTGTATAAAGACCATCATAAACAGCCAAATAATTGGCTAAACTAGTGCATGTTGCTGTATTGAGAGCTTGCTTGGTCTGCTGCCCATGTCTTGAGCATATACAGTGATGAGTCATCTGTGACGTCATTGAATTGAGAGCACCGGTCGATTACCAGACCTGCATTTATGCGGTGAAAGTCTTTTTACTGTCCTGCATGTTCTCTCCAGTTCATATCAGATGAAACAAGCTTATGGACAATCTCACTATACTGGGTGTCCATACTGAAAGCTTTACTCAAACAAAGGACTTTACAAAGCTTAACAGACCTACTATGCAGAAATGTTTGTGCTGAGTGAAACAGCACAAAGGTGATGCTGGCTAAGTCTGTGAAAGCAGTTTCAGGCTTTCAAAATGTGTGATGAGTACCATGAAGACCAAACAACATAATGGCACATAAGTATCAGTATATGACAATTTGATAACATGCTGATACTATACTGCCAAAAACAAAATCTTGCCAAGTGCCATTTTGAGCCAAATAAGGCTGCTATATGAATATTGTAACATTGTTTTACCAATTCCATTTGCAGTAAGTTTTTTTGATGGCATGGCTCTATTCTGGGACCTCCCTTTCCATGTTAATACATTTAATACCTATGACAGGGATAAGCAGCAGAAAATATTTTCAAGCATATCAGGTGAAAGAGTCAGAAAGAGTTTACAAAGTGGCTGCAATAGGATGGATGTGAGTGAGCTGTCTAAAGCAGCTTAAATAAGCACCCTGAAGAAGTTAGCTATGTCTATGCATAGCACGTGATCAGATGAGCTGTCTGCTGAAATCCATCAACTTATCGCCTGGACTTGACTTTGTGGTCTGCCTGAATTAACACTATGCTCAATTCTATAAAGCTCAAATGAAACATTTTTACTTCTTTAACACTATAGCAGGTCATCACCTATCACCTAATACATCAAGTGAATTTCACAATATTCTTAGTCTCATAAAGAGTAATATTAGATACACTGCCTACATGGAGAATTCTACATAGTTCTACATGAACATAGTTGTTGAGATGTCATGAATGTGAAAAAGCTGATTGTAGAGAAACTGAACCACATAGCTTACAGTGGTGGTGACATAAATCAACACAAATGCAGTCTTTTCATTTACTATCAAAAAAGCCTAAATCGACATTTGTCTTCTAAGTTTTAATAGTGCCATCCAAAAGCAACCCCATAAACCACCCTGTGTTTAAATTTGTCAAAAAATGTATCTTTTTATTTACTCCATCAATTTTGTTGCCTATTCAGTTTTTCTTGTCACCTCATTTACTATGTGTATTTTTTAGTTCATATCAGCTAACTTGTAATGTAATGTAATTATTTTTGCAAGTACATCAAATGCAAGAGTGCTGGTGTTATTATGTAATCTGCAGATCCATAAAAGCACAGTTAACACTGAACACATTTTGGAGAAACATATGCTGTTTTTTAAGAGACCCCCATGTTTATCTCAATATAATAATACCAAGATACATTCTGAACATGTTACAACAGCATCATCCCTGCGTTTCATGATGCCTGGCACACAGTTGGTATTTTTGACTAATCAGATGATTCATGCAAGGGACTCTTTGCATGAGCTAGCTTGATGCGGGAGTTGCTTTAGCTGTCAAACATTCTGATTCCGAAGAAGGCAGAACTTCACTTCAACCGTATCTGTTTTTAATCCGTATTACCAGCATCATTACATCAATTACCACTGACAAATCTTTAGCTGCGTTTAAGAAATCTATCTGTGGCTTAACTAGAATCTTATGGGCCCCACTGCAAGTAAATAAATGGGCCCCCCTATATGGAATCTGATCACAACAATAAATGTCATCTATGGTTGCACAGTGAACACTTAACTAACGGAAGAACAGCAAAAAAAAAAATAGAAAAGTGAAACACAGGATGGTTGCACATACACGACAAATATAGGGGTGCAGTTCAGTATGACTCTGGATTATAGGTTGGGGATCTGCCCTGAGTGAGTTAGGAATCTGCCCTGAGTGCTGTAGTTTGAATGAAACTGTAATGTTTGGGTTCGGCTAAAAATGAGAGGAATGAGGGATGAATAAATGTCTGTGTCTGTGGATTAGAACTTGGAGGCTGTAGGTTAAATGAAACCATGATGTTTTGGTGTGTCCACAAATGAATGGGACAAATGAATTGGGGGGGGGGGGAGGGATGAAAAAAAAACAGACAAACCGATGAGTCGAACCAACACTACAGTCGTGGTCGGAGGTCTGTCCTGAAACAATGTATGCGAAACTGTGTTTGTCAGTCAAGCAGAAGTGCCTGAGACTGGCGTGCACTTCCATCCAATGCATTCTTTAGGGTAAAAAACATCTATGCATCCAATCAAAAAGCTGGAGTTGGAACGAAGTTAATATCCTGAAAACTGTGGGACGAGTTACACATAGGGCTGGGCAATAAAACAATAACGATAATTATCGCGAAATAACATTTCCGCGATAGAACTTTAAGACGTAGTCGATAGAAAGTCGATAGAATTAAGTTCCGTCCGTGTTTTGAGAGACAACACAAACAGAGAATGAGAATAGCGCCGCCCCCAACCAATCAGGTGGCTGAACTAGAGTTCCAGCCACTTCGTGTTTGGTTGAAGCACACAGCACAAAGTGTCGGCGTAGCGGCAGCTTAACCCATGCGTTAGTAATAAGTTACTGCAGACACCACAGTCGAGCAGAGTGAACTAAATAAGAAAAAACAACGACAGAAAACGTAAAACTACTACTGAAAGAAACATGTTACATGTGTCAGTAATCTTAAAATAATCTGCTAAAATAAGATAAACAGGTACTGTCTTGTTGCTGTGTTGATAAAGCGCTACGGGGTGTTTGAGCTTCAAGTGCTGGTGTGTAGAAGCTGTACAGTTGTGTTGTGCAGAGCTGACAGAGCACCACACTGTTGTGTTTCTGTGTAAAATACTCCCACAACTTTAGATGTAGGTGAGCGATTGTTTGTAGCTGCAGCTTAAAATCCATGCTTTAAGTGGGCGCGGCAACCTTTGCGACGCATCGACGCACGTTATGCTAACGTAATTTTGTAATCGATAAACATAAACATGTATACTGTATGAGTTCGAGTGAGAACGCTGAGGCAAAGTTGACTTTATAATCCAAAAACCCGAGCAAGGAAACTTTTTTTTCTACCGAAACAGAATCGCTAAACGAACTCGCCATTTGAGCCGATAGAGAGTCGATTCACCGCTACGAGTCCTTTCCTCAGCCCCTAAAGGGCCAGCAACAGCCTGCTTAACACAGTGTCTGTGTGTAAATACTGTTCATACTAATACTGCCCCATATACACAACATTACACAACTGTATTACACACACACACACATATCGTGATATGAAAAAAAATATTGTGATAAGATTTTTTCCCATATCGCCCAGCCCTAGTTACACAAAAAAAATCTGGTGTCTTCACTCACCAAATGTGAAGTAAATGAAAAGGTGAAGTATAATCACTGCTTTCTGCTTTTATAAGCCTTTCACATACTATCCCAACAATTTTGGAGTTGACTTTTTAGAGGAGAAGATATTTTATAATAAGATAAATTTTATAAAAAAAATTGTCTTGTTTATTATCTTGTTGTCATTATATCATGAGTTACTTATTGGAGTCAGATAAAAAAACAGAATTGCAGAAGCTGCTGATTCAGAGTGGAAATGAAAAGTGTTAATTAGGTAACTAGGTAATTATTTAAGCAAATTATTTAAGCAATTAAATAAAACCTTTTATATTACATTTAATTAGTCAAACAAAAACACAGTAATAACTTTAGACTCTTAGTGCTTTAGACCATTTCATGGATGGTGTCTTAAGTCATGGAGGGCAGCTGGACTGTAGTTAAAGTAATTCTCACAAACCTGCTGTGGCAGAGAGGACAGCAGTGAGAATCACTGCCGAAATAACTTAAGCATAGCCCACTCTATCTTTCTCTTTTTCTCTCTCTCTTTCACCTCTCCCTCATCTCTGAGGTTTAGCATGTTATTCCAGTCTGAGGAAAGCCAAAATGAGGCCCTTCAGGCTGCAGTCTTAGTGGCAGCCGGCAATGAGCGAGCTATTTATATACCTCTATGGGGTCAGTGCGTCTGCCCGTCTCAGGTTATTATTATGTAAAGTGTGTTTGAGACTGTGAAATGTATTTTAAAATGTACTTGACTTGCCTTGCCTTGGCTTGACTTGACTGGACAGTTTGAGACTTTAGGATTATAAAGGAGAGAAGAGTATTTCCAAAATCTCACATCAGTAATGTCCTCCAATTCAGCACCTGAAATCATCAACAGAAGCTTTACTGTGACTCTTTGATTTGCTCGTACAAAGGTTCCCAACCTCGGTCCTGGGGACCCATTGCCTGCCTGGTTTGCAATGTTGATACCTCCTTTTTTACATTTTTTTAAATGTTCCAGCATTTATTTTTTCTTCCAATAAATTTGTAATTTGTAGTAATAACAGCAGTTATTATGATTTAATGATGTGAGGATTTTCTAATCTTGAGTTAAAAAGGATACAGATACTTTATCCCACACAAACCATCCAGTCAGATCTTTGACCAATTACATTATCCAATCTCCTCTAATAAAACTAATCCAGCACTTTAGCCTTATCTAACAGATCTGCTTCAGTGAGGGTCTGACAGCTGGACTCTTGTAAGCCTAGCAGTGAATATAGCATGAGTTCACACTGCACTAGTAAAACCACAGAGATTGGGATTCACATATTATAAAGTATGTTTTTCATTTGAACTGATTCCTGGCTCAAGTTTGTTATTTTTGACTGATCAGATGATTTATGCAAAGGACTGTTTTGTCAGTTGTCTTGATGTGGGAGTTGCTTCAGCTGTCAAACAGTCTTATTCCAGACTTACTCTAGTCTGATTTTTAAATGCGACTATACCGTGCTGCTTGAAAGTATGTGAACACTTTAGCATCATATTATGTAAGTTTCTCCATAAATGTGACTTAAAATATGACCAGAACTGCATTTATGACATAACAATAGATAGAGCCAATCCAATGAAACAAATAACACAAATGTGTCAAGTTTATTTATTTATTTTAAAAAAGTGATTCAACATTAAAATGTCTTTGTCCACAAAAGTGAACCTTTGTTTTCAGTAACTGGTGTGAGCCTACATTAGTGGTCTACATCACTGGGTAATTATATAAGCAGTAATAGTGTTGCACTTTTTATATGATATTTAAATTATTTTACATCTGGCGTATTTCTTACAATGCATGAAAGTCACCATCTTCCCATTTACAAGCTGTGAGGAAGTACTACATGCAACGACCCTTATCTGTTCCGTTCTCATTAGGCGCAATTATCCTTAATGTCACTTTATTAACGTGACCACATTCAGACAGAGCTAGTGTTACTATTCTCGTTCTGGAGAGTGCTCTGGTGGTTAAAGCTGTTATGACGTTAATCATATTTACATTTTTCCTCTTATGCCGTTTGCTGGTGCCTCAGTGCTCCCAGTCAGATTGTGTCTGCCATCAGAATACTTCATCTAGTGAGTAAGAACAAAAAACACAATGTAGTTTACTAACAGTAATGATCAAGATTTTTTTGGTTTGTGGCTTTTAGGGCCTCATCGTTTTGAATGTAAGTAGGAATTTAAGTGCGTATGTGTGTGTACAGGTTTTTTTTTTCGTTTTTATACATTCTCAGGACAAACCACAAAAGAAAGGTCCACCTACAAAGTCAGATCCAACAGCATGGTCCTGATTTTGACTTAGCTTTTTGTTTAGGGCAGAGTAGGGGTGTCCAATCCTGTCAGCTAAGAACTGATTTACATTTCAGCAGCAGAAGCTCACATTAGTTGTTCAAAACTGATTAATCGATAAAACAAGTTGAATCAGGTGACTTTAAATGTTGTAGATAGTTGTGACTTACTGCTTGGGGTTGTATAAATGCATCGCTTGTGTTATATTGTGCTGGCCTATGGGGCTGGTTTGTGGGGTAGTGATGCACTGTTGGTGCTGTTCATAATCTGCCTGCTGTCCTGGCCTCACTGCTGCTGACTCAGTAAAACACTACAAAACATTTAACAGAAAATTACACAGAGGCCTCACTGACTAAATATACACATTTTCAGTATTTGATGTGTCCATCCTTAGCCTAGTTTATAGCTTCCATTACATTTTTCAAAGAATCGTTTTAAAGGATATCTTGTAAACACATCCAAAGAAGTTGCATTTTTTGCTTCTCATGATCCAAGTAATGCCAAATAGAAGTTTAGACTCACCAGTCACCATAAAGCCAAGCATACAGTAGGTGATTAAGATGCCAACAGATTTTGAAAATGCAGACTTTCTTGTTTTTGTCATGAGCGTGCACACTAAACAAAAGAACAAAAAGACACACAATGAGTCTCGGCTTTGTGAAAACACTCAAAACCCTCACAAGAACATCACGTGAAACAAAGTTAAACTGGTCTAGACCAGTTTATGTTTGAAAAAACTGAGAAATAATTGTATTTTATTTATTTATTTATTTATAGTTTAATCAATAATAAAACAATGTACATATTATTTACAGACAACAGACTTTCAGAACCATCGAGTTGTAAATTAATGTGATATGTAAGGGAAAACAGAAAAGCAACTGTTCCTCTGGTGACGAACAGTGTCAATGCAAGATCAACCTGCCTACATCATATAGGAATATTATAGAGAGCGATATTATAGTAACATTGCAGTACAGAAACCCCTGATTGCAATGCACATTGTAATACTCATTGTAATGGTCAGTAGTTCAGAAACTGGAATCACTGGTCTACAGAGATGTCTTAAAACCTCATCCATCAGCATATTTCGTTTTTTTACTACTTTGTCCAAGAGGAGGGAAAAACTACTACTGTGTCCAGGTGGAGGGAAAAGACTATTATTGTGTCCAGGAGAAGGGATAATACTACTACATTGCTGAGGTCAGTGGATGAGACTACCCAAACTAGACAGTAAAACATAGGAGAGCAGTAACTGAAGTATTTGTCAGTAATCACATCTGATTTATACAATACATTTGCTTTTTATAGTCAGAGGAGTCCATCATAGAACTGAATCCTGGTAAAGCAAAACAATGCCACATCATAGGTATGCATTATGTAATGCAAGGGTGCCATAGTTATGAGGACTTTTTCTGCTTCCCCTCAACACTCAATTCAACTTGATAACTAACAAGCTTGTGATGTGCTTTACAGGGAACCCCTGATGTACTGTGTGTGATGATGTTTTATTGATGTTTATTTCAATTTATTATATATGTTTTCTTAAATTTGTAATAGAAACCTGTTGTGATGGCATATATTTCTTATAGTTGCTGATTATTAGTGCGATGTTATTAATTTTATGTTTAATATACATTTCTTACTCTAACATCAGCTTGTATCACAAAACTCTTTAAACTCACAAACTGCTCTAAATTTATAATAGAAGTTAACATTTAACCACTTCAGCCAGATTACCTGTTTTTTTATTTTGTGGGGTTTTTTTTTGTGTTTCTATGTTGACCATTTAATTTAGTTATGCCCTTTAAGCTGTTTGTTTGCATATTAGAACAGGCACTGTCTCTGCATTGTCCAGCTGTACTAGCAAACGTCCTTATTTAATATTTAACAGCCTTCATCATGAAAACAATATGCACAAACTACATGATCATCACGTACTGTTGTTAGCTAGTGTATGTACAAATCTGTATGGATCTGTATGGATAGTTTCACTCTGTTACAAACAAATAAGATATTACAGATTTAAAACTCCACTCATAAATCTTCAGAATCATTATACCTCTGGGTCTAAACTAGAATTCTCTATGTCAAGAATGAATGGGGTTTTCGAAGAATGGGCTTTACCTATGTAGCTCCCTGAGGTGAATGAAAATGTCCAGAACACTGTATGTTTTGTGATTTGTCTCCTAAATACAACTGGATCCTCAAAATAATATAAAAAAATATCACAAACATTAGCAAAGAGGATGAAACAATACTGTCCTTTAGGTTCTGTGAAACCCACATTAGCCACCTTTCCAGAAACAACAGATTAACCTCATCATCCATTCCTGCCTTTTAACTCTTCATATAGCTGGAGTCACCTGTTTCACAAGCTTCTTGATTGAAGAATTTTCCAATTCCAGTTTAAATGGGGCAGCAGTTCTTATAATGCCCCAGAACAGATCAGGTCATAATTAGGATGTTCTGTTAGCCTAAATCAAGGAGTCAGTAGTGATATTAAGCTACGTCTGTCCTGAATTAACCTGATAGCAGGAGCTTGTAGTCTACATTGCTTAGCAGGGCACACAAAAGGTTTGGAACATACTTGATACGATATCATAGGATGTGACAGAAGCAATTTTCACAATTTTTCTCCAATTATCCTTCTAATAGAGAAGTTCTTTTAGACCTGGAGTTCTTGGTATGGTCATAGGAAAATGGTGACTACAATATGACGACACAACCTCAGTGGTCTATTGGTTGCCGAGGGTTAGGGGCTTGATGGTGTATTTACATCACACATGCACTGTGCCCCTACTACAACCAGACCCTTGTCCAGAAATAGTATTTCTTTTCTACAGTTACAGTTCCAGAGACGGCTTCCTATTACCACTACAGTAATGAAATTCAAGTTCGTAAGTTTCACAACAAAGTCAAATTTTACATTAAACTACTCTGAAGGACTTCTTGTGTATGTTTCAATGACAGTACCATAAAGAAATGTTAAAGAGGCAACCCACCTGCACCAAATCCACTTAACCTAAATCACATTTAAGGCCTGTCTGCATCTAATGCCATTTTTATCACTAGCATAAAACCAGACACAAAGCAACTATCCTGTTAGCTTATGTTAGTCTAATGTTGCAACTCTTAAAAAAACAGCAATTGTTCATTAGATTGTTGCGGCACGTCTGTATTAAACAGTCATTTATAGGTCACTTGGAAATCAAATTTTCTCTTTGTGATGAATGTGCAGGTGTCTTGGTAGGAATGTGAGGTTCAAGACAGAGTTAGCCCAGGGCCGTACTACAACCCTGCACACCACACACACACACGCTCTCTGCCAGTAACACGTGAGGTGTGTTTGTCCTCATGAATCAGCTAGCGTCAGAATTCCCTCGTCTCGCCCCCGCTGATCCAGAACCGACCCTGGGAGGCTGCTTTAGTCAGAGCAGACAGCAGTGTTGTGGTTGGGGAAGCCTCTTTGCAGACTCCCCTGAGGATCGCCCCAGCTCTGCTCAGCTCATCAGTGCTGGTCTGACTTCACCTCACTAAAGTCACTACACTAAACAACTGTTATTGCTGAACCTACAGAAGAACACATGTTTTAAAGCACAATGGCTCATCCGTGCCATAGTGATTGTCATCTGACTTCAATCATCACAGAACCATCAAAATTTACAACACTTTGAAACGTTTCACTATGACTCAAGGCCAAGTTCAAATCTCTGAAGAACTGCTACACAGTCTTTAAGCAGACAGCAATGTCATAGCCATGAACGCGTCTCAGATGGTTAGCTTTGTCATTTAAGCACTGGACTGTCATATGTGAAGCACTATAGCATACACACAAACACAAAAACCATTCCTAGGAACTAATGTATCACAAAAGCAATTCCTTTGATGAATCATTGATTTACATTTTTTATTTCTGTCCGGCAACATTACTTTTAAATTTAACAGTGATCCAAACCTTCTGAATTAAGAATCCAGGCACTTGAATGCAAATGTAGATTCTGCCCCTCTCTGGAAGAATACTGGAGGGATGGAAAACTGGTCCTCCAATAGACATTTCCCCAGTTGGCATTTCAATAATGGGACTGGAGTCTATTGTATAATACATTGGTCCAATATGCCCCATGTGTGTTCAGCTGGGTCTGAGATCTAATGGCCCTGATGGCAGTAGCTTATGATTTACATCAGTTTCATTTTCAAAACATTCAGTGTCCTTTGGATGGCATCTTGGTTGAGGCCACTCCTATTAAGAAAGAAATGTTTCAACATAGGATAAAGGTGATAAGTTACAATACCTTATTTAACTGAAGTGACTCTTCCCCCTAAAAGGACAAGTAGACCCAAAGCATAATGCCCCATACTGAATAACCAGACCCCCTGACACAGATCAAGTTCCTAACTTAATCCTAAATCAACTGGGCACGCTCAGCATTTTTATACATGCTGGATGGCAGAATGTAAACTGATTAACTGTATCATGCACGCTTATGTCATACATCAATCCCAGTCCAAGGAGAGGCCAATGGCCACCTGTTCCACAAACACAACCTCAAACATCTGCTTCCCCAACAGAGACTGGGTTACAGTACTGTCCAGCTCTGACAGGCCTGTGTCCAGATAATGCCTGTACATGTCCAAAACATTTTAATGGAGAAAGCCCTAGTGAGGCATATTTACAACATGCTACGCACATCTGTATTCAACAGCTTGATGTCGAAAATAAATTGTTGACCGTATCTAAGTGCTTCAAGCTTCCTCTAAACAAAACTAGATTCAATCACTGTTATTAGGATTGTGCATTTTGTCATGTAAGAGTAAAAAGCTGAGCAAAAAAATATGTGAAAAAATGTTGTTTATCAGTTTCATTGTACACTGAAAATATCATTGCTGTCCAATGAAAAACCTATCTCTAATTTTGTCAACATTCAGTTTTCTACATCATGTGAAGACGTGAACTGCCGTTTACATTTTGTGAAAATTTCATGGTGATCCGACCAATAGAAATGCTCCAAAATAGGTTGGAAAAAATTCTGGTTCCATTGATTACATTGAAAGTAAAGTATTGTCACGGTCGGAGCTGGAGCAGACAAGGTGATGGGTGGAGAATTTAATGATAAACAAAACCAAAACATAAATGCAAACAAAATGTGAGATAACCAGACAGACAGAAACAACAAGCAGGCTTACAGAAACACAGGAATCACAGAAACACAGTTTTTTCAAACACAGGTATGGTCCCCCTTTAGAGCTTGTTAGTATGCAATACTCTTTCAAGACCCATTTTTGTAAATACGACTTGTTCCTTAAACATTTGAAGGTTCATCACATATAACAAATGATCCAAACATAATTTTTAAAGGAACCAAACATAGTTGTTCTATAACATCAGTCAAAAAGTCATTTGGTAAATGAGAATTGTGAGTGTGAACAACATTGAAAAAGTTGAACAGAACTTCTATATGATGTATGATGTTAGAGACAGCCCTTGGTGTAGAATCTTCACGCTACATGAAGGGTTTTTACATCACAAATCTCTTTTACATAGGGCCTCATTCTTTCATAGGGCTTTATTATTTCATGAAGACTTTTTCTTAAATAAGAACAAAATCTGTTCACAATCAAGAGTACAAAGGTGCAAATAATGATGTGGTTTAAAAACACATCATAAATCTGACATAGGTTTTTTTTTCTCAGGACATTTATCAAAAACAAATTCAAAACAGCTTGGCCTATTGTTCTTTAGGGCATCAAAACAGTATGGCTTTGCTTAAAGAAGTGTTTGTGGCACATTCTGAAATAGTGTTCTATGGTTAATAAGAAGCCACCAATCTGACACAGTATAATATCACAGCAATGAAGAAAAAAAAGGATGAATCTGAAAAAAAGGACGAGTCCATCAACAATTGAGACTGAAATATCAGTGATTTGCTTGTAAGGTGGAATGGTGTCCTAACATTAGTTGCAATATGCAGCTTAGCATGAGAATAGCTACCTGGGTCTCAGACTAGGATTGCAATTTACTTATTTCAAGCAGTCTATTTTGTTTATTTATTTGTTTACGACTTAATTGAATGAAGTGTATTCCTTTCTGTAATATAGTGGATGGTTTGTTATATAACAAACTGATAAATCTTCCATAAACAGCTTCAATTAAAAAAGAAACCTAATTTTGAAGACTACTGGTCTCCCACCTTTAACAGAAATAAATATTGTTTTAGTATGGGTGTGAAAGTGGTAAAAAAGAAAGTGGTATCACAGCATCTCTTTTTAAGAAACTGTGGGAGTGAGGCCTGGGGGAGGAATGGAAATTAGTACAGAGCTTCACAAGAGATTTTTACTCCAATAAATAAATGAGATATTTTAATACTAAGGTTTGTGTAGGGGGGGCACATGTGCATGCGCTTTCCTCTAAGCGTGTGTGTGCAGTTTTAAGAGCAGCCCACAAAACCACCTCACAGTAGCCCTTCCCGTCTCCATTTCAAACGCTGGCCTCATAAAGAACATTTTTATTATGCTTTTCTTCTTAATATGCCTATTCTTTTTGCACCTAGCATAGACACTGAAATATGAGAGCTTTAATTGCGTACACTGAACATCACACAATGCAAACTGGCTTTAAGATCAGTTTTAAGAAGAGATGCTTAAAACATTTTAAGCATTCAAACTCATATCACAATTGCACAGTGTTTTTTTTTCCAGAAAAGTGTCTCATGGAAATATTGCACCACATGTCAAAAGGTTGATTATGTAGGACAATGATGGATAGATAAAAATAAGAAGAGCAACAGAAATGAGATAAAGAAAAAGTGGGATGATGCAAAACTCAAAATCTGACTAAAAGAGATCAGCAAAAATATTAATTGATACAATTTTTCCTAAATGTAGTTGATCTGCCAAGACATCATTGGTGTTTTCTGAACATTTCTCTGAAGATGTATTCGGTGTCCAACGTATGCCTCTTTATTTTTAATCTAATGCTAAAGTAACTAAAAAGTAATGGAAGTTAACGACCACATGCACAGTTACTACAAAGCACACTCAGCTAACATGTGTAATCTAAAATGTACTTACTTTTGTGGTTTTGGACACGGTGTATCTTACTTTTTTCTTTTATCTTTTCTTTCTGTCTCTCTTCAGGAGTTCTCTGAGGTAAAGTGAATAGATATTTTGTGTGGCCTTCTGATATAGTTTATAGATATAGTATCAGAAACAGTGGGTTAGGTTTTAGGATAAGAAATTTAACCCAGTAACAAAGTAACAAACTGCCTGAAGATATGTTAAACCAGTCAGAGACAACCAAACCACTACATTTTGTGACATCACAACCACATCTTACTGGCAGTCCAACACACTACATTCATGGTCAGGCCTTCAGCCAGAAAAAAAATATGTTCCAGACGAGTGACCAGTGGATATTCTGATCTTTTTGACCACAATAACAGGCCTTAACCTCAGTTTATAAAAAAAAGTCAAGTTTAAATTGCAGTTGCAGCCTTTGTGATAAAAATTGCAATTTGATATTTTCCTCAAATCATTAAGTCCTAGTTGCATGCACACAACAAAGAATGGCTTCCCGCAGTATGTACCATTAATTTAATTCTGATGGTTTATGCTGGTCTAGTGCTGGTTCAGCATGGTCCTACCAGTTGACAAGCTTATCCGTATACTAAACAACACACTGGTTTTGCTGGTGTTCAGCAGTGCTGGTCTATGCTTGTTTTTAGCATAGTTTAAAGAGATATTCCAGTGTTTTTAACATTTCTGAATATTTCAGTCATTGAGATACTACTGACTACAGAACTTTGTGTGGGGCACCGCGCATTACACTTTCTGGTTCACCACCACTGTGAACAACTCTGACTCAGCAAATTTCTCTAGTATGAAACATTTCACCTTAAACAACTTTGAATGCCTTTATTTACATCTTAAACATCTTCCTCAGGGTTACTGTACTAAGTATGCATATATCATTGTAGCAAAAGAAGTATTTAAAGCTAAGAGCTGTCCTTCTCTTCTTGTTTCTGTCCCTGCCTACCTCTCTCCCTTATTTGTGGCTGTACATGATTGTGTGTGTGCGCGTGTATGTCATGTTGTGGGCAGGGTGGGAGACTTTAGCTGTATGAATGTCTGGTTTAGAGAGTGGAGGCTGTGGTCACTCTGATGAAAGGGTTTAGATCAAGGTCAAAATGCAAAGGAGGTCGCCCTGCCCTGAATTAACTTCTGCTACTAAATGTAAAAAAGAAAAACGGTAAGTAGTCATCAGCGGGGTAGGATAGACATCACAGTATTACATCAGACTAAACCAAGCAGTCCTGTCACTCACTCAAACAGCTAGAGTTCTAGAATTATCCTTTCACTGAGGAGAAGCTGACCAATCACAGAGAGCAGCAAAAAAGGCAGCTTGTGAAGCAGGGAATGAGTCAGACAGTGTTTCACTGATGCTTTAGAATCACAGACCATAATGACAGACTCCAGAGATCACAGGACTTATGGGCTCTGTTTAAACAGCCTACTATATACTGCTTGAATACAGACTGTACTCAGAAGTATGTATGGGAAAGATACCTGGATGACATTCAGGGCTGGCTGAACATTCCAGTATGCAACCAGGACTATCAATCCAATAATCTGGGGCAGTCGTGGGCTGGAGGTCAGGGAAGCAGCCTTATGACCGGAAGGTTGCCTATTCAATCCCATGAACTGACAGAACACAACTGAAGTACCCTGGAGCAAGGCACCTAACCCCTGACTGCTCCCCCGGAGCTGTAGTAGGGCTGCCCACTGATCCGAGCAAGTGTGCTCACTGCCCCCTAGTGTGTCTGTTCACTAGTGTGTGTATATGTGAGTGTTTCACAGCACGCATGGGTTAAATGCGGAGATCTTGAATTTCCCTCTGGGATCAATAAAGTATCTATCTATCTATCTAACAATGCAGTACCATCATTTCAACAGGATTTAATGATGTACGTAACTGCTGTCACATGACCCAGCAATACACTATATGGTATGACTGTAACTGTTGCATAGTGTATATTACACTGTCTTTAAACAACCATGTAGAATGTTGTATCCTGTGACCGTGGAAAATACGTTACTGTGTTTCGAAGGGTTAAATTACTGCATAGAAAAAAAACAATTTAGGAGATAATTAAAACCTGGAAGGATAGTACAAACAACCTCATGAAAGAAATGTGGTCAGAAAAAAATCCTGTATTATCCTGTATTATCAGAGAGTTGGTGAAAAAAACAATAATAAAAGTAATAGAACTACCACATACACAATGTATGAGAAATCACAGGACTGGAACTAAACAGCTGTGTGGACCTAAAATAAACAAAGGTAAGTGGGACTAATCAGAAAAAAGGCTTAGATTTTCTAGGTAGCATAAAGATTGCAAGACAAGAAGGGAAGTGCATGTAGTGATGCACTCATCACATATAGTGCCCACTATACAAGCCTCTGGAGGCAGGGCTATGACCTGGGGTTGTTTCAATTGGCATTTAATTTGAAAAGACTGAATACTGAATACACTGTCTTACATATATTCTTTTATGAATTCCATTACAATAAATTAAATGTAATATATTCAGAGAGACTGCAGAAGGTACACATACTACAAGCATCAGACTTGAAAGCATACATTAGAACATAGGTTGCTAAAGGTCACTACACTGGCATATAATAAAACAACCAAAAATCAAATGATGTTTCAGAGATGGTCAAAAGTTACATACAAATTACACCCTGATAGACAATTACAGTAAAACACTACATGTATAATTCACTTTTTTTAACAAAAGCCTTTGATGTACTATATGAACATGTGAAGTTGTGTGTAATGTTCAGTCTCCTGTCTAACTAACTAGAAAGAAGCCCATTTTTAATGTGACTTTTGTGTGATGTCATGGGAAAAAAAAACACATTTACTTTAAATACGTTCATATTTACTCAGCCAGTAGCAATCTACAGCCTGGCTCCGCCCATTCACGCTGAAGTTATAAGAAGTGTTTCAGTCTGAACTGCTTTTTGAATACAGGACTCAACACAGGGTAGTCAATCAGAACAGAGCTGATATACATTTATAAGTCTTAAAGGAACAGTAACAAAAATTTTAAAAATAGCTTGTTTAAGTCAATGAGTGACAACAATGGTTTGGAAAAATGAATTACAACATTGTTTATAAAAATCATACAATAAAAAAGGGGCTTCATGACAAAAAAATGCAAGGAAAATGTAAAACATCAACACATGATATTAAGCTATGGGGCATGAACTAACAAGGTAAAAAGAAAAAAAAACTTTTCAAATTGACTCAAACATTCTGTTAAAAGGATTAGAAAATAATATATCACGTGTCTATGTGTACATTACTCTCTTGTGAAATGAGTAATTTAAAATGAGAACACAAGAACATCTGTTTATTTCTAATTCCATTAATAACTGTTTTATCTGTCAATTGCAGGGTTTTTGTTTAAAACAAGGCCTTAGTTTGATTTAGTTTAAGCTTTTGATTCAATCACACTATATATTTTGGAGTGTAAAACATGAGCAAGGGGGGAAATGTACAGAACTCTGCCTCCATCTACAGGTCACTACTGTAATATTGGCCACTAGTAACACACATTCTTTTACAGTGTCCCTTCTGGAGGACAGTGAATAAGCATGGGCATGAATCATTAGCATTTAACAAAAGGATCACAATGTCATGAACGATAATTATACTCATTGTAATATACCTCAATACAATTAATTAAAAAGAATTGGGGAAATAGAATTGTTGTTGAAATAGATTGTTGCAAAACTCTATAAACACAAACTATGCAGACACAGTCCTTAAACGAGATCCTAAACCTGATCTTGATGCTCTAGCTCAAAATTCCTGCACCCCTTCTCCCTTATTATTTATTTTTTATTTTAAGTGCCACTCATCAAAATTAGGAAAAGTCATGCAAAGATATATGCAGAACCTGTAGGTATAAAAGCATGTTAACGATTTAAAACAGACATGCCAATCAGAAGTAAAAAGCAATGGTAAAAGTTTCTCCGGTCTTCAGAATTATGACAGGAAAAAAGTCTAAACACAGCAAACTACAAAAAAGTCGAAGTAAGATATCACTTAAAGATATAGTCTTAGCAGCTGCTTACATTAAGATTAAGAAAAGAACGTTATTTTAAGTTATTCAGTTTTAGAAAAAAGAAGGTAAAAATAAAAATTGGCATTGGCATTTAATTTGAAAAGACTGAATACTGAATGCACTGTCTTACATATATTCTTTTATGAATTCCATTACAATAAATTAAATGTAATATATTCAGAGAGACTGCAGAAGGTACACATACTACAAGCATCAGACTTGAAAGCATACATTAGAACATAGGTTGCTAAAGGTCACTACACTGGCATATAATAAAACAACCAAAAATCAAATGATGTTTCAGAGATGGTCAAAAGTTACATACAAATTACACCCTGATAGACAATTACAGTATCATTCAAAAAAATAAAAAAAACCAACAGCTTTACGAACTAATCATGATGTTAAATCAGTATTTAATTATTACACTCTTTACTTTGTTGGCAATTTTAACTCCTCCATCACTCACAGTTGTGTTTCCCAAACAAAAGCTGCTTCCAAAGCTCTTAATGAAATGTAAACACAAAGAGAAAGGAGCTATTTGTAAACTGCCTTTAACAGGTATTCTATTGAAAATAGCACAAAGAAGAGATAATATTTTTTTTAAAAATGTTTACTTTATTGACTTTAGTATATATATACATGCCAATTTTAAATGTTAGCAGTACACTCTGAGAAGATTGAGACAAGGAAATTTAGGACTGGGAAGTTTGAATAATGATGGAAAACACCTCCTTGAATAGATAATACGTGATGCTGGGTATAAATGAAGCATTCATGAAAGGTTCGGTCACCATTTTGCAAAGGATATAAACAAAAGTCCAATGGTTGGAAAATAAAACAAACAATTGCAAGGCATTTAGAAATTTCTACAGTTCATAACACTGATAAAGGATTCACAGAAGCCAAAAAATCTCTGTGTGTAAGAAGCCAAAACCTAAACTGAATGCTCATGACCTTCGATTCCTTAGGGGGCATTGCAGTAAAAACTGGCATGTTGCTGTAATAAACATAACCACATGGCCCTAGGAAAACCCTTGACAATAAACAGTTTGTTGCTGTGTGACTCTTCTTTGCAAGGTAGCAGCGATTTATCAACTTGAACCACATTGGAGATGAACTGATGCAAAGTGGAAATGTGTGCTCCAACTAGTTTTTGGAAAATATGGATGCTGTGTTGTACAAGCTAAAGAGGAAAAGGACCATCCTAACTGCTGACAGTGTTCAAGGGCCAGCATCTGTCATGGTTTGTAAGATGCCACCAGTATGGGTTACTTTTGTGAATGGCATTATTAAGGCTGAGAGGTACATCTGCATTTTGGACCAAAATATATCCCTTTTTCAGGGATGTGCCACTTTGTTTCACAGAGACAATGCCAAGCCACATTCTGCATGTGTTATAACAGTGTGGCTCTGTAGGAAGGGAGTACAGGTGCTATACTACCTGCCTGCAGTCCTGACCTGTCTCCCACTGAAAATGTGCACCACATTATTAAGCACAACATACATCAATGGAGACAATAGTACTGTTGAGCAGCTAAAGTGTTATATCAAGCAAAAATGGGGGAAAAAATAGACCTGCTGTCTTAAGTTTCCAAATGATAATTTAACATTTCTGGAACATGTTGCAGTCATTTTGAACAAATAAACAAAAAATTTGTTAAATTATTAAATATCTTATTAAATATCTTGAAATGTATCACATGTATCTCTGCAGCTTCCCCAAACAGCTGAGATTGAAATGTCAATGCATGGATAGTTACATAAGCGATAGATAGATAAATAGATACTTTATTGATCCCAGAGGGAAATTCAAGATCTCCGCAAAACACTCACATATACACTCACACTAGTGAACACACACACACACATTAGGGGCAGAGAGCACACTTGCCTGGAGCAGTGGGCAGCCCTACCACCGCGCCCGGGGGAGCAGTCAAGGGTTAGGTGCCTTGCACAAGGGCACTTCCTGTCAGTTCACGAGATCGAACCAGCAACCTTCCGGTCACAAGGCTGGTTTCCTATCCTCCAACCCACGACTACACCTGAAAACCATTTGGCAGTGATGGGATGTTACAGAATTCTGTACAATAATAACATGTGTGGCTAAACAACATATAGACTAGTACTTAGGTGGTAAAGTTGACTTATTCAGCTTAACAGATGCTGCCCAACAAGACAGAACATGCATTACCTTGCTTTCATGTTCATTTTCTCTCTGTAATTTGCCAATTACTAAAAATGTTGCGGCTCTTAGCTGTTTTGTTTGTCTTCAGATTGTTTTTGTACTGGGTTTTGTTTTTAGAATATGATGTTGATTTAAACGTGCACTTTTCATACCACTGGCAGCTCACAGTGCTTTAGAAAGTTTTCATCAGTAATAACATAAAATGAGACTCAATTAGTCAAAGACAAAGTTCTAAAAAATGTACTAAGATGTTAAAGTGCAAGTTAAAGAGGTACGTTTTTAATTGCTTCTTTAAAAGTGAGCACTGACATTCTGTAATGTAAGCTGGTGCTAGATAAGATAAGTCAAAGTTTATAATTGAGATTACATTAACTGCAAGTTCCTATGTAACCCCAATTCCAGAAAAGTGTGAAAGCTGTGTAAAATGTAAATAAATGAACATAAAAACAGAATGCAATGATTTGAAAATTTCAAAGACCTCATAGATCCGTATTTATTTACAATAGAACACAAAACACATATCAAATGTTAAAAGTGAGACATTTCATGAAAATTGATGATGTTATGTACAGTACAGATTATAGAACCTGGAAGAATCCTTGTGTGCAAGGGACAAGGGTGATGGTGGATGCTCATGATCTTCAGGCCCTCAAACGGCAAAAAATCAATGTCTGTGAAAACAAGTTGAGCAAATCCACAAATGCAAGTAAGGCTATATGTCTAGAAAATGTGATGTCTTTTCTGGGCCAAAGCTCATTTAAAGAATACTGTTCTGCGGTCAAAGGAATCACAATTTAAAATTATTTTCTGGAAACCTCAAATGGCGTGTCCTGTGGAGGGTGAGGAACCATCCAGCTTACTATCAGCGCACAGTTCAAAAATCTCTGATGGTATGGGGTGACATTATTGCCTATGGTGTGGGCAGCTTACACATCAGGAAAGGCTCTATCAATACTGAATGGTATATAGAGCTTTTAGAACATAAGCTTACATACATACATACATCGTGCTAAACCACATAATGCATTCATTACAACAGCATGGCTTCACAGAAGAAGAGTTCGGTTGCTGAACAGGCCTGCCTGCAGTCCAGACCTTTACCAATAAAACATCTGGCACATCATAAAACAAAAAATCCTACATGGAAGACCTAGGACTGTTGAGCAGTTAGAAAGAATGGTACAACATTCCTCTCCCAAAACTCTATCAATTGGTCTCTTCACTTCGCAGACATTTACAGACTGTGGTCAAAAGAAGAGGGGATGCTTCACAACTTTTTTTGAGATTTGTTGCAGCCATTAAGATTTAAATGGGTTAATCATTTTCATGAAATGTCTTAATTTTAACATCTGATGTGTTCTATGTTCTACTGCAAATAAAATATGAATCTATGAGATTCACAAAATCATTGCATTCTGTTTTATCTATATTTATGAACATTTTACACAGTGTCCCAACTTTTTTGGAATTAGGGTTGTATGTTATAAAGGGTGGCATCTTCAGGCAACAAACATATAGACTACAATAAAGGACTCTGGAAACTATAAGTTACATTTTTGGTCGAGTCATCGTCTTAATGCCTGTGATAGACTAAAGTGAAGGTGTAAGTGCCCTAAATCCAGTAACTTCTGAAACAGAGCTGCAAAGATGTGTTCGGTGACTTCCTGTTGAAACTTGTTAACCAAATTCCTTGTATATGTGAGGCTGTGCTCTGTGGATAAAGCTATCTATACGTGTCATTTTTTGCTCTGTTGATCTGTTTTCTTCGAATGTTTCACTTTTAATTAACAACAAAAATATTTATTTAAATACATTGTAAATATATTATAATCTGCTATATTATAATATTGTAAACTTTTTAAAGCTGTGACAAAATGGGGCAAAGCCTCTGATCAAACATATCTGAAAACTGTGTGGGCTTGGCCAGTCAGCAGCTTGATTGACAGCTAAAATCAAAATCCAGCTTTTACAGGATCAGATTAACTTTGTTTGAATAAGAATGCTGATGTAGAATCCTGGGGCTTTGACTTTTTTCAATAACATAATTTTGTGTTATGTATACACTGCTACTGCTTTAGATTGTAGCATTAAATTCTCAGTCAAAACGTGAATGTAATTTAAACTGTAATTATTTTTTTATTATTATTATATAATTATTATTTTTAAGACCAAAAAAGCCCAATGTCTTCTTCGTAATTGGCTTTAGATTTGAATACTGAGTGTCCAATACCAGACTGCCAGCTAGCTGTTGTTGTGTTGTTTCTGACTGGTTGTACACAGGCAGCTCCAAGTTACTGGGCTAAATTTCCTCATTTAAAATTTGTTAGGACAATGGCAGTGATAATGCAGGCTTGGCTGGGCATGATCACGATATTTTATCATGTATCTTTACTGTAATAAACTAAGTCACAATATTCTGCACAGCACGTTCTGGGTATCATCAGCATCCTCTGTGACATTACGACCCCTGGTTCCTATCATCACCTTTGTAAAGAAACAAAGATGGTAAGATGGTAAGTTTCTCTACAAAAAACATTTAATTTCAAACCACCCTGAATGACCTTGTTTACATCTGAATGCTTTATTTATGCTAACATTTTGAAAATGTGTTTTTTGCCCTTTTAATGTTGGATACTTTCATTGGACCTATTGTTGAAAAGCCCATAGCTTTCAGGTACACACAGGTACCACTGACCTATTTTTTCATATCGTCAAGCAAATATAGTTATGGAAAAAACAATAACTACAAAAGCATCCCACCATTCAGCCCCCACTTCTCAGCAAGCCTGAAAGACTATTAGACCTGTTTATTATAGAAGTTGTTCAATGCTTTATCTTACTGACCTTACTAACCCATTGGCTGTCCCTTTGTTGAATTTTGGTTCTTCAGTGTTTCTTTATCAGCTTTTATGAAGTTGTACGTCCACTGTCATCTTTGGCTTGTTCATTAGGGGTCTGTACTTAGACGCCCGTTAGGCTGCTTTGTAATAGTGTGTGCTTTGAAAAGCGATCTAAGAAGAAAAAACGAACTTAATTGAGCGAACCTAAAGGGCAAAAGTTGCAGGAGTGTGATTACCCGAAATGCTGTGCGCGCAGGTGCCTCGCTGCTTTCGCTAACTTCAGTTTTCATCCGGGTCCTTTTCCCTAGGCAATGGTGGACCGCATCACCCCCCGTTCCTTAGGCAAAGTGAAATAAATTCGCCGCACCGTCGCGTAAATTAGTCCCCTTGTTCAAACTCATCTTTTCGTCGAGTGCGGCCGGTTTAGCCTGAACTTGCGACGATATAAATCCGATTTTTGTACTAAAGAATAAATCTGAGTCCTGTTTCGGCATATTTTGTGCTTTACACACCACACTTTCACTGTCCCATTCTCTCTTGCTTCGTACGCGCATGGATACGCGGTGTGCACAGGCCGGGCTGAATGAGATTGAAGAAGAGTTCTTGTTTTGTAGCTCAGTTTTTTCCTCTTTTTAATACATTTTTTTGGAAAAACGGAAAATAAAAATCAACTCGCCGCGTTGAGGATACATTACAGAACGCAATGGCGACTCCGACGAGGCAAACTGAATAAATTCTCAGCCTGTGCAGGATTCGGTTGTGAAATATCCAGGGTGATAGTAAATATTTATTTAAATAATTCGTGTGTGAGGAGAACGAGGTTTGACTGCTGCTGGAAGTGAGTACGAGGGTAAGTGCACCTCGGCATTTCTGTATTATATACAGCAACTTTTATGCTCAGCGCCGTTGAACTCTGTTCGCTGTTCTCCTGAGGAAGCCTGTGAGATGAAAAGGTCTCTAGCTAGAAACAGTTACTCGACTGAGTGCATGAGCGAGTCAGCCCTCTTTTTTGTTCGTTTCTGCTTATTCCCGGAGTTGGGGCGAGAGCTTATTGGAGGGAGGTAAGGGGAAGAGGAACTTGATGCTGGCTGTCTACCACCATACAAGCTAATTTGCCTCGGAAAACAGCTAAGTACAATATAACATCCGAGGCGCAAACGAGCTTTTGATATATTTTTAAATTTCTGTAGGCTACGTGTGACCCTTTCATAGCCTCACGTCGAAGATGCTACTGTGATTTCACTTCGCGTTTTCTTTCAGTATTGAACACTTTCACATAGCTTTTAACGGAATGCACCCCAAATCGTGGCTTAATGTCTTTATTTCACGAATCGAGGTGATGGTCTAACAGGCCGTCGAAGATGCGGTCGAAGATCTGTAAGTTTCACGAATTTATTGCGGGACAACTTCCTAGCCAAGGTAATGGCTCGTTCGTGTGAGTATTTTTAAGCTCTGATAAAGTAGGCGGAGGTGACTTTAGATGAGTGAAAGTGCTGGAAGGCCTGAGTGAGATGTCGGATTGTTGGAGCTTAGCGTAAAGTGATCGGAGGTGGGAGCTGTATTTCCGGTTTGCAATGCGCTGGCACGCGTTATTTATTTATTTTTTTATTTTTTTGCTTTCCACCCGTTTTTTAACAAGCCGCGCCTTCTCTTCCTACGATTGGCTAGAAGAATCCCCCCACCACCCACTGCGTGAGGATTGGCTTGTAGTTCATGCTCCATAATGGCGAACCGCCTGTGAGTTTATACTGTTAACCAATCCGAGCGTAGGAGAGGCGGGGTTTGTGGGAATACGGGTGGAGAAGAAAAAACGCCGCCGTTTGATTTTCTACGCTTTGTTGATTAGGTTTGTTAGTGATGTTTAGTCATCTTCGCTCGGTTATTTGTCACCCCTTTCTCTATTCCGTGGCTTTAAAACTAGCTTAGCCTGGTTAAGATCACTCTTTGAGGCTGTTCCTGTCCGAAACGCTGTATTTTGTCCAGGCCTGCTAACACCCAATTCCCAACAGGTTATTCTTAGGTAGTGGATCTTGTTCAAATGTATGTCTTCGAGTGATTATTCCAAAAAGTATTATTTTTCTCATTTAACCCGTTTACTTAAGCCCAAAGACGAGTATTGTCCAATAGGAAAGTCCCTCAGTCCCTTTTTTATCTGTTTATCCAGCTCTGTGGAATTTGTCCTATTTAGCTGGATTTTGTGCAACACAGTGTGCTCACAGTTTGTTATAGTATTTTTAAACATATTTCACTGCTGGTTCTTTTCTTTTCCTCAGTTCCAACTAATCAGATCTCCAGAAAAATAAACTTCATGACATTGTGTGTATCATGAAAATTTCTCAGAAGTTTCACAGTATTCTAATTTTGCCATATTGCCCGTCCTTAGTGTTGATTTTACATAAATTGTAAATACAAATATTACATACAAACATTTGGTGCTAGAATAAAAAAAACTAATGAATTCCTGCAGTTAAAGTTATATGAAGCAGATGAAAAGACTTAAAACTTGACTTTTGACAAATTCTTCTTTTGGGGACCAAAAATAAAGAAAATGAATTACCACATTTTGTTGCAGTACTCAGTGTATCAAAGAATGTTTAAAATTGCAACAATTTTGTATTATGATAGTGTCATATAGTGGGGTCTAAAATAGTGATTCCAATTCTTAGAATGTGTAAAATCAGCTTTGCATCTGTTATTATGTATGAGCTACATGTTTTTCTTTGATAGTGCAATAAAATGTTTTTGGCTAGTTGTGAATTTTCTTGTTAGATTTTTCTTTTTTCCTTTTTTTAACATAAACACCCAGACTAGCACAAGAACAGTAGAAGGCCAGCTTTTTTTCTCCCCTCCCTTTCTCTCTCCTCTGCCTGTATGTGTGCATGTTCAGCTCTCTCACAGAGACTGATGGTATTACAAATTTGGTGGAGTGCTACTTGTATTGCTGATACAGAAACTTTCTTGAGAAGCCAGTGAACACACACACACACACACACACACAATTCAAGATCCTTTTTCTGAGCCAGACTAACAGTTGTGGTCTGCTTCCCTCTATAAAAATTTAAAGCCACAATCAGGAATTGTTGCATCTGCCAGACCAGATTTTGGTACTGCATCAGCAGAGTCTCAGAACAACAAAAACAACAGCAGGAACATTATAAGCCAGTAGCAACTAAAATGTAGCTCTATATTATAAGTCAGCACAAAGTTAAATTGTTAGCTTATGTTCCTTGTTTCCAGTCTTTAACGCAGAGCTGGAACAAGTCTTGATATTGTAGATTTTGACAAGTGCAGTAAAATTGCAATTATCAGTTTTATCATCTAAATTCTGTTACTGAGTTTGTTACAGAACCACACTCTATAGCTTGCATTTTCTTTGAAGGTAATATAATTGCTATGTAATTATCTGCGTTAGCTTCTATTATTACTTAATAATTTATAATGATAACTATTATCCGCACCGACTGTGTGTAACACTGACTCTCATTGGTTCTCTGCACTTATTTGGGTGGAATTGCCAAACTGCCATTTTGGCACACTTCTGGACCAGCATGTCCATTTTGCTCTGTACCAGAGAATTTCTTTGTTTCCTTTTAATGGACCTCAGCATCCTTTGCCAGTCTAAAATTGTTTGTCATAATCTTTCTTAGTGGCGTTTGAAGTATGTATTTGTGTAGTTAGGGTTAGGTTTAGATAATTTTAAAATGTATAATATAGTTTATAAATATATTTTTAAATACGTGTGAAGGAAAAAATAGAAAATTGTCATTATTATTATTATTATTATTATTATTATTAAAACATATAAAAGTATAAATATGCCTCATATAGTTCCTGTGACATTCCTGCAACATACTGAGCGAACATGAGTAATCAAAAAGTTGTCAAGTTTTCTCAATGTACTGTTTTGCAGTACTTTCTTGTGAGGTTATAGTGCTTGGTCTTTATCAGTAGGACAAATAATTAGCTAGGCTTTATTGAAACTTAAACTGCAAGTGACAGCCAACTAGGGAATGATTTATACATCAGAAATAGCTTGACATCAAACAAACATTATGTACTGCTGCTGTACTGGGGGCAGTATTAGAGCACCCATACTGATAGCTGTCACTATACAGATCTAAGAACGTTGCTGTACTGGTTGTTTTATAAGGTGAAGTAGAGTGAACAATTTAATGTACTGCTCCTTTAAGAAACTTACATTATGTGTGTTAATGAGGCCATTGCAGCAGGTTTGAACACTTTAACATTGTGGCTTGACAAAAAAGAATTTATAGTGTGAAATATTTACAAGAATGCAACTTTCACAATATGCGTTGCGCAAATTTTAGGACATTCTGAAAATAGGGCATTCTAAAAAAGAGCATTGACCTGTACAGACTATTGATTGCAAAAATAGTAACTTAAATTATTTGAAATAACCTTCAAACAGATATAAAAATAAATAGCTCTCATTAACATTTTATAGACATTTTCAAAAAAATGGAGCTTAACTTTATATTAGGGTTGGCCAATATGGCATATATAGATATTGTGAGCACTTCTAAAGAGTTCTGATCAACCTCATGTTTCATTACATTCATTTTTTATGTACAGTGACTGTATTCCAGTTGATCAAACTTCAGAAAAACAGAAAGTAATACATATGATACATATCATATTGTGAAAATGTCCTCATATATCATGATATATGCGATTTTTGCCGTACCTCTAGATAGGATTAAAACATTTTCTATTAATATGTTATTTGTAGTAAGTGTTTACTCAACACATGGTCTATCTCTACCAATGCAACAGTGCTGCAGGTGGGAGATAAGGCCCTGGAAAAATGCTGCTGTTGCAGTACCATTTCAAATGCCAAATGTCATTCTTTGGTTATGGTCATTGCTGAAACAGTAATACTTTGTAAGTGGGGGCTCACTGTACTAAATTGAATGATAATGCAGCTAAATTCAATATATGTAAAGCAGTAGCGGCAGGTACAGCACCAGCAATCTCATGAAAAACTTACAATACTACATTATTTAAATCTGGGGTAGTGCAGCATGTGTGCTTTAGCACAGCAGCTGCCACACGGCTATCCAGTCTCCCGATGTTGTCACGAATTGTGCTAGCTTGTCTAGATTTCCAACTGTCGTGCATATTTCTATCTAGTTTCCTACATATGTAGGATATTTTAATAGCTTTAATCACCATATCAAAAATGGTACCTTGAAACTACGAAATCTTCCTATGCGGCAGGTTCTCCATTAATTGTGGGCGACTCTAATAACAGAGGTCTGATAACTGCTGCACCATTTAAGGAGAAACGAGGCAATTCAAAAAAGAAGCTGTTGGAGCAGCTTAATGGGGTATAGTAGTAATATTAAGCTTGGTCTGTTCTGAATTTAATTTTGTTAGCTAACCTAGCATAAATTGCTAACTACAAGGTAGCCTAAGTGAGTGAAGTCAGTGGTTATGGGTTGTCTTGACAACCAGGGATATCTAATTTTGAATTACCGCTGGGTGTTAATGTTTCCTGCTGTGTCTTTTCATTTGAAATCTTTTTCACATTTTTTCTCGTCATGTCATGCTCTTGTCTTTGGCATGAGATTATGGAGAGTAACATCAACTGGAGTATTTAAAAGCAGTCTTGGTATTGATACATTTTTAAAAGAGGCAGGCTGCTGGTTGGTTGTACTCAATAAGAACTCCAGTGTGGCGATCCAGTAATACTGTGGGCTGCACTCTGGGCACGTGTTTTATGCAAGCATTTCAGTGTATACTAAAATAGACGTATACATACATCAATTGGTCAGGCGTTGATCAAATAACCGGCAAATATAAATCCCAACAAAATAAATTTGTTTGCTACAACAAAAGATTTTTATATATATATATATATATATATGTGTGTGTGTGTGTATGTATGTGTGTGTGTATATATATATATATATATATATATATATATATATATATATATATATATATATATATATATATATATATATATATATATATATATATATATATATATATATATATATATGTATGTGTGTGTGTGTGTGTGTGTGTGTGTGTGTATATATATATATATATGTGTGTGTGTATATATATATGTGTGTGTGTGTGTATATATATATATATATATATATATATATATATATATATATATATATATATATATATATATATATATATATATATATATAATGCTAATTAATAGCCTAGCAAAGTTATATACGATCTGTGTGAAATCTGTACCACATTCTGATGCCATAAAAAGGTTCAGATGCAGAGTGACCTTATAGCTTAGAAGGCTGGAATTATGCTGCACTAAGCTGTTTTTTTTTCTCCTTCTTCTCCCTTAGCCAAGAGCACAGACAATCATGGTTTCAAAGCCTACTGCGCAGATATATGTCTTTACGTTTAGAGAGTATAGAAAGTCCTTAACTGTGCGGCTGATCAATTGCTACATACTTTGACTGAGTCCAATTCATTCTTGGGGCCAGTGAAGTATTTTCTCAAATAAAGTAGCAGTGATTGTACTTAGCAGTGAAGTCTTAACACCAGAAAGTGTTTTTTGGGACTTCTTTGTGTACTTATTTTGTTCAGCAGAAGAAAAAAATACACTTACTTCAAATTAAGGCTCAACCGATATATGGATCAGTGACATTAAAAGAACATTTTATTGTGGGGGACAAAGTACACAGCGTCCTTGCTAGATACTCCTGGTCAAATATTACTCTAATACAAGTGAAAGTAATTTTTTGGTTAAGGTACTTGAATAATTGGTTTTAAAAATTCTGATCAAAAGTATGTTTTCTTTTACTGTCAACGCATTGTCAAATATAATCTTGATTTTACTTTTGTTAGATAACCTTTGGCATGCGTCAGTAGAGGATTCACACAGGATCCAGTGTTATGAACAAACTGGTTTTCAAGTTAATTGGTCACGAGAGTCACCACACGTTCCAAAACACTACTTGTGATTTTCACACCACATCTCCTATCTGCTGCAGCGAATATGATTGTATAAGTGAGCAGTAAGCACTACATTACAGGCACCTATGGAAAACAAATAAAGTGAACATAGCGCCTGAACATGTACAGGAACCAGCTTGAAAACAAGTTGAGGCTTACTATCACTCCCAATACAACACAGGCAAATCTAAAACATCATTTTGTTTAACTATAGCAGTAAAATGCAACTTTTAAAAGCACAGACTAAAAGCACAGGTTACTAAAAGCAAATGTTTACATACCTCAAAATTGTTTCTCTAAATCGACAGCAAATTTTAAAAGGCATTGGTTAACTTTGTGCACAGTAAACAGAGCAAACTTACACTTTGAACTTGACTGATGGTGTTGAAGTGATTTACTGTGATTGTTTTTCTTCTGTCAAGAACACAATATCACATTTTAGAAAAGCAGCATTGTCCAAAGATTTCAAATTTACTTAAGAATAGTACTCAGGTCAATGTATTTTGGTGGTGACCATCTTGGTGATGTTTATCGTTGGAAACACCAGTAAAAAAAAAAGCTAAGACTTTTTTTTATGTTAGAAAATTTGTCTGTTAAAAACTGATTGGTTGTTACTCACATTCCTAGTCACCAACTGACATGCTCTATTGATGGAGTTTTTTCAGATATATTTCTTTTGAGTGGTTATACTCTGCACTCTGAATAAGCTTTATACATGAGCACAGGCCAAATGTAACTCATTTGATGCACACTCTATAGACAAAAGGGACACCTACACATTACACCTACAGTACCTTTTTATGAAATCCCACTCTAAATCCATATGCGTTAATATGGAGTTGGTCGTCTTTGCAGCTTCCTACAAGGTCTTGGAGTGTGTCTGTGGGACTTTTGCCTGTTTGTCCAAAAGAGCTTTTGTGAGGTCAGACGCTGATGTTGGACTTGAGGGCCTGGGTCGTCCCCAAGGTGTTTGGCCAACACAAAGCCCTGACCAAAAACCCGTCAGTTAAGTTCTTTTACACCAAACTCATCTAACAGCCTTCATGGACCATGCTTTATGCACTGGGCCAGTCATGCTGGAACAGAAAAGGAGCTCTTCCTTAAACTATTTCCACAAAGCTGGAAGCTTTCCTTTACTAGAACTAAGGAGTCTAGGATTATTCCTCCTCTACCAAACTTTGCAGTCGGCACAATGGAGCATTTGCTTGGCATTTGAGTAACTAGACTGATTAACCAAATGCCTAATTGCCAAACACACAAAGGCATTGTGTTAAACTGTGGTTAAAATTCAGCTCTAATGCAAACTCAGCACACAGTCTAGCTCTGGCTTGACTGTTTTTTCTGTTAGCCGAATGGGCTACCGAAGCTTGCTACACCCCCAACGAGTTCTGGAACAACTAACAACACAGTGCCCAACTAAATTCAACCAAAAGCATTAACAATATTTTTAAACTAAATACAGCCTGATGTGTCACAACACAAAACTAAACAAAAAGTAAATAAGAAAATAAAATGAAGCATTATTTTTTGTCGTTTTGTATAAATAAAGATGTATTGTTTAGTTTTGTAGTCTTTTTAGAAAAAGTTGAGGTAATGCTGACTGTTTCTCAGCCATTCAGTGTACAAGGAATATGATTCTGATGGAAGTAGCTGCTAGTATTTAATTTCTTTTTGTTTTGTTCGCTAGTGAATGAGGCTTTTGTAACATTGTATTTTGCTATTTGTTTAAAGGAAAGATTAGTTGGATTTCTGTGTACACAAAACAACCAGACATGCTATTTTATTAATAATTTGTTGATATCAAATTGTGTGAGCTCTTTAGAACAACCTATTCTTTCACAAGTTTTTATAAGGGTAGACTGCACAGCTTGATTTTATTCACCTGTAGCAATGGAACTAAGTGAAACATGAATTCAATGATTCAGGTGTGTCCCAATACTTTTGTCCATTGAGTGCATGAGAGAAAAAAAGGGAGGAGCATCAAGCATGTTCACTTGTGTATCTGGAACATTGAATATAAGATATAAGTTGCTTTTATTTGTGATGGCTGTGAAAAATGTATAGTAAAATATAAACAGTTTGCTGGACAACCTTCTTAACCATGCGTTGATTTTGTGTTGAGAGGAACAGGGCCTGTAGAAGTAGAAGTAGGCCGGTAGAAGTAGCTGCATTTGCAGGTCTTTGATTTGTGTCAGGGTAATTTTTGTCTGTTGTCTGATGTCCTTTTGCATTTTGTCTTTCCCAGTTACAGACTTACCCCACACTGCCAGTTGGATGGTGTTCAAGACAGCAGACGTTGTGAAGGTATGGAACAAACTACTTTGATCTGACAACATTTGTGATCCAGTACACCCGTCTTCACTGTGTATAATATATAGTTTAAAGAGATTACTTCAAGTAGGGCTGCACCTAATGATTTTTTTAATTGATTGATCTAACAGAATTTTTGTGCATGTGTGTGTGCTCAGATAAAATACTTTAAAGTGTACTATAAAGAGTGAATGAACTGTTAGATTTCTCATGGTTATTCATAGGCTTCCAGCTCCTCTGCCACATTTTCTTTACCTTTGCATGTTTTTAGTCAGCATGTTGCATGTTTTTAGTCAGCGTGTTGCATGTTTAAGCATTTCGTGCTCAGCTGAAAGCGAAATGATTCTTCCACCGTACTGACGTGCCATTGTTTGGGTTGCAACCATCACAACAGAGCTCTGATTGGTCGGCCTGATTCTAACAACGCAGAAATTAGAACAGGCTCTGACAAAAATAATTACGCTACAGTGTTAGTCAGTCAGATTTGTTGTGAAATAACTTTATCCACAGCGTTCTCTCTGGAGAAATCTATGTTGCTCACTGTGCATTTTATTGTGATTTCTCTCTTAACTGGAGTGTTGAGGAAAAACTTTAGGGCAAGTTAGGTCAGCTATATATAAAGCTACCTTAATGTAAACAGTGCTAGGTACAACAACCACAAATAATGGAAATAATTAAAATAATAAAATAACAAAATAATAATAATACTACAAATAAGTTTTCAGAGTATTTATTTTTGAGGATTGTTTTACAGTTTTCTCAATATTTTTAACCTCCTCAGTTATCTGTCTTATTTATTTATTTTTGACAATAAACTATTTTTTTTAAAATAAACTCTTACATGCACATCTCACATGTACATGGATATTCTCAGTCTTGCAAAACTCAAGGTAACTGGGGGAAAAAAGGCTGAGACAC